>JAHVAK010000243.1:0-448874 GCA_019845155.1 Luehdorfia chinensis | reverse complement strand
AACCTAACCTAACCTAACCTAACCTAACCTAACCTAACCTAACCTAACCTAACCTAACCTAACCTAACCTAACCTAACCTAACCTAACCTAACCTAACCTAACCTAACCTAACCTAACCTAACCTAACCTAACCTAACCTAACCTCCCACCGAGGGTGGTGTACCTAACCTAACCTTTTTTTTTTTTTTTTTTTTTACATGGGGAAATGCCTAACGCATACCCGCCTTCACGGGGGGAAGGACGGGTTATGTCGGACTTGCACCGACTAAAACCCCATCATGTTCCGCCTTCGCCGCATGTTGGCAGGGCCACGGGAACGCTCACGCACACATCTGCGACCCCACCGGCGCTGGCCGCCAAACATCGGCGGCCCCTTCTCGGGAGAGGACAACTCCTCCCCACTCTCCTTCTCAGCAAGGCGCGCCGGAACACATGACGCGCCTTCCAGCACGGCCCCCTTTGTGCGCGCAACGGACCCCCCCGAGTCCGCCACGCGGAGGCTACGGGGCCAGGAGACTTGCACTCGAAAGCAGCAGTCTTCCTGGCCCCGGCAGCGAATCTGGTCTGTGGCTCCGCCGCCAACCACATTTCGGCCGCGGAGGATAGGGAGAGAGGCAACGACACACCAACACTCCTCTTCCCCCGCGGCCCCACCACCGCCGCAACTACGGTGCGGCCCCGCCAAAGTCGCGGGGGATAGGGAGAGAGGCAACGATACACCTACACTCCTCTTCCCCCGCGACTCCACCTCGGCTGCGGAGGGCAGCGTACTCCTCCCCCCAGCAGTCCACCAACGCCGCATCCGCGGTACGGCCCCGCCAGAGTCGCGGAGGACAGGGAGAGAGGCAACGCAACACCTACACTCCTCTTCCCCCATGACTCCACCTCGGCTGCGAAGGGCAGGGTGAACAGTGCCTACTCACTCCTCCCCCCAGCAGTCCACCATTACCGCATCGACGGTACGGCCCCGCCAGAGTCGCGGAGGATAGGGAGAGAGGCAACGATACACCTACACTCCTCTTCCTCCGCGACTCCACCTCGGCTGCGGAGGGCAGCGTACTGCTCCCCCCAGCAGTCCTCCTATTCGCGTCCGGAGTGGGCTTGCGTAGCCCACTCGGAGCGACCTCCTCGGGTCAGCCCGTCACCACAGGCCGACCATGTGGGCTCCTCTTAGCTTCACCGTGGGTGACCAAGCCACGGTTACTAAGCCCCCCCGCCACGACAAGGCGAGAATCCATTGGGGGGGAACCTTTTTTTTTTTTTTTTTTTACGTGGGGAAATCCTGCATGGATACCCGACTGGCCAGGGTGGCAGCCGGGTTATGTCGGACTCTTACCGACTAAAACCCCACGGTGGCCTCCATCAGCGCTTCGGAGGAGTCACGGGATCTCCGTTCGGAACGCAACCGTGACCCCTCCATCGCTTTGCTACAATTACAATTTTAGCCCGACCCGGGGGCAGTACTCACCCCCAGCACTCTCTCGGTGCTGTCACGATGATTCGAGACCACTTCGAGTCATCGTCCTCCTCGGGGTCGCTTTACTGGGCGTTCGGGTATTGGGGGGGAACCTAACCTAACCTAACCTAACCCAACTCAATTAGCTTCCAAAAATTGTCGTCCCGATCTTAAATCATAGGAATAAATTATTACAAACTATATATACAGGTTTGGAGCCCCTATAAATTCGTGTTCTAATTAAAATTTGCGGTTTTAGAATTCTTACGTACATTGACTTACGTAAAATTAAAACATTTTCGACTTCTTCAAAATTGAAGATTTTTCACTTTTTCTGACTCCGTCTTGTCCGCCCCGCTCCAGAAACGTCGCCCAGCGCGAAATCTGAAAAATAAAACACGAATTTCACTAAAAATTGAAATAAATCGATTCAATAATCGGACCGAGGTATAGAGGTGAATCTAAGAATTCACATCTTAAACTCGATCTGCTTCCTAAAATTACCGTTCTCGTCCTAAATATTAGCAATTAATTATTCAAAATTATTTATAAACGTTTTGAAGGCCTATAAATTCGTGTACTAATTTAAAATCGTGCTTTTTCTATACTTGCGTAGTTGACTTACGTAATTCTAAAAAATTTTCGACTTCTTCAAAATTGAAGATCTTTTGCTTTTTTCGACTCCATCACGTGCGGTCTGCTTCAGAAACGTCGCCCAGCGCGAAATCTGTAAAAGAAAACTGATATTCAGAGAAAAATTTAGAAAATCGATTCAATAATCGGACCGAGGTATAGAGGTGAATCTAAGAATTCACATCTTAAACTCGATCTGCTTCCTAAAATTACCGTTCTCGTCCTAAATATTAGCAATTAATTATTCAAAATTATTTATAAACGTTTTGAAGGCCTATAAATTCGTGTACTAATTTAAAATCGTGCTTTTTCTATACTTGACTTCTCGACTTTTCGACTTCTTCAAAATTGAAGATCTTTTGCTTTTTTCGGCTCCATCACGTGCGGTGTGCTTCAGAAACGTCGCCCAGCGCGAAATCTGTAAAAGAAAACTGATATTCAGAGAAAAATCGCCTCCCACACCCACCCAGTCCTCCTTACTTAGGTGAACTTTGACGTATCAGAGTAAATTTAAAATTTTTTCTTTAAAATCGCTTAAAAACAAAAACGGGAATATGAACCCTAAATCGTCAAAGTCAGAGGCGGCAGCGGTCGGGTCAAAGTCGAAGTTTACAGTAACGACGGCTGGAATCCTTGCTTCAGGGAACCAAAATAGACGAGGATCGGAAAACTTGAAAACGTTGAGTAAGCAGGACTTATCGCCACCAAGGGCAAGTTTGCGCCGCGATACACAGGTGCAGTCAAGCACCGCGGCCCTGAGCGACTCTATGGAATCAATACCAGCTGAGGCAAATAGGTTATATCAGGACGCAAAGTCACAGATGGAAGCCTCAGGAAATATAAAGTCATCCATAAAACAAATCGTCATGGAGAACCTAGCTTCTCTCTATGAAATAGTTCTGCGTCTTAATGAAGATAGACAAATACTTGCAGAAAAACTTGAAAAACAAAAGTCGACATACGACGGGGCACAGACCAAACTAGAAAAGGGGCAAGCAGTGACAAAGGGCACAATAAAAGAACCTGCAAACTCTGCCACCTCTGAAAACAACAAGGCCACCGCTTTAATGGAAAAGCTAATTGACAAACTGCAGGAGCACAGTGGAAACGTCGCTGAGTGCAAGCAATTTACACTTGCACTCACAGAAAAGCTAATGACGATCCCAAATACTCAGAGTATAGAGGGGAAAATGACGTACGCTGCAGCTATGCAGAAAACACGACAGCCGAGCACTGTACAGAAACCTCTACACTCTGTAGTAGTGTCCTCGGCAGAAGTGAAAGACACGAGCGATGAAGTAATCGCAAAAATTAGAACAGCGGTGGACGCTAAGAATAAAGGGCTTCGCGTCGAAAAGTTAAGAAAGGCCAAAGATCAGAAGGTTATAATCGGATGTAATTCTAAGGAGGAACTCGCGAAAATTACAGAAAGAATTAAGAGCGCGGGTGATAACCTTACTGTGGAAAAGATGATAAACAAAGACCCGTTGATCATCATAAAGGACGTGCTTTCTTACAATTCTGACGACGACATAATTAAAGCCCTCGAAAACCAGAATGGAAACCTGATTGGAGATATTGGGAAGGAACATCAAAGGCTAATGGTAAAATATCGGAAGAAGACAAGGAATCCGCATATGAACCACATAATTTTACAAGTCTCACCACAAGTATGGCAGCGGCTTACAGCAGCTGAACGTATTCACATCGACCTACAGCGCATATGGGTGGCCGATCAATCACCATTAGTACAGTGTACAAGATGCCTTAGCTACGGACACGGACGCAAGTACTGCAAAGAGAGCATCGATCTCTGCAGCCACTGCGGTGGCCCACACATGCGTTCCGAGTGCGCCGACTGGCTTGCGGGGGGAATGCCATCCTGCCGAAACTGCCATCAAGCTAAAATTGAAAATAATAACCATAATGCCTTTGACTCTAAATGTCCAGTGAAAAAACGGTGGGATAACTTAGCACGATCAACTGTGGCATACTGCTAAGGGCACCATAGACGTAATCCATAGGCATAACTCAGCAGCATCTTCCTCACAGGCACAAATGTATAAGGCAATACAAGCGAATCTGCAAAGAAAGAAACTGGCAACACAGGAACTCATAATGGAGGCACAGAACAGAACAATATCCTTTGCTTTGGTGCAGGAACCATACGTTGGAGCAGATGGCGAACTCACCCAAACAATGGGGCACCGAGTTATTGAAAAAAAACATAACAGAAGCAAGCCAGTCAAAGCAGCGATAATAGTATTCAACAGCGAAATAGAAGTCATCGATTGCCCATTACACACGACAGAAAATATAGCAGTGGCGACACTTCGTACCAATAAGTGGACAATAACAGTTGCATCTATTTATTTTGAGGATAGCCAGCCAATAGAACCGTATATGGACCAAATAAGGGCAATAAAAACAAAGCTCATTGGTAAACAAATTTTAATGGGTGGAGATGTAAATGCCTGGAGTACATGGTGGGGAAGTGAATACGAGAATCACAGGGGCGAAGCACTTATGGGCACAGTTGAAGAAATGGACATGCATATCTTAAATGAAGGCACTGTCCCTACTTTCTTTACGATTAGGAATGGTGAGATCTACAAAAGTAGAGTTGATATCACTCTGTGCAGCCAGGCACTGTTAGGAAAAATAGCCGACTGGGAAGTCGACACTGAGGTTACCAGCTCAGACCACAACGCAATTACATTTAAATTAAAACTCACAAAACCAACTGAAGAACTAGAAACGATCAAAACGACACGAATATATAACACAAGGAAGGGAAATTGGACGGCATTCAGGGAAAATATGAAAAATAACCTAAAATTTAATAAAGTAGACATGAATAATATAAGAACAATAAATAATATAGAAGAGTTAGAAGTACATGTAAACAAATATATAAAAAGCATAGACGATGCATGTCAAAACACAATACCTAAAATAAAAAGAAACAACAAAAAAATCAACTTACCGTGGTGGACCGACGAGCTAGAGACACTTAGAAGGGACACAGTGCGAAGGAAGAAACGGATATCCTGTGCCGCGCCACGTCGCAGAGAACACGTAGTAAAAGAATACCTGAAAGCAAAAGAACAATATGAATTAGAATCTGTGAAGGCACAAACTCAAAGCTGGAAAAACTTCTGTCCAAACATTCTATCCGGGTGACAGTGCAGCAGAGGATAGTACTGACCATCAAACAACAAGAGCTTTAGCAGAGATATCAAGCCAAACCAGTACGGATGACATAAACGACCCTAAGTTCACAATTTCCGAACTTCGGTGTGCTGCAAACAGTTTTAATCCTAAAAAATCACCTGGTCCAGATGGATTTACAGCTGATATATGCTGTCAGGCAATATTGACAAATGAAGAGGCGTTTCTGGAAATCTTAAATAAGTTCTTGGAATTATCACATTTCCCCACTGCGTGGAAAGAGGCAGCAGTAATAGTTTTAAGGAAACCTGGCAAAATAGACACCCACGTAAAATCGTACCGACCAATAGGTTTACTGTCGGTCTTAGGGAAGATCATGGAAAAGATGATGATAAAGAGAATCCGCTGGCACATCCTACCTCAGGCAAATCGTAGACAGTACGGTTTTGTGCCACAAAGATGCACTGAAGATGCACTCTCTCATGCTCTTTATCAAGCTACAAACATCGCACTGAAAAGCACGTGGAAAACGCTTAACATCTTTAGCGACTCACGGTCGTCACTAGAACTCCTTAAGAACCAGAACTCTTTCCACCCCCTTGTGGCAAACATAAAGCGTAACATCCGCCAACTAGAAGAGCAAGGACAAATAATTAGATTGTTCTGGATAAGAGCTCATGTCGGCATAGCGGGAAACGAGAGAGCGGATCAGCTGGCGAAACAAGCGGCACAAAAAAAAACAACACCAGTATACGACCTGTGCCCATTGTCGTACATAAAGAGAAACAACAGACAATAAACTTTAGATATTTGGAATACAAGATACATAGACACAGCAACAGCAGAAGTGACTAAACTCTTCTTCCCAAATGCGGTGCAGGCACATCGTCTACTTAGAAAAATAAACTTAACACCTGTACTTGTGCAGGTGTTGACCGGCCACGGTGGTTTCGGTCAGTACCTTCACAGGTTTAGGTGTAAGGAAAATCCTGCGTGTGTTTGTGACCCTGTCGTTGAGGAGGGGATAGTGCATTTAATAACAGAGTGTCCAAAACATAGCTTAGCCAGACTAGAAATTGAAATAAAAATAGAACAAAGTGTAAAAAAAGAAAATTTGTGGTCAATTATGGAATAAAATAAAAGGGAGATGTTTATTGATTATTTAATTAAGATAGCAGTAGAAACAATAAAT
Source organism: Luehdorfia chinensis (assembly GCA_019845155.1). NCBI lineage: Eukaryota > Metazoa > Arthropoda > Insecta > Lepidoptera > Papilionidae > Luehdorfia > Luehdorfia chinensis. Next base: position 442,421 of record JAHVAK010000243.1, on the reverse strand, counting down.
AGAAATAAAACTAAATAGTATAATTAGTAATTAGTTGTCAATAGATTACATAAAAAAAAATAGTAGTCAAAAGAAAATTTTGCAAGAATATGTATTGACTGTACATCTTACTTGCAAAAAGATAATATATATATATAAGCTGTAAATAGATAACAAAATGTATAAGAAAATACGGCAAAAAAATATAAAAGCGTAGCAAATAAAAAAAATAAATAAAAAAAAAGTAAATAAAAGAAAATATTATATATGTTATTAACTAGAATTAGTAGATATTTAAGTTGATCATAAAGTATATGTTAAAAATGATATTAGAAATAATAATACCAGAACCCATAGTGTAGTCGCGCGACTACACTTCCCCACAGTGAATGTGAAAAAAAAAAAAAAAAAACTGTATCCAATTACCACTGCAAGCTAAACAATGTCTCTGATCTGTGTCAGAGGTGAACAGAAAAAAAAAAACCTAACCTAACCTAACCTAACCTAAGTTTGCACAATTATTACAATTCAGGTATGCACTTAACTAAATATTTATTTTGTTAATTTCAATTCCAATCAGTTGTAAATAGTGTAAATGGTTTATTACAATTTTTAATTATGCATAAAATAATTAACCGATATTATTACTAAAATTCTACCTAACGTTTTTACCAAAAACCACTGTTTCGAAATAAAATAATTAAATAATATTTTATTATTAAAAATTATCTGAATATTTGTTTTACCTTTGGAGTTTACTCCATAGGAATCGATTTCATTTAAAGTGAAATAAATACGCTTATAACGAAAAATTAATTAACGTAAGCGCCATCTTAGCAAACTATTTCAAAACTTTTCGTAACATAATAATATACGTATCTGACAAGATTCAATGTAGAATGAATATACATGTAGAGGAGCCAATATTTTTTGTATGGGCATTGAGCTCACTGTAAACATAAACAGAAGTATGTTGTCTAGACCTAACTAGTGGCATAAATTGTTATATTTAGCCCAACGAGAATGTTGCAATATACTGCAACAGTGCCATCTACAAGCGGCTCCGTGAACAGTCAAATAACTATATTGTAAATTTGCAATTTTATAACTTAATAGTTTGTTAAAATATTGTTCTTTTGTTAATGATATCATGAATGTTTTATTATTTATAAACAAAGGAATATCTACTTAAATTGCGACGGACCTCGCTAGTCTTTTTAAAAAAAACAATTAAAACTTATTAAAAGATATTTAATGTTCTCTCGAAGGTGGTTAATTTTAGAATGAATCTTATTCTATGTTAGTTATTAAAACAAAGACAATACTGTAACCGGATAGCATGGGAATCGTTATCGCTAAACTCTAATTACCGTCTAATCCGGGTGGCCAATGCTTACGTAGGCGTTATAAACAAAGTACTAGGGTTGGAATGATGTGACATAACTCCTCCCTCCGCTAGTTCGAGATTATCTGAAGGATTATCTCGCTTTTCCTTTATACAAATTTTAATCAGTTTATGCTTAAAAAATACAAATAAAAGAATCAGTATTATAATTAAAATTACAATGTTCACTAAGCTAACACTTCTAAAGGCGATTTTACTTTTGTTACTATTACGTAACTCACTATCGTTACTAAATTCACTCCTACTTTTCTGCAATAATAAATTTAGAAACTGGACATCAGCTAAGTCGATTCCATTGAGGTTGATGGGCTTCATTAGCATACTTGGCGAGTCAGTCGTTATCTTAGGTAAGCTGATTACTGGCTGCTTCAGGTAGGTTACATCCTTTCCTAGAGTCTGATGTCTTTTCAGAACATATCCTTTGATTTCCACTCTGCAACTATCATCCATTGTTAAAAGGTAAGTTCCCTGTATAATTTCTTGGGTTACTTCATTGTCGCAGAACTGACTCATTATTGTTTCAGGATATGAATAAATAATCCAACGATTTGACTGTACACGGTATATCTTTACATTTTCCACAGTTACAGGAATCGGGTGGCAGCTGGAAATGTTAGTATGAAACTGCATGATTTCAATGACGCATTTGTAGTCGATGAAAGGTGGCACGTCGTTCTCGTAACACAGGAACCGATGCTCGTCGATCTCCCGACATGACTCTGTGAGCGGCGTTGCTTTCAACCCTTTCACTAGTAAGTATGGATTTTTAGGAAGGATAAGGGTTGTCTGGCCATTTTGGAAGATCGGTAAAGGAATTAATTTGTAATAGGTAAAAATATCTTTTCTTATGAGTGGAATACCCATAATGAACTTTATTTGATTTTGTTTTATATAAGCTTTTATCTCTATAGTTTGTTCTAATTTTACAATATTTTCATATTTTACAGGAAATACTAATTTTTCGGTTTGTTCTATTTCTTTTAATAGTAGCATAAGTTCATCTGTATCGACTATCGACTGATGTAATACATTAATTTTACTAAAAGCAATAGCTGTTTCAATTTCGTTTAGATGAATGTATAAGTTTTGAAAATTATCAAGAAAAATGTTATAGAAGTTAGTGACTTTAGTACTAGTTTGACGGAAATTCGATTCATTTAAAGCTTTATTTATATTCTGAATGCTTTCCTCTATTCGTATAAAATTACTTTTAGTAGAATTTGCAATATTCGTAAAAGAACCCACCATTTCGGCTACTATTGTTATTTTATTTTTAATCGCGTCCTGTTCGGTGTGCATTTCATTTATTAACCTTTCGTATGTTATAGCGTCATTATTATCTAAGTTACCTGTAATAGTTTTTATCAAAGAGCCTAAAGGGTTGAGGAGGCCTCTTTTTAATCGCATTGAAGGGAACAATTGTCTATACTTTTCAATGGTAATATTCATAGCGTAATCTGTTTGCGTTTCAACGTCAGTAAAATCCGAATCAAATATTTTAATATTAAAACAACTTTGAACATGCTTTTTAAGTGACCTATATCTATGTACACTTGTTTCTAATTCTTCGTAAATTAAGTTTAAATCTAAAATCTTAATCACTCTCCAGTTGTCATAGGTGACGAAGGCTTGACCTTCATTAACTGGTAGCAATCCCGGGTTCTTGTCAATCCGGAGCAGATGAAGGGCCTGGATTCCCATTGTTTGGATCACCAGAAGGATTAACCTGTGAAGGGCGTTTTATATCTTTAATAGGAACCGTAGTGCTTCTTTTATTGGTTACAACTCTAACTACATTTCTTTTAACAGTACCAGTGACATGAGCTTTCTGATAGCGAGGTTTATCTTTACTTCGTCTTGTATTGACACCTTTTATGAACACAGTATCACCTACGTCTATATCAAATTGCGATTCACCTGCACGTTTCTCTTTTACCGTAACCTTTCTATCAATCATCCTATTGGTTAAATACTCGTATAAATGTTTAGTTCTTTTAGCATGTTCCTTTACTAATTGTTGAGTGTACTGCTTATCGAAATTTACAGAAAATGTACTATTGGATTCTGTGTGTCCGAATACTACTTCAAATGGCGTGAGATTTGTTGTGGAATGAATAGAGTGATTATAAGACATAACAGCATATGTCATTACAGATGCTGCATCGGTGATTTTGTGTTCGTATTTTGCGATACGGTACACTTCGGTAATAGTTGAATGGAACCTTTCAACCAATCCCATAGAGTTAGGATTGTGCGGGGTGCTAATATGTAAATTGATTTTGTATAATGCTAGCATTTCCTTCATCAGTACATTATTGAATTCCATACCGGGATCTGAACATATTTTGGTAGGAGTTCCATAAAATGAAAAATATTTTATTAAGGCTCTAATTACCTCGGGAGTAGATCTGCTATTTATTTCAATAGCTTGTCCTAACTTACTGAATGCGTCAATTAAGGTAAGGAAATGCTTCCCTTCTATTGAAAATGTGTCGATAAATATTTCCTGGAATGGTTTCGATTGAGTTTGACTCAATTGTATTTCTGGTTTTAAAGGTTTACGATCGTATTTCATTTTCTTACACAATTCGCATGAATTAATGATGCTTGCTACCGTTTGGCCCATGTTATTCCAGTAAAACGTTCGTCTTAGATGTACTAATGTTTCTTTGATTCCTCTATGGCAATTTTTACCCAAGTGATATTTTAGAACTACTTCACGTTGCTCGTTTTCGTCTTCTATGTATATTATCCTCTCAGTGCATTCATAAAATTTAACACTATCCTTTTTAAATAGTTGTGTTGTAACTTTTTGAAAATTGATCACGGTGAAGATTATCTTCAAAGTAAAAGAAATATTTAATCTTAGGTCTAATGTATTCTTTTAGAAAACCTTTAATTAGCTCATAATTATTCAAAGGTAAGTGTACTTCTAATATTTTTTGTTTATCCCTAGACATGTTTTTTACTGAACATTCATTTCTATTCCAGGTATGTACGAGTATTTGGTTTGGTTTTGTGTCTATAGCTTCATGGAGAATAAGGATACCTGCTGTGTCTACATCTTTAGCCGAATGTACTGTATGTATACTACTTTGCCCTTCGGAGGCGGTGGCAGTGCTACTATTCGGAGAGGGCATTGAATACGGAGAACGTCTACCGTCTAAAGAGGAAATGCTTAAAGTTTCAGAATCAGATGAAATTGTTATGGGTTGTAATGGTTTTTTCTGTTTCCCAAGCTGTACAATTTCAGTGACAACATTATCTAAATATCTTTGTAGTTTTTGTTCCTTTTTGTCTAAATTAACTTTAATTCTAATACGAGATAAGGCATCTGCGTTACAATTTTGTTTTCCATTTTTGTAAATAATTTCGTAATCGAATTCTGCTAGTCTTAATTTCCACCTGATAAGTTTACTATTGGGCTCCTTTATAGAATTTAACCAGGCTAAAGGGCGATGGTCAGTAAATATAGTGAATTTTTTTCCATATAGATAGGGACGAAAATGTTTGACGGCCCAAATGATTGCTAAAAGTTCCTTCTCTATCGTGCTATATCTGGTCTCAGCATCGTTTAACGTACGGCTGGCAAAGGCAACTGGCTTATCACTACCAATAGGCCCTTGAGATAGGACTGCACCTAGAGCGAAGTTCGATGCATCCGTAGTGAGGACAAAAGGTCGAGAAAAGTCAGGATATTGCAAAAGCGGGGCATTCGTTAAAAGTTCTTTACACCTTTCGAAGGCCTCTATATATTCTTGGGTTATTTCCATTTTACTTTTCTTTTTCAAGCAAGATGTGAGCGGTTGTGTGAGCTTAGCAAAGTCTTTGATGAATTTTCGGTAGTAGCCTACTAGTCCGAGAAAACTCTTTATTTCGGTGGATGTTCGAGGTAACGGGAATTTTAATACCGATTTGACCTTATCATTGTTAGGCTTCAAGCCCTCTTTAGTGATTGTATGCCCTAAATACAAAACTTCTTTTCTCAAAAACTCGCACTTATCTAAAGTTACTTTTAAATTTGTTTCTCTGAGACGATCAAAAATTTTTCGTAGTTTTTCAATCTGTTCTTGGAGACTGGATGAATAAACAATTATGTCATCGAGGTAAACTAGGCAATGAAGACCTTGAAGACCTCTTAGGACGTTATCCATTGCACGTTGGAACGTAGCTGGAGCTGTCTTTAAACCGAAGGGCATACGTTTAAATTCATAGTGCCCTGATTGTGTTGTGAAAGCAGTTTTCGACCTATCGGCTTCGTTAACTTCTATTTGGTGATAACCACTTGCCAAATCGATAGTACTAAAATATACTGATTTACCCAGTTTGTCGAAAAGGTCCGTTATGTTAGGTAAAGGGTATTTATCGTCTACTGTCTTTTCATTTAAACGCCGATAGTCAATAACCATTCTAAATTTTTGTTGACCGGTTGCGTCTAATTTCTTAGGTAACAAATGAACGGGCGCACTCCAAGGTGAGTGGGAATTTTGGATAACGTCATTTTGAAGGAGTTTGTCTACCTGACTTTGTATTTCCTCGTTTTGAAAAGGTGGATGTCTATAAGGTCTTATATATGTCGGATCTTCATTAACGGTTCTTATGTTATGTTTTACTTGATTTGTAAATGAAAGTGGAATTTTCTCACTATAAAATATGTCGCGATATTCATAACATAATTTAGTAATAGCCATATGTTCTTCCTCATTGGTATGGTCTAAACGAAGCTTGTTTAGATTTTCCTTAAGAATTTTATCAATCTCGCATTCAGACATCGTCACATTTACTTCACATTCAATATTTTCAAACAGAGTATTCAGAGGGAGTTCAGAGAGAGGATCTGTAAATTTAATGGTAGCCTTCTCATTAGAGATATTTTGTATGACAGTTTCAGCAAAGAAATTTTCACATTTAACTAAAGCACTGGGCATACGCAATCCTTTACTAAATTGTGTAAAATTAACTATTGCGTCTCCGCTTTGTAAGTTTGTAGGAATTTTTACGCGGGTCTCAGACCTTGGTTCTAAATTTATTTCGTAAGGTGGATTATAAATTATTTGAATTTCTGCATTAGGTGTCCGCAATATTTGATGTTTCATGTCGATATTAGCTGCCAATTTCTTTAATAGGTCTGATCCAATAAGGCCGTCATATCTACCGTCTACGTCATAAATATAAAACTTATGTGGTAATTTACATTTAAATGTTTTCAATAGTGGTATAAAAATTATTTCGTTATGAACGCTTTGTGCATGAGTGCTTACGACTGTAAATGGTTCGTGATATTTAAATTTTTCGAAATATTCATTTGCCTTTACAGGACTAATAAAAGACCGACTACTGCCAGTGTCAATCAAAAATTTTGAATTGATTTCTGGAATTATAATGTGAGGTAATTTCAAAATACTGTCGGAATAATTCAAATGAATTATTTCACTGTGTCGTCGGGGGTTGTCATCTGAAAATTTACAGGCACTACATTATCTTCGATACAATTATCGGGTTCATTTGGATTTTCATAACAATAATTGTCCAAAGGAAATTCTTCTAAATGATTGTCACAGTAATCGTAGTAATTATTTTCAGAATTGTACTGAAGAGCATCTTGACAGAACGTCGATGGTTCTTCATTATAGAATAAGTCATTTGTTGTCATATTCTGCCTAATGGGCGCAGTGCGCATAGAGACGTCCGTGTCAATAACGTTTTTAGGTGGTTGCTGTGGGATGCCGAACTTAAACTGGTTAGGTTGGTGTTGAAAGCCATATTTAATTTGGTTGGGTTGTTGGTGCATGCCATACTTAAATTGATTGGGTTGCTGTTGATTTTGCATGCCGAATCCTGAACCTTGCTTTTGAGGGATGCCAAATCTAAATCCACCGCTTTGATACGGTGTTCGTGTTTGCTGGGCGAACGGATGGTTAAAATTACGTGACATCGTGTTACTTTGCTGTGGCCCAAAACGGTAACCTTGTGGAGTATTAGCGAATGTGCTAGGCTGCAAAAATTTTGGCCCTACTTGATTTTGAGGAATACCAAACTTAAAGTTATTTGACGTTGGATTTAAATTTTGGAACGCTAAGGGTTTAGAAATATTTTGTGGAATTAATTGTTGTACGGGTTTAATTTTATTGTTTTTTGCATTGTACTGTGTGAAGAAATTAAGTTCCTCTGTAACTACACTTAACGCATTCTCCAAGGTGGAGGTTCCCTTCAATCTAACGATTCTTATTAAGTCTTCTGGAAGATTATATAAAAACACGTTCAAGGCTGTGTTGTTATAAATTATAATTTTTGCAGCCTTAATTCCTTCGTCACGAATCCGTTGAACTTTAGCGAATAATGAACTTCTTATATTTTGTATTCTATTACAAAATTGAATAAACGATTCCCCGTGTTTTATTTTTAAGGACTCAAGCTCAATAGCAATACACTCTTCTGAACGGGGGTCGCCGAAATGTTGGGTTAAAATATTTTTTAAAGCTTCCCACGTCCTAACATCCGGGTTGTCGCTTAGTAGAGTCGCGGCTCTACCGATAAGCTTACTACTTAAGGCATGGAACCGATATAAGTTTTGTGCCAAATTTTCGTTGCCTCCTGAAGATGTTAAAACGTACTCACATTTTGAAATGAATAAGTTTAATAACTTTTCATCTCCATTGTATTTTGGAATTAAATCTAAAATGTCTTTTGGAATAACCGTGACCGACATATTTACGCTACTTTTACTAATCTTACGCAAATTACACACAAGAATATTATAGTCAACAAAATCAAATAAATTCAATTAATTAGATCTGACGATTTTAGTTCAGAAGATTTGGAAAAGAACGGGATATATGTAAACAGGAAGTGAAAAGGTTTACTCACAGTCTGTTCAACCCCATGTCCTCCTGGTGATTCTGACCACTTCGGCGACGTCGCAGGTCCAGCACGAGCTCTCGATTGATTTGGAAACGGATGCGCGTGCGTCGCGGGAGTTATTTATTTGGTTCGAGGATATCCGAACCTGCCGGCTGTACTAACCCTTAAACCGATTTTGGGGTCTAATAGACGTTAATGCAACAGCGAGATATATATACGGATATCCTACCGGCTGCGCCACTTAAATTGCGACGGACCTCGCTAGTCTTTTTAAAAAAAACAATTAAAACTTATTAAAAGATATTTAATGTTCTCTCGAAGGTGGTTAATTTTAGAATGAATCTTATTCTATGTTAGTTATTAAAACAAAGACAATACTGTAACCGGATAGCATGGGAATCGTTATCGCTAAACTCTAATTACCGTCTAATCCGGGTGGCCAATGCTTACGTAGGCGTTATAAACAAAGTACTAGGGTTGGAATGATGTGACATAACTATCTGTTTTACTTTTCATGGATAATTAAAGAAAAATAACGTTTTAATAATTCGCCATTTTATTTTATTTAGTGCAGTTTTGAAAGAAAGTTTTCTGATTATTTAGAACGAGTAAATGCGTAAATGACATTATTGGTACGGACAGTGAAAACTTTATTGTAAAAATAATAATTTAATTTGTATTACGATCAATTAATAGGACTAATTGCTCTCAACACACTCTTAAACTAAACACTCGCGGGGCTTGTCGTCAGACTAGGCCGGTATAAACCGGTTTGTTTCTTCTCATGTAAAATCGCAATTTAAAATTATTAACAAAGAATAGTTGAAATGTTCTTCTTTAATTTAGAAACCAATTTCAATATTGAAGATAGACGAGCGTATACACTACTGATCTTGCTAAAAGCAATTTTTTTATTATGACTTCTCTGTTTTAAGATACGATTCTTTTTGAAATAAAAACAGATCTAATTTTTTTTAAACATTTAAAGTTTATAGTTTATCTTCGCTTTCAGAACAATAAAGAAAGCACGGGATTTATTTTCGCGTGGCCTAGTGGTTAGCGTACCTGACTTCTACGCCGCGGGTCCTGGGTTCGAATCCCAGCGGGTGGCAACATTTGTGCAAAACACAAATTGTTGGTTTTCGGGAATGGTTGTATTGTGTACAAATTTCGAAAGTTTGTTAAATGAAATTATTTGTACCAGATAAATATTTATAGTACGTAGATATTTTATTTATTTTTTAATTTAAAAAAAGTGTTTCTCCAAGGTACCTATAGTTTAAATTTTGTTACACCTTTTATAAAAAAAAAACTACGGTAGATTTGAAATGCCATAGATCTAATTATTTTTACAAAGTGTTGAATAACGTAGCACAGTAAGCCGCATATCAAGATTCCAGAGGCACTTTATCATCAGTGTTTTACAGACGAGGCCAATACGGATTGTAAAATATGCTTACCTTTTTTGAGAATACATAATATTATTCTTAAAATTTGATTTAACTTTTTTATTTCACATTGATTATTTAACATTTTCGTATGTTTCTTGCCCGCTGGTCTCGTGACGTTCGGACTTGTTACATAGTTCTTTCTTTTTCTCTTTCTGTCTAAGTACCTATTTTGCGTACTTTTCGCGTCATATTAAACGTCTCGCCGAACTCGTTTCTCACATTCAAAACGTCGCACTGAATTTGCGTCGCACTGACCTTGTGTTATGTTCAGCGTGTTGTCGCTCTTGTGTTACGGAATTTTCGTAAAGCAAATAAGTCTGTAGTAAGTGTATTAAAGTAGGAGACCTAATGTTACAAATTTAGGCTGTTACATGTAACATGAAAGTAAAAACTTACACAAAATGTAAAAGATAATGTAATAAACACTTTTGTGTATCGAGTAAGGTTGACATAATTGAAGCAATTGCTCCGATACAGGGTAGTGTAAATTATTTGGCAAATAACATTGTGAAAAACGAAACTCTGTTAGGTTTTCCAAACAGTTCCATGTTTTTGGGCGGTTATGTGGACGCCGAGGATAAGTGATTGGCTTATGGGTTGCGGGTTCGATTCCCGCACGAGACAAATATTTGTATTGCTTACAGATAATTGTACTGGGTATGGGTGTTTGTGCCTGATATAAGAGAAGTCCTAGAGTATATCATAGTTTTTTTAAAAAAAAAAAACAGAATACTAAAAAGTGCACTTGACACTGTCACTTTATCCTATGTTCTTTTGTCACGAAAGTAGCTTTCTCAGAAAACACAAAATAAAGTATTTCCGACGATCCTGAATTTGTGTAAGAAAGAAGAGAAAATTGGAGTAAATACTCAGTTACGTGACGACTGCGTAGTCTAGTGGAACACGTTCTACTGCGAATACTATGACGCGGACCCTGGGTTTAAATCATTTGTAAGTGATATATCAAGGCGTTTCTTTGCAATGGATCAAGAGAAGGACAGTACCACTGAACCCTTGTCAAATGGGGACAGTAGTTCTGCTCTCCCAAAAATAACCCTGGGTCTTCTGCTTCGACATATATAATGGACGGAATATACCTTGGCTTAAATTGTAATACAAAGCCAGGTCCATCCACAAACATGCTGCCAATTTATATGGCCATCAGTTGATCATTAACGTAGTATATAAAAAAACACAATGTAATTGTTGTTGCATTAACGGCTAATACACATCATAATGCTCTAAAATTCGTATCTGTTGAATATATCATTCAGCGTTTCATTGATTATTTAAAACATTGTTCGTTAGATGGTAAAAAACATAATTTCACATTGTCACGGCTGCAAATATTATATTTGCACTATAACATTAGTATTGAATAGTATCCGACCAATGTAATGTAATACTGTATATTAGAATTGTGTGATTTAATTTAAATTAATAATCTGTTATAGATATAAGTTTAAATTATGATTCCCTTGTAATGGTTACGTTTTGCTAATATTAACCAGATAAAAATAGCAAGTTAAAGATAACAATTTATTACATTCCCATTATTAATAGAATGCCGGTAGTTGCATATAAGTAAGATGTAATCTTACTTTTGTACCTCATAGCGTAGTGGAATGGTGATTGTCCGACATGTAAACAGTTTGGGGTTTGATTCTGGGTTGGGTAAATATATTTCTTTTAATTGATTTTCTTTAAATTATTTTTTTTAACCGGACCTGAATGTCACCATTCCATTCCGGATAATTTTTTAATTGCTTCGCGAAAGATGCCGACGCCCACTCCTGGTCTCATCTAGTGCCTGGGTATCGGATCTTTCGCGCTTCAAGTGTGATTTCGATGCGTTCCAGGAAACTGGGGGTACCGTACAGATAGCAGACTACAGGCTGCTCGTCCACCGTACGGATTGAGAACTACGGGTTGCACGTCCATCGTATGGATAGTAAACTACAGACTGCACGTTCACCGTACGGATTGGGAACTACGGGTTGCAAGTCCTTCGTACGGATTGTGAACTACTGGTTGCACGTCCACCGTACAGATTGTGAACTGCGGGCTGCACAGATCGGACAGTCCCAAGATAAGTTCCCAGCGCACATAGGTTGTTAAAGACAGAAGACTCCCCTGTGCTTAGAATCCACACCCTGGTGTAGTTATATGATATAGAAACTTAGAGATCATTTTAATTATTTATTTTAATTTAATTTACTTTTCTATGATTCGAGATTTTCTTTTCTTTATTTTATAATAAATAATTGTAACATTTTTTTAGTCGTTTTTAATTGTACCCGCCGTCAGGCGGTCGTAACAATGGCACGTTATCTCGGAGTGCCCCTGCTTTCAAACGGCTCACCTAGACGTTCAATTTAAAATAGGAATGAATTTAATTGAATCCGACCTTGCAGCCATAATGAACGATGATGAAAAAAGACTGCAATTCCTACAACTCGCGGAGTTCGCTTTCTGCTTAGCAGCCAAACGTAACGCCACAGACACATCAACACCATTTACACCCACATACATACACACACAATCCTCTGGCCGCCGTGACATTGCCGCGGACATTTTGCCGGCCTGTGCAAGAGAAGAGACCTCCATCCACCGTACTGTAGAGCTCCAACTATTCGAACACGGAGAGCGTGGCAAACCAGGACTGACAACCAGAGGAGTAGCTCTCTTCATGGACACAAATTAAGAAAGACTCGGAATAAGCTTCTCTGCCGCAATTTGCCGGAATTTCGTAAAGATATCACCCGGCCTCGCAACCATGCTCAATGGCAGCACATTTAGAATGAGCATGAAGCGCAAAAAGTATGTCGCGCTGGCAGAGGTTGAAGTCGCCAACCAACAATGTCGTATAGTAAGATTACAGAATAAGACAATCTTGCTTTTCTCATGGAGCGTAGAAAAAACCCCATTCGCCCAAGAATGTGCGTTTCTGAATGAGCTCGGAAAGAAAGAAGAGGGAACTGTAGCCGCTCCCCTCATTATTAGTGTGGACGCCATGGTGGTTCTAAACGACAAAGGCGATACTGCAGACCGCATTGGGTGCATTAAAGCCTCCTCAAACCACGAGGTAGTCGTATATGAGGACAGAGGCGAAAATCTAAGCTTCCTTATAGAATACGACGCATTAATAGACCATAGACAGCTGGAGTTATCCTATACCCTATCCGGAGACACTAAGTGGTTCGGAGAGACTGCAGTTAAAAACGGCCCGGGAAAGAGCTCTGCTTAACTCGGCAACCGAACATCGAATGTCCGAAATCCAAGAACATCAGTACCTTACTCGCTACGCTAAGTGCTGCAGCACAGAGCCTACTAGGTAGTGTCAAAAACGAGAACCGCTACGGGCAGAGCTGCTTCGCCAAATCTTCGACCTGTAGCAGAGCCGAAATACCACGTTATAAACGCCTTCCCTGAGTTCAAAGCCCTGAAAAAGGCAGCCATAGAAGTAAACCCCACTGCTTGTAGGAATATCCTACAAACTTTTCAACTGGGCAGTGAGGATTTGCTGAAGGTGCTGCTTGAGGAGGCTGAAGCCGCCATATATGACAACAATACATCGACAGTCCTTCTAGGTAAAATCAACCACCATATGGCGGCGTACAATGGAACTGCTGGTTTCGTGGCGCTGGATGAAGAGGAAACGGAAATTTAAAATGACCCAATAGTAGTCACTGCCCGGTGCACGAGGGTGATGCTGGACGACAGGATCCTGAACCTATTAGAAGACATCTCAGAGACTGAAGACGACGGGGCACCCTGGAACACCTGCGTGGTACCAAAAATTAAATGGGCGAACGGAGTTCCTGGATGCGGCAAAACAACGTGGGTAGTAAGCTATTTCGACGTGGGGAGAGACTTGTCACCACAACAACAGAAGCAGCAAAAGATTTAAAAGAAAAACCAATAAACCGCATCGGCGCCGAAGCCACGACAAAAGTGCCCACTATGGCTTCACTGCTTGTGAATGGTATAAGGGAGCCTGACAAGGGTCGATGCACGAGACTCATTGTCCACGAGGCTCTCATGAACCATTTTGGGCTATAGTGATGGCATCACAACTGTGCGGGGCAAAAGAAATGCGCGAATATTGGTGATATCAACCAACTTCCCTACATCGACAGGGAGAATCTTTTTACGATGCAGTACGCTCGCCCAAACCTGGTAACCACGATCAACCAGGAGCTTCTGTGTACACACCGGAATCTAATGGATCACGGCATCCATTGGATTCCGGAGAGATCTACAGCGGCATTTACTCTTCTAAACCTCTGGTGCACTCTCTGAAAGGAGATGTATACAGGAGCACTTATACCAAGCACTCTCCCTGATACACTATACCTCGTCTTTACACAGGCAGAGAAGCAATCCCTGACCAGCATGGGATACGGATCGGGTGCAGGATCATGGCTGTTAACAGTACATGAGGCCCAATGACTCACGTCCGACAAAGTCATAATTATAAAAACTATAACAGAAAAGCTGAAGCTGCATGAAAGTGTCCAGCATGCTGTGGTGGCAGTGTCCAGACACAAAGTAAGCTGCACCTATTATGCGGACGACTGTAACGATGCAACAGGGTGCCTGATTCAGCGAGCTATGGCTGCATCGACAAACAAAACAAAATAAAAGAAACAGGGACACAGCGGTCGTGGAAAACCTGACTTTAGTGGGAATTAGTCAATAAGAAAAAAATATATAATAATAAAGGGAAATTCTCCACGTAGAATAAAAAAAAGAAGGGAATCAAAATCGAATAAAAGAATACAAAAAAAGTATAAAAAAACAGGCAGCATGTCTTTAGATTTAAGCACTTAATTTTTTTATTTTAAAGAAAAGAAACGAAGCCCCACATTAGAAATTCTCCTGTTTTTTATTTCAATCATAATGAGCGCACTCTCCGTCTAAACTGCGCGAGAGGTCTAATATCGCTGGTTCCGAACCGGATCTCACAGGATACGATTTGTGTAAACCCTCAGATACGCAAATAACGCTACGAAAACGTAAGCAACCTGACTCGGACAACGTGTGTAGGCAAGATTTCGAAGGCTTCTAGAATGAAATGAGGTCGTTTCTGTAGGATTTAAAGAAGACAAATGATGAATTCATACATATTATGAGGTCAGATATAAGTGAAATTAAATACCAAGTGAACTCTGTGACGTCAACACTTGATAATCTAACAAAAGAACACAATCACTTTAAAACCGATTTGTTGGACCTAACGAAATCCAAGTCCTTCCATTCCAAGTCTTTCGACGATCTTCGGTCCCAGTCCGTCGTGATGGCTAGTGATATCACACAATTGAAGAGTGTCGAACAAGAACTCAATTGTCACAAGACTCGGCTATGTGAACTACGACGAGAATACAATATTCAGCAACAACGTGATCGCTCGTGCAGTATTGAGATCTCCGGGCTTCCTGAAAAGAAAAATGAAAATCTTTCCCAAACTCTAATATCAATCTGCGATGCCCTGGGCGTACAAATAATTAATGAAGATATTTTCACAATTCATCGCGTGCCCTCGTACGCCGAATGCACGAAGACCTAAAAACATTGTTGTCAAAATGAAGAACCAACTTATAAGAGATACGATTATATCGGCTATTCGGCGAAAAAAGGGTCTCACAACACAGGAAATCGAGCTTATGTTCTCGAGAGACTCGCGAAATATTTTTATAAACGAACACCTAATTCCTTTCTACAAAATTCTTCATAAAAAGACTCGGGAGGCTGCTACCACGGCAAACTATCAATATGTGTGGATCCGCAACGGAAAAATTTTTCTCCGAAAAAACGATTCTTCACCTCCTATACATACTCCTATACAGGATTACAAGGACTTAGAGAGAGTGAAATGAAGAGAATAGCATTTTTACTGTTTTGGTTAGTATTTGGAATATGTACAGACAGAGACACTGACAATAATGAAGAAAAGTAAGTTACTTTGCTAAGATCCGCATGCAAAATATAAAAATATAAAAATGGTGTATATTACCTAGTTTTTTGAAGTGCACCACCCGCCCTCCCTCAGTAGCGTGCACAAGCAAACTAACACCGCCACCACTTCACTAACACGCTACTGAGGGAGGGCGGGTGGTGCACTTCAAAAAACTAGGTAATATACACCATTTTTATATTTTTATATTTTGCATGCGGATCTTAGCAAAGTAACTTACTTTTCTTCATTATAATGGATTTCCGCAAAGTAACGCCTGATTCTATTAACTACACTGACAATAATTATATAAAATATCTTTCTTATAAAATAATATATAATATATACTTTCTATTACATCTTTTATGTGTGTATGCGTGTATTAATCTCTTTACAATATACTTATACGTAACTATTCATATCTATTATTACAATGGTTATAATATTATAATATATATTCGTATAAAACACTTAATAGAGAACCGTTTTTATATATGTGCATGTACTGTGCTCTTTATAGTACTTTGTCTAGTTGTGGGTCTGTTGCATAATGCAGTGTTCTGGTCGTTTTTATCTGACCGATATATTTACACATCCCACCCTTCCTACATAATCTAATCTGTAATGTGAATTGCAACAAATTACATTACATTCATGGCTACTATTAACTCCTTACGTAATAGAAACTTAAACGTGTATAATCAAAATGTGCGCGGCCTCAGAACAAAATGTTTACAATTGTTTAATAACATTTTATTGCATAATTAGGATATCTTATTAATTACTGAAACCTGGCTGCAAGAAGATATTCTCGACTCGGCGACGGTAGGTATGAAATATTTCGTTGTGATCGCAATTGTAAATTCACAAACAAAGAACGCGGAGGTGGGGTGATGATTTGTGCGCGGCGTGAGTTGTGTAATGAATGGTATATAACGGCCGGTACCGAATCACTGTGTTTATCTATAGGTGCGCGCGAACTTAACTCGTCTTCTAACTTGCATATAGTTTTAGCATACATTCCCCCAGATATAACTGATATGCCGGAACGCTTAAATTATATTGAATTTAATATACAACATATTATTTATATCTTTCCCTCCGACAACTTTATTTTAGTCGGAGATTTTAATCTTTCGTGTATCACTTGGAATAATATTAGTAACTATAACGTATCGAACCCGGGCTCTCGAGTACTTAGGGATGCATCAATTTCTTTCCTGGATCACATGTCTTTTTTAGGTTTGAAACAATATAATTTACTTTGCAATACTAAAGGTAATTTTCTTGATCTTTGTTTTAGTAACACTCCATGAAGCATATCTCGTTGCTTGCAACCGATAATTAAAGAGGATACACCGCACCCTTCAGTAGACATAATTATTTAAGATTTGCATATAAGCCTATTTTTGGAAAATAAAAAGCCTCATTTTAATTTTTACAAATGTGATTATGTAAAATTAACAATTATTTAAGAGATATTGATTGGAGCGAACTATCGATATGTGATACAATAAACGAAGCTGAAGATTTATTTTACGATAAATTACAATTATGTTTCTCTTTTCGTCCCTATTACAAGGAATTCTAAAAATACCTCCTATCCTTTTTGGTTTACTTTTGCTTTAATAAAGATTGTAAAGTAAAAAAAGTAAAGTTTCAGCCTATAAATGTCCCACTGCTGAGCACAGGCTTCCTCTCATTTCTGAGAGGGTTTTGGAGCTAGGAAGAATCCGCCACGCTGCTCCAATGCGGGTTGGCGGACTTCACATGTCCTCTAAATATTTCTATTCCTCGGACATGCAGGTTTCCTCACGATGTTTTCCTTCACCGCTAAGCACGTGGTAAATCAGCACTTAAAATTGTAGAACCTCTAATATTTAGAGGTGCGGGCACCGGGGATCGAACCCAGGTTACTCGCTTACTATGAAATTAAAGGCGAGCACCAGGCCCCTGAGCTACCACGGCTTCAATATCGTGAAAAAAATAATAAACACAAAAAATGGAAAAAATTTGGTAATCCCAGGGATTACGACGAATTTTCTCTCCTTAGGGAAAGGCAGCATCGGGTGCAAAAACTCTGTTTTATTGGAACCTCTGAAATACTAATGGTAATAATACTGTAATAGTCTAATACTCTGTATAACTTTATGTCTTATGACGAATACTTTTAAAAGATAAGTGTATTACGTATATGGACATCATATCATATTTTAAATCTTACGCTGTAAAGAGGTACGATGTAATCGCAGTTGTTTCCATATATTTACGTAGCTGGAATTTACAACAAAACAAACGCGTCACAAATTGCTGACCGGCTAGCTACGGAATTTGTGATATGAACCGTCCTGCGACGTTGTTTAGGTTATACTTGTCCAACCATATTCTTAATATGTAATGAATTGATTAATAAATTTGGTTTTATAAATACATTTATGTTTTGATTTTGTGAAAATAAAGCGCGTAGATAAAGTGCATATTTTTGAATATTTTGTTATCTTCTATATTTCTAGTCTTGCTATGTCTATAATATCGATCATGTATGTACGCGAGCCATGTACGTGTTAGAAACGGTACATCAATATAACAAATAATAAATAGCTTAAATACCATAATATGTAAAAAAATGATAAATGTTAACTCAATAAAATGAAAAATAATAAAATATGAAATGAAAATCATATGATGAGAAATATGCATGAATTTAATTGTGTAATACGAGTATGAATACTGGACTAAGTAAGAAAAATTTGTGTATTTTTGTGAATCTGTACACACATACAAGGATATGGCAAGTGCATATATAGCCAGCAGATATTACCCGATTTCGACATAGCGTAGATGACGCCCTACACAATCCAAGACAAATAGTGTAGAATTTAGCTTTAAGATAATACATATGAAGGAACTAATTTTGATAATAATATTGGTAATTTTTATTTGATTTTTTTGGATATAATATATAAAGATTTGGATATAAAATATTAATCCTTTTGTTAAAAGATTATAATAATAATTTTTATTTTTATATTATTATTTAAAAAATATAATATGTTATTTAAAAATATTATATTTTTTGTCGGTTTGAGGAAATGAAATGAAATGAAAATTATTCTTTTTTCGACATAAGAAATATAAATTTCGTTTGTCAAAAGTCATTTTTTACAATCGACCGCCGTTTCGTAATGAGGTTCCTCTGACGAAGAAGAAACAGGCGAAAGAAACTCCGTAGGTATCCTCTTTTTTGTAAATCCTTTCTAATCTCAGTCAAAAAGACATTATAATTAAATTTACAATGAATAGTCTCAAGGAAAACCAAAGCAAGCTCCATGTTCAAATCTTAGACAAGATTAATTCAATCAGTATATGTAAATTGTAAACTCGAGCAGAGGTGTAGTGTTGTCCACGCGACATATTTATATTAGAGTTCGTGTATTAATGTAGGTGTCTAATTAAAGACGCTTAACGTAAACGTAAAGTAATCGCTCCCATTAACACCAAATACATCTCTCTACACTTTGCCCATAACAGACACTTCTGAGTGGCACTACACTGCGCCCATCACCTTGAGAGCAGAGATCAGCTCTTAAGTCTCATATGCCCAGTGATTACACTAGCTCTCAGTACCCTTCAGACCGAAACACAGTAATGTTTGCACAATACTGCTTCACGGCAGAATAACTGATCTGGGGTGGTACCTACACAGACGGATTCCTTCTTCCTTCGGTCTCGCTGCGACAAGTCGATAATCGGTATCGCGTCCTCGCTATGATTTAGATTAAATACTACTGTCGGATGAGATATTTGAAATGATTAGTGACGCGTATCATAATTAATTACTGATACGTCAAGTAAATTCATCATGTGTTATTTTAGATATATATTTATTGTGTACCGCATGTTAACAATTTTTTTATTTTATAGTCATAATCATACTGAATTTCTTTTTAAACCGTGCCTACAAATGATGCAGGTTTAGTGACTGTTATAATAGCAAATGAGAAACTGGTTGTTTAAGATTTAACAAATTTAAAAAAATTAACATATATGACTGGTATACCGCGGTGCGCTCGCGGAGTTAGAAAATCTGCCACACTATTTTATCCCGTATCGGGTATGGTTAAGTCAGGGTTTTCCAAACAATCCTAAGTCTAGTTTATTTCCTATTGATACAAAATACTTACCAATTTACACGGAACACATTATCTTGCACGAACTTGTCCACCCTTATTGACTTGCTGAGTTTTTCATCTTGTACGAACTTGTGCGCGCTTATCGGCCTGTTGAGTTTTTTAAAAGTACATCAAAAAAATTTAGTCATTCTTATAACAACACGTAACACAACTCATACAGTATTCTGAAAGTTTCAAATAAGAACTTGTGTTAATTAATAGGGGGCTGAATGTAATGGTAAGAAAATAAGAACTTGTGTTAATTAATAGGGGGCTAAAGGTAATGCTTAGAAAATAAGAACTTGTGCTAATTAATAGGGGGCTAAAGGTAATGCTAAGAAAATCGTCTGGCATTCAATTGATACCTGAATAGTCGTCTCAATTGTGCCAGACCAAAAGTGTTCTGACTAGTGATAGGGAGGAGCATCTAAGGTTCAGCGTCCAGTACTGCAATTGCCTTCCGTCTCAATTGTGCCAGACCTAAACTGTTCTGACTAGTGATAGGGAGGAGCATCTAAGGTTCAGCGTCCAGTACTGCAATTGCCTTCCGTGTCAATTGTGCCAGACCTAAACTGTTCTGACTAGTGATAGGGAGGAGCATCTAAGGTTCAGCGTCCAGTACTGCAATTGCCTTCCGTCTCAATTGTGCCAGACCTTAACTGTTCTGACTAGTGATAGGGAGGAGCATCTAAGGTTCAGCGTCCAGTACTGCAATTGCCTTCCGTCTCAATTGTGCCAGACCTAAACTGTTCTGACTAGTGATAGGGAGGAGCATCTAAGGTTCAGCGTCCAGTACTGCAATTGCCTTCCGTCTCAATTGTGCCAGACCTAAACTGTTCTGACTAGTGATAGGGAGGAGCATCTAAGGTTCCGCGTCCAGTACTGCAATTGTCTTCCGTCTCCCAAGCGTGGCGATAATGGCAAATGTTTCCTAACTTGGGAAAGACCTACATTCAGTAGTGGAAATTTTATAGGCTACTTTTTGTCCAGCAGTAGAGGTCTATGATGATAATGAATAGATACTCTAATTATTTGAACTTTTTTATTTCAAATTGCGAATTAAGTCTATGCTGTCTGTATATATCTGACTGTATATATGTACATATGTAGCTCAGCTCAATCTTACTGATGATGAATTCCTCTCTCAACTTTCTCTCAACTTTTTTAACGTGGCAATCTAAGCCGTCGCCTGTATTGTTTGGGATGATGTCTGTCTGGTATTTGACCTTGTCATCATTTCAGCCCATTAACTAGTCCACTGCTGATCGTAGGCCTTCCCATAGATTGCCGCAAAAGTTTGTAGCTGTCATTTTGGGGGATTTTGCTATAGTTGCCCCGCTTGGCAGGCGGGTTGGTAACCACAGTTTATTTATTCAGATGTTCTAAGAAGATGGTGTTGCCCATCTCCTGGATATTATTTTCCCACTGTCGACTTTTACGACACCCACGGGGATGAGATGAGGTGGTAGATTCTCTTAATCCGCCACCATACGGCACCTTGTACTTAAGCTTATTTTCCGTACAATTACCTGAAAAATAAATAATTTGAATTGATAAACACACCATGAATAAATTTTAGTTAAAATAAACAGACACGCTGGAGCGGAACATTGTCCGCAGCAGTCTCGCAGCTTCAAACTCGTACATCTTAATTCTTTATTTTTGTGTTTGAGTCACAGTGGCCACTCGTAATCAGGTCCTGGACTGTTTAATTTCCTTACTTAAAATAATTATCAAAGATTAACGACGTATTAACTTTTAATCCCACTGCAACTAGATTGCTAACTAATACTAATCAAAAAAAATACGTTTTATTTTGATAAGATATAGAATGGATATAAATATGTGGCCAGCGGGGACCGACCAAGTGTTGTACTCAGTACAACACGCTACGCAGTAAGAAAACGAGAATGTTGGCCACGACGATCCTGATGGCTTTAGCCGCCCTAGCGGCAGCCGAACAGTCGCCGATCTCGCTGTACTACCACGAGAACGTCGGCATCCCGGAGGCGGCGCGCATTCGCCGCGTGGAGGAGGCGCTGGACTTTGACGGCAGCCGCGTCGCAGGCGGCTCCACCATCTCGCTAGGAGCCCACCCCTATCTAGTACGTCATTTAAAAACTATTCTTATTGTGTTAGCCCTATTCATATACTTTTTATGCTAGGGTCGAATAGTGGCCCTAATAATTCGTCCTAATTATGTTTATGTAGAAAGTGATAAGACGAGCAACTTTCACCTTATGGTAAGTGCAACGTCTGAGTTTTCTGTGTGGCACCACACGGCACCCGTGCCCCTGAGACATCAGTTCTAAAGTCTCGCGTGTCCAGTAATTACACTAACCATCAGTGCCCTTCAGACCGGCGCACAAGTAACGTTTACGCAGTACTGCTTCGTACCTACCTAGACGGATACCTGCAGAGGAATCTAATAACCAATGATTGTGGTAGGTTCCTTAAGTACATATTTGTGCCACACACGAATTAATGGTGTTCGGTGTGAATTATTGTAAATATCCCTTTGCCTTTGAGTCGTATTATGGGCTATCATCATCATTCTCATTTTACCAAAAAGTAAAATGTTTGTCATATAATGTGACACTACCAACAGTTATATTTAAACATGTTATAAAGCTGTCAGGTTTGCAATTTTGCGCTGACAGCACATACATTAATATATTACTTTTATATTTATAAATATTGAGATTAGATCTTGAGCCCTAAATAATTATATTTCTTAAAATAAAATAAAGTTGTTTCGAATAGGCCGGTCTTCTAATCACATTGACAACCGGACAAACGTCGGTGTGCGGCGCGTCGCTGGTGAGCAACACGCGGCTGGTGACTGCGGCGCACTGCTGGTGGGACGGGCGCAACCGAGGCCGGCAGCTGACCGCCGTCCTCGCCTCCACCAGGCTATTCAACGGCGGCACTCGCATCAACTCCAACAACGTGCAGATGCACAACAACTTCAACACACAAAACCTTCAAAACGATATCGCCGTCATCATTATTTCTCGTGTTAATTTTAACAGTGAGTTTTTTCTATTTTTACATGCATCGCTTTTACTGGCTTAAACACTAGTCTGCCCATAAATATTGAAAAATTGTAACTTTCTTTTTTTATTTCGAAATATGATCGCGTTAGTTATGGCGAAAAACTTCGACCAATTTACCGTCTTTTCACATACATTTTATGTCGATTACTATTAAATTAGTACGAGTATATATAGGAATGTTAAAGATCCGAATTACAGTGATTGATGATTTTCATTTTTAGAAAATTTTGTATTAGTTTAGTTGTTAGTGTTGTTGTAGCTTAGTTTGCCAATAAACGTTTGACTTTATAAATTGTAGTCAGTCTTATGGGATAACGTAGACTGCTGTTAACGACACTTTCACAGAATTCTTTAGAGGAAAAATGGTCAAAATCCATAGGTTCGCAGCCCGATACGTTAAAAATCTTTAAGACACAGGCGGTGACTTCCAATAAAATTGTTTTTAATTTATTGCTGAGACATCAATAAACATGTACACTGTTATTTGTAACAGAACTTAGATCTAGACTACGTACAAATTAAATACTTATGACATACTCGTATTACTTTTAATTATGATAACTTGTAACATGTTCCTTTTCATTAACAATTTCAATGGTACTAAGTTTATTAATTTGTTTCAGACAATATTCGTGCTATCAATCTGCCGACCCCAGTTATGCAAATCTTAAACTTCGCTGGCTACATGGCTCAAGTCATCGGCTATGGAGTGACCAATGATTGTAAGTTATTTCGGTTCAAATGGTAACGACGAACGTTTGATATTGACAAAATATCTTCACAGTCTTTTTTTGCAATTAATTTAGTGGCGTACACTTTTACTGGTGGCAGGATTCCTATGCAGAAATCCGTCTAGATAGGTACCTCCCCAGAGCCAGTCATTCTGCCGTGAAGCAGTGGTGTGCAAACATTACTGTGTTTCGGTTTGAAGGGCACTGTGAGCTAGAGTAATCACTGGGCATATGAGACTTAAGAACTTATGTCTCAGGGTGATGGACACAGTGTGGTGTCAGACAGAAATTTTCTGGGTGACACAGCATTTGTTATGAGCAGACGTTACACTTACTATCAGGTGAACGTTTTGCTCGTTTCATCACTTAATCCAATAAAAAAAACACAACGAACCCTAACTTATCTCCGATACACAAATTAATTTTTAAATACCGATAAGAATGTAAATTGAATCAAAATACATATACCACTAAACATATTTTTAACAACGATTACTGCTCTACGGAGCATTGTAGTGAACAGGTCATGGAAGAACTTTGCTTTAAAGTTCAGGAGCAACTTGAAAACTCGTTGATATGATAGTAACATTTCTAGAAGTGAAGCATTCCATGGTTCAAAGAACTATGGAATGGTTGATTTGATTATTCATCATGGATATACTCGTATTCCGGTCTCTACGGACAACAATGACAGCTTACTGCAAGACTTTAAATAAGAACTTAACTGGTGTAGCGATCTCTGTGTAAGCGTAGTCAATTTGTTCGCAGCTGAGAGCATCACATCGTCCCAAGTTGCGCGTCGTCGGAATGTGGAGGTGATTCGCAACGAGGCGTGCGGGGTTGCCTACGGCTTCAATGTGATCGACTCCACGATATGTACCAGCGGGGTGGGCAACGTGGGTCCCTGCGGCGGCGACTCCGGCGGCCCGCTCGCGCTCAACTTCAACGGACAGCGCTACCTCGTCAGTACCGCATGCTCATAACTTACCATTGCAGATTAGTCTTTGAAGATTTCAACCACGGCTACGTTTTCCGCAGCATCCTACGCAGATCATCATCATCATCATTTCAGCCCCTCTATAGTTATCTACTAGTCCATTGCTGAACAAAGGCCTCCTCCAAAGATTGCCACAAAAGCTCTCATTTTGGGGGGATTTCGCCATAGTTGCCACGCTTGGCAGGCGGGTTAGCAACCGCAGTTTATTTATTCAGATATTCCTGGAAGATGCTACTGCCCATCTCCTGGTTTTCATTTTCCCTTTGTCGACTTTTACGACACCCACGGGACGAGATCAGGTGGTAGATCCTCTTAAGCTGCCACACGTTGATGTTATCATCTGCGTAGGACATGTTATAGTGGCTCAATATCTGCTCACACACCTCTGATGACCATCAGCCTCATGCTAAAATCACGTCCATACATTTGATTCAGTTGTTATTACATATGAAGTCATCATAAAAAGTATCTGCGGAATGAATTGCAAAGTTTATCTCAATGAAGCGTATTCTCCTCCAGATCGGCGTGGTGTCGTTCCACTCTGCCATGGGCTGCCGCGTGGGTTTCCCGGGAGGGTACGCGCGTGTTACTTCCTTCACGCCCTGGATCCAGGCCAGGCTTTAAAGATCTTGTTCACTTTGATGAAGTAACGAACTGGTGACCATGGTGTATAATAAAGTTATTTTTATACTAATAATTTTTTCAATTTTCTACTAACTTTTACTTGAGCTTGTGTAAGCGTAAAATCAGAAAATCCTGATCTCGGAATAATATATAAAAAAAATAGTTTATATTCCTATTATTTTCATAATTTAAGCTTGCGCAATGTTTCAATGAAATTGTCTATAACGTCGTCAGTGTGAATAACAAGAATCCGAATTAACTTTCGGCCTCTGCCATTTCCGATCAAAATATCGAAAAATATCCATTTAAATATGTTACATACATACTTTAAGCACAGATTAAATAAATATTATTTTTAATTATCAATAATAAATTATATAATTGTATATTATATAATGATTTCTTATATTTACGCGAACACTACACATTTAAATGAAACTAATTTTACGGATTTTATCGCGTTTAATTTTTTTTTACTATTTATAACCCGACGTTTCGAGTGCTTTACAGCACCCATGGTCACGGGGGGACTGAGGTGACAGATGTCCTGATGTCATAGTTAACCCGGAGTACCTTCAGCTTTTAATTATTATTTGTGATCCGATCTACGCAGAAAGAGCTAACTGTGTCTTGAAGTCTTGCCGTGGTATGCTTGGTTTTTGACTTAATTTTATTAATTATAAGATCCCAAGCTGGTGGTAATACCCAACCATCTTCTCTATTAAAATTAGGATGTTCGGCCACAGTCGAGCGTGTACCTGCAGTCCTACCATATGTCAGAGAGTCACGGACAAGATTGGCTATATCTTGAAGCGGGCTTCCATAAAAATATTTTTCAAGCCGCCGAAGAAGATAAGTCAATTTTTACCATCTGTCAAGTGTAACATCCCTCTACAAGATGCAGGAGTATACAAGCTGGATTGTGAATGTGGTCTCTCTTACATAGGGCAAACAAAAAGATCAGTAAAAACCCGCGTAAAAGAACATGTAGCTGATGTGAAGCATCGCCGCCCCAAGAAGTCTGCAGTCTGTGACCATGTTCTGGATCATCCCAACCATTACATCAGATTTGATAAACCACAAATCCTCGCAAAAGAACATCGATTCCTACCAAGGATGATTCGCGAGGCTATTGAAATTAAAAAACATCCTAATTTTAATAGAGAAGATGGTTGGGTATTACCACCTGCTTGGGATCCTATAATTAATAAAATTAAGTCAAAAACCAAGCATACCACTGCAAGACTTCAAGACACAGTTAGCTCTTTCTGCGTAGATCGGACCACAAATAATAATTAAAAGCTGAAGGTACTCCGGGTTAAATATGACATCAGGACATTTGTGACCTCAGTCCCCCCGTGACCTTGGGTGCTGTAAAGCACTCGAAACGTCGGGTTATAAATAACAAAAATAAACGCGATAAAATCCGTAAAATTAGTTATATATTATAGTTATCAGTACAGATGTAGTGGCTACCAAAAAAAAGGTTATCAAAGAAACAAATTAACGTTGTATTAACTATTTACTTACCTAAGTCTTTGTATTGAAGCGTCTGTAGTGAGTTCAAAAGTAGACATAATTAATTTGATCTAAGACGAACTTATCTGATACTTTGTCAATTGACAACATTTCACTTTTTTTTTGTCCGTATTGAAGTTTTTCCGATAGAAGGCGTCGAAATTTTTCGAAATTCGTAAGTGCAACGTCTACCCATAACAAATGCCATGTCACCAGAACATTTCTAAGTAGCACTAACTGTACTTAAGTCTCATATGCCCAGTAATTACACAACCTCTCAGTGCCCTTCTCCAAAACACAGTAATGTTTGCACACTACCGCTTCACGACAGATTAAGCGAATTCCTACGTAGGAATCCACCAGTACCACCAGTACCACCAGTACTGCCTGGTGTTAGTGCTGTAGTAGTTTTGGACCCTCATGATGACAGTAGTTGGCAAGAACAAATATATAATTTCGGTGATGTAATTGTTGTTGGCCTTTTTGGCTTTTACAGCTTCATCGGATTCTGCTCACGGGCCAGGGGCCCGCGTGCCAGGTTTGGTATGACCCAAACATAAATACATAAATAATACTCCTACAAAAATCTCGAAATCCGAACTGTCGCGTTCGCTGCGTGCTTGCGTGACTTTGAATATCTCCAAAATAGTTTTGGAGATATTCAAAGACGCAGAGGAAACTCTGGGCGGTGAGAACCGCCCTGGAACACGGGTGTATCGTGTGTACGCAGTGTGATTGTTGACTGCTGCGCGCCGCTCTCTACAGCGGTCGCGCGTCGTGGTGCGTGTTAGGTTGAAGCTATTGACTGTGTACAGTGTAGCCTGGATGTACAGTGTAGCCTGGATGCAAGAAGAAAACACAGCGCAGCAAGCACAAAACACTAAAGCGGGCGATACTTTCCAAATACTAAATAATCTGGCATTTCCCCTACTTTCTAGGACAACGGAATCACTTCCCACGTCACACAAGATAACAATGAGTAGGTGAGCACTTCAACAGCTGGCTGTGCAACGTTGCCTAGAGCTTGGTGACGCACCAGGCCTGGCTTAATAGTGCTCGGTAAGCGGAGCTGAGCCAACATGAACAGGGTGTTAAAATTCAGTATATAAAAGCGCTGGCAACTTCCGTCTTTTACAATGGTGTTGCGTTTTTATCGTTAAATGGTACGCAACAATACAACAGGTACCGGTGCCGGTCTATGCACATTTTTGAATTCAAACCGCCCACACTTCTAACGATCTCGCTTAATGGTTCTACACGCCATAACTTTTATTTTATTATTTGCTTAGTGAAACTTTTATCATTCATATTTTCTTATTAATTTGTATAATAGGATTTATTATTAGACAACATGGAGATTATAAAAAACACAAAGAGTTTTATTTCACAAATCAAGTGAAACAGTCCTACGAATCACCCCGGAGCTCCTGCCGCATCCAGGACCTTGGGCAAACAAATGGTTTATCACCTTCTATTTGTTTATAATTCTTTCATATAAATTATAATAGCAATAAAACCGTACGTTAATACAATTTCCAAATGTACAATGTTTACGTACTAATGGTACGTCACTCTTTTTGAAGGACAATTACTTAATATATATACGCATACCCTACAAATAGACTGGAAAGCGGGGAGTAAGAATTAACCCGAATACAAGTCAGATGGCGTTTTTCGAAACTGCATTGACAGACTAAAATTAAATACACTTAGTTCTTTTACGTTCTGTTGTCCATATTTTTTATTTAACACAGTTCACGAAGGTTTAAGTTTCTAGACATTTGTACGCAAAGCACTTTAATGTTATAAATACAAAAATATATAAGCAGTAAGCGTTAGTCTAACCTCTTTTTTGTGGAAGAAAGTGTAACGTTCACTTGTTGGTAAGTGCAAAGTCGTGTTTTCGTCTTTCGTGGTGAGTGTGGTGGTGGTAGGTAGGACGGTATCTGGAGGCGGTTTCCGGTGGCGGTGTTACTTTGCTTGTGCACGCTGTTGAGGGAGGCCACCTGTCATATGTCATACAAGGTTTTCACGACATTTCCTTTAGTCGACTCTAACCCACTCTCACTCACGGGATGTCACGAAGCGGTAGATTTTCTTACAACGCCCTGATGATATTTTTTATTGTATACACTAATTTAGATTATGTTTAAAAAAATATATACTATATAATCTAAATTTTATTAAAAAATTAATGTGATAGTGTCTCTACAGTTTTATGAGTCGACACGATACTAACGACTGAAAGTTAACTCAGGAAAATGCCTGAAAACTCTCCTGGCCACCGATTGATGGCGGTGTAACCAACTTAGTTATGCCAGATTCTAAATTTATCATCACCATCATTTAAACCTATCACTAGTCTAGTACGAGTAGTTATTTTAGCATTTATATTGGAGGAATTTCGCCATTGTTGCCACGCTTGGCAGGCGGTTTGGCAACCACAGTTTATTTATTCATATGTTCCAGGAAGATGCTGCTGCACATCCTCTAGTTTTAATTTTCCCTCTGTCTACTTTTACGACACCCACGGGATGAGATGGAGTGGTAGATTATCTTAAGCCGCCACCACACTTGCAATTATCCCCCACTTAAATCCTATAATTCTAAATTATCCAGACTTTACGGCCATCATTAACTCGTACAGGATTCCGTCTAGGTAGATACCGGTACCGGTAGACAGGGACAGTTATTCTGCCGTGAAGCTGAAGTCTGCAAACATTGCTGTGTTTCGGTCTGAAGGGCACTGAAAACTACTGTAATTACTGTGCATATGAGACTTGAGAACTGATGTCTCAGGAGGAAGGCCGCAGTGTGGTACCACACACAAATGTTCTGAGTGACACAGCACTTGTTATGGGCAGACGTTGCACTTACCATCCGGCGAACGTTTTGGTCGTCTCGTCACTTTCTACTATAAAAAACTAGCGTCAGAGGTGAAAGGAGGTTGGGTAAGGCTAGCCTTAATCTGGGGTCGCCCGGTCTCATAGCAGATCGGCACGGAAAGGAACTATAAGGTGTAGGATACTACTGTATCGGAAGGAGCAGGAGGAGACAATACGCTTACCTGGTACTCCACTGTAATTGCCGGACAAGGTAACTAGATCTACTAGGGTAGTGCTCCCGGGCTAAAAGAAATAATATGCGAGTGATTGTAATCGCTCGTTTCTCGTGCCTTTTCAGGACAGAGGCATGTTTTAGCAAACCGGGCATGGCTTTCAATATTTTTTTTTTTTTACTTTATCATTCTGTTTATAGTAGCTTGTATTATCTGATCTAACAAAAACATTTATATTTACTTAATCTACATACTTTGCCTATCAGTTTTTAATTGATTGCTGTAGGTTTTTTAATATTATCTATTTCGAAGATATTATGTCATTATCAAGGACAATCTGTCATTAGGTTTAATTATTTTGCTCTTTTCTATTATCGTTATTATTTTAGCCGAGGTGATAACTTGTACTGAGGTCTTATCAGTAACCTCTAGTTTCGCTAAACATAGATTAAGAGAATGTAGTGATTGTTAATTTATGAAAGGCTTATTTAAATTAGCTTAAATAAAAAAATAGTAACGGTAACTTTGAAATGTTTATTTACAACGGGCTTAAGAATAACCGTGATATTTACACTATATACATCGTCACAAAATATACAAAACGTATTAGAGTTTCAAGTAGACATTTGACGTCACGTCGCAACACATAAACGAAGTGACATTAGCATCCCCAGTAGCATCGGGAACAGGAGCCGGAGCAGCGGCGGCAACGAGGCGCAACGCTGCGCTTGCAGTGGGGGAGCGTCGCTACTCATTCGTGCCACCGCTTGGTCACGTTGCATGGCCTCCATGTCGTTTTCTGTTTTATACAATTTAATATTATAGCATTTTTAGTGATATGCAGAAATAAATAGGTTTAAAGGATCTGAAAGTTTTTTACCATCATATTAATTTGTTATGAAACCGAAACCCAAATTATTTATTATGTATTTATCAATGGACAGCCGAGTGCGTCTCTCGAGGGGAGTATAGGAGTGCAGGAGTGCAGACTGACCGGTGGGCGCGGGCAGCACCTTCAGTGTGAGCGTGGCGGAGCGCCCGGCGGCGGCGCAGCGCCAGCGGCCCGCGTGGCGGCGCTCCAGCGCGCCCAGCGTCAGCCGCGAGCGCGCGCCGCCCGCCCACCGCTCTGTCTCCAGTGACATGCCACCGCTCGGGTTCTATAAAATATTATTACTTCACGAATACTTGAATGAAATAACAGACACCATTCTTATAAAACCATTTCGTAGGTGTCGTAAGATTTTTTTTGAATTGGAAGAGTGAGGAAACGAGCAAAAAGTTCACCTGATGGTAATATGCCATGTCTCCCAGAACATTTCCGTGTGATTCCACACTGCGTCCGTCACCCTGATACATCAATTCTTAAGTCTCACATGCCCAGAGATTACGCTAGCTCTCAGTGCCCTTCAAACCGATGCTTTCACGGCAGAATAACTGGCCTGAAGTGGTACTTACCTAGATGGATTGCATAGAAATCTTACCATCAGATTACAAACATCCGAATCATCCAAATGCCAGGAAAATCTAATGGATTCGAACCGGTGACGGAATAAATATCTTAAAATTTAGACTGAAATTACAAAAACTGATGGCGGACAATGGCCGATGGATTTTTTAACAATGTAAATGCACAAAAGTATCAATTTCATAAATAAGAAACGCATTGCAGGCACAGCAACTAAGAAAATTATATTTTTAAACGGTCCAATTGCAGGAAGGCAGGACACAACTTTTATTTATGATATAATTTCGGTGATGTAATTGCTGTTAGCCTTTTTTTGGCTTTTACAGCTTCATCTGATACTGTGCCCACGGGCCAGGGGCCCGCGTGCCAGGTTTGGTTTGACCTCGAACTTCGGACTGCGCATTCGCTGCGTGCTTGCGCGATTTAGAATATCTCAATGTTATGATTTTAAGTCGTCTAATGACCGTCCGAGGGAGGCTGCGGGCCTCCATTCGGACTGTCGACTTGTGTGTCGGTAACTTTGGGCGGTGAGAACCGCCCTGGAACACGGGTGTATCGTGTTTACGCGGTGTGATTGTCGACTGCTGCGCGCCACTCTACGGCGGTCGTGCGTCGTGGTGCGTGTTATATTAAAGCTGTTAACTGTGTGTACAGTGTAGCCTGGATCGTGACTGACCGTATCGTGGTCAGGGAGTGCTGAGACGTCCATGTCGTCTAGCACGTTTCGCGGGCGACATTTGCGTACGGTCGCGTTTCTATTTGGTCTGTAATTATAATTTATGAACCATACTGCACGTAGCCTAGGCAGATTAGATCGCACCGACCTGCGTGTCGACGGCGCGGCCGGCGTGGCGCCAGCGTAGGCGCAGCGGCGGCAGCGCGCCGGGCGTGGCGCCGGGCCGCACCGCGTAGCGCGCCTCGCAGCGCAGCGCCGCTACGCCGCCCGCCGCGCCCGAAACGCTGCGCGCGCCTAGCGCAGACACCTCCACCTCCGGCAGCGACGAATCTGACCGACGAAACTTTCATTGCACGCACAGTTTGTTTCAAAAATATAACAGCACTACAAAATTAACAAATAAAAGAAAGCACTGAGGAATATACTAATAATTTTTGAGGTTAACATAGATTTAGGATTTCCGAAATCTTAATGGAAACTTTTACCGACACCTTTTCTTTCAAGACAACTCACCTGTGACAGACATATTAAAAAAGAGGCTCATCTTGGGTTCTGTATTAATTTGGCACTCGTAGCGTCCGGAATCGGAAGAACGCAGTCGTTCAATACGAAGCGTGTGTACCGTTTCAACGCCTTTCTCCACCAGCACACCCGGGCCGTCCTCCTGCCAGTTCAATTCCTGATCGTCCGTCAAATCATCCGATTCGTCGTCCCAGCCGTCATCCGATTCATCGTCCACTCCATCATCCGACCCATCGTCAGATCTATCATCTGCAGCTTCGCCCGTGATGGCGGAAACTCGAGAGTCTGCCGTGAACACTGTGCCAGCATGAGTCAGTATCTGCAGGTCGCTAGAGCGTATCCACGACACCTGTTCAATAAACGCACAATGATGAAATCATATTTTATATATATGGTAAATATTGTTAAAAATTTAGATCGATTAGAAAGTAAAAGTTAACACTTCTGTAACATTACAAGAATGGGTAGGCTGAAATAGTAATTGGATCGAGGTATCGACCATTTGCCACTGCGAAAAAGGGTCAGCTACGTCCCGTCAAGCGGATTGCAGATTAAACACAAAAATAAGTCAAAGTCAAAATTTCTTTATTCAGTTTAGGCTTGTATAGAGCTCTTATGAATGTCAAAATCTACACCGGTTCAAAAAGTAAGACCCTCTCAGGGAAGAACCGGCAAGAAACTCTGAAGTCTTTCTTTTTTTCAATGCCATATTACATGTCATTTATAATTTACATAATTATTTTATGTCATGTCATTTATAAAATTACATCATAAATTTAGTAGCCAGGGGGTTTGCAAGTGCAGAGTAAGAGTTATTTCCACACATCTCTGTCCTCTATGTAATGATCTACTTTATAATCCGATTTTTTCAATAAAGTCTTCTTGACAAGTTTATTAAATTCTATGTCAGTTTTTTGAGTCACACTTTTAGGAATTAACTTAACGGCGCACCAACGAATGAATATTCATATAACATCAAAGTTTGTTTCTCTTTATTTTCCCCTAAGACGTTGGACTAGTTTATTGCAATGTCATAACCAAATAGTCTTTACAATTGATAAAGTATTATAAAATTCAGTTTTATGATATATCTAGTGTCATGTTATAACGGCGTAAGAAAATCTACCATCCAATAAAAACACTGGGAAATCTCATGAGTTGACAGATGCCAGAATAACTCCCAAAATGCGATTCCAAAAAATGCACCTCGATGACGCACTGCAGCGTCTAAGGCTCAAAGTGCGTGCTGCAATCGACAATCTCCCTGACAAGGGTAGCGATTACGACGATACTTCTCTTCTTAGCAGAGGGCTGTTTCCGACAGTGGACTATTGACAGGCTTATAACGATGATGATGGTAGTGGTCTAGAGAAGTCCCTAAAAATATGTGAGTCCCTACCCGTGGATATTTGAATTATTAGACACGCCACGTTGATATATTTTTGCATGTGACAGATTACGTTATAGCAATAACTCGAAGATCGTCACGATCGACTCGTCATGGTCACTCTGGTCAAAATCAGTGAGATGATTTAGAAACTAATTTAGAGAGCGATTGATTATATTTAGTAGAATATGTTGTAATATTAGACGAAAAAATATTTTTATTATACTTTCTGTGTTTCTGTTGTGTGGTTTTGTTAAAAACATAAGCTTTCGTGAGAGAAGAACAGAGTTTAACTCGATTGTTGAAGAGAAAAAACTAGTTAAGGCCTATTTATTTTATTAAACTTAGCAAATTTACATTGCTTGTTGCCATTTTCTATATCTATAGGACTTAAAAGTAATGCATAATTCAAGATTTAAATTAAGAATTTGTCAAGAAAATTTTAGTGCAAGATGTTTGTAGGAGTTTGTATGTTTTTAAAACTTAAAAATAGTCATTGATTTAAAGTACACAAATAATGTGGTTTGACCAACGGTCGGCGTCGTTGGTGCCGCGTGTGGTGGGATGCGGCCGGATATCCGGCGCGCGACATTGGCTCGGCCGGATATTTCGGGTGCGGATCCACTACTCGCACTGCATGTGCGCAATACTCACCAACCATTTGTCAGCATGTCAGTGACTTTACAGCATGTAATTGATAGAATTACTTGCGATACATTTTAAATATTCATATAATATTATTTAAGAGCAAGTTCGATTACTTTGGCCTTCCACAGTTATTCTAAAATAATAGACGGTGATCTATTATTTTCCGCGGGTCCTGGATCCGATTCCTAGTGGGAGCCAAATACTAAGAGGCATGGTGCGGCACATCAGGACCAAGATCGCACAGAATAGCAGAATTTAGAAGCAGAACAAGTGTGATACGTATGATGAATAACAAGTCAAAGAAGCATTCCATCGAACTTATTAGACAATAGCGCCTCTTTATCGGTTCTTTAGGGAAAACTACATGTGCCCCGCGGTTTCAAAGCCGACCTCGATCGATGATATACTCGTACATATATACTCCCATATTTGAATTTGATTTTGGGGTTTTAATTTCTTTGCGCGGAACCCAAATTATTATTTTAAAATTAAAATAGACTTTGTTACCCGCTATAGTATCAGCTATCTGTCAGTGAAAGTCATGTTAAAATCGATGCAGCCGTTTCGGAGATTAGCCGGAACAAACAGAAAGACAGACAGAAATTTTAAAAATTGTTTTTTTTAATAAGTACCGTATACACTTTCATAAGCATTGAGGTAAAAACCTGTTATTTTGTTATTACAAACAGACATTTCAATTTCATTCATTTGTATAGATGGATGTGGGATATAAAGTGAGCCACGAATACCAACACTTACCGTGACGTGAACTGAGTGTTTTCTTTTTTGTTAAAAAAAGGTCAATTGATGTTGGAGGCTGAAAGGTAAGAGTGGCGTGTAGTTACCACGCGGTCGGCGAGGTGCTGCACGCGGCAGCGCAGCGTGGCGGTGGCGCCGGGGCGCGCGCGCAGCGACGTGCGCTGGCGCCGCGCGAACGCCGGCGCGGAGCCTGCCTCCCCGCCCGCCCGCAAACCCCCCGCGCCTGCAACAACCAACTCACCTTACAATACCGCATCTGACAGAACACAGCTAAACGTCACGCAAAGCAGACAGAGCTATATTTTTTCCCTGTTTCTATTCATAGTACTGGTGGCAGGGTTCCTATGCATCAATCCTGGTAGGTACCACCGCAGACCCAGTTGTTCTGCTGTCAAATAATATGCAAAGATAACATTTTTATTTGAAGGGTCAAACGGACAACTGGCTAACTTGATGGTAAGTGATCACCGCCGCCCATGAACATCTGCAATATCAGAGGAATCGCGGATGCGTTGCCGGCGTTTAAGAAAGGAATAGGCTCTTTTCTAGAAGTTCCCTAAGTCGTTTCCGCCCAGGAAAACCGTTGGCGGCAGCAGATTCCATAAAGTGGTCGTGCGCGGCAGAAAATTCCGCGAAAAACGCACTGTGGATGTATGCCAACCATCAAGGTGGATGCAATTTACTGTGTTTCGGTCTGGAGGGCACTGATAGCTAGTGTAATAATTGGGCATATGAGATTGAGAACTGATGTCTTAGAGTGAAAAGCGAAGTGTGCAGTGAGGCTGACGTTGCACTTCCCATCAGGTGAATGTTATGCTCGTCTCGTCACTTCATGATATAATAAAAGAACAATCACACAGACTCACCTCACTTACCTCCCCTGGTCATCTGCCCCCCCTCCCCCCGGGCTTGGGTACCGCTTGTGCGGATTTGCAAAGAAGGGTGAATGTTGCAGTGAAGATTGATACATAGATAATATAGATAGTATACTTAAACATAATGCTTGCCGCAACATTCACGGACACAAGAAAAAGGAGTATAGACAAGAAACGAAAAAACTAGACGACCAAAGAGCGAGACGCCTGCTCGAACGACCGAGACGCCCAGCCGAATACGACAAGCGAGACGCACGTAGGAGCGAGCGAGACAACGATGGCCGGAGCTTGAAGTTTTATAGCATACGAGTGTTGCGCTGATCCACTACTATAGTGAACCAACGCAACATAATCGCTTAAGATGAAGATTGTCCTGAAATTACATATACATAATATAAAGAAATAGGAATCACACAGACTCATTCTTACTGGTCATAATATACTCTGCACCTTACACACACGTTACCTGGCAGAGATCGCCTCTGAGCGATAAGGCCACCAATTGCTTAGTATTAAGTAACAGTCTATATCTATCTTACTGCTGAGCACACGCTTCTTCTCATTTATCAGAGAATTTTTTTCATTTTGTAATTTGTACAATTTAAGGAACTGTCCACAATATATTTCTTATAACTATTTATCTACATTTATGTTCTGCACTTATGTTTGGTAGTGAGTGTAGGGTCTAAAGGGTAGGTGAGGTAGGGGAAAAAATTGAGAAGTACATCTGGAGCGACTTTGATGGACAAATTGAGAAACTGCGTGATAAGGGTACGTTGAGGTGTGGTAGAAGATGTAGTTATAAAGATAGAGGAAGGGGTGCTTAATTTTTTTGGACACGTCGAGAGGACTGATGAAATAAATGTGACTAAAGAGATTTATGAGAAGAAGTGAAAGATGTGTGTCAGGATCGTAGCAAGTCGAAAGATGTGGTGTCTGACTACCCCAATGGAAAAAGTCGCAACTATGTATGAAAGTAAAAACGAAAACCTATTGCTAAAAGCAATAAACATTCTAAGTCGATCGCAAAAATTTATAATGGGCAGTCGCGCGATGGTCAGCTACATACATGGACGTGTGTGTCGCCACAGTAGATGGCAGCGGCGAGCGTTTTTTATGAAGAAGTCAACGAGTGGCCGTCCGCCGCTAACGCGGTATAAATAAAGTGTAACATCTGTCCATCCGTGCGCTTACTCACGCATATTTCAGTGGGGAGTCGACAAATTCGCTCGGCATGCCGCGAATCCTCGGTATTGACGGAATGCACTCATTCGCTCAATGACGCTTTTCGATTATCGCGAGAGGAGCGAGTAGTGACTAATTGTCAAATGTTTGGTAAATTTAAATTCCGATAAAAATATATTTGCACATGTTTATTTTGAAATCTTGCTGGTAACAATCATATAAGCTTATCATCAACTTAAACATTTAGTAAAAATAGAAAGCAAATTAATCTAGAGATGTGAGGGAATTACGGGAAATAATTACACTGGATTCTTTGAAATATCACGTGATATCGAGTTTCTAGCTTGGAGAGAAAAGAAGACGTACTTATTATGACCGTAATCAGTTATAGTGACAGTAAGCGAGCCCGCCCATTGCATTAAAACAAAAGTACAAGCCAAGAGTACGTTCGTCGTTGTTAACAACTTGCTTTCCTATAAAATTCCCTTCTTATACTGTAAAATTATAAGGAAGCGTTTATCCAATGCTGTCAGAGTAGCAAAATTATCCTACAATCTACACATGCATGAACAGTAACATGCACTGGCATGTATACGGAAGGTTAGGTACGGCAAATTTTAGAGTTATCAAAATATGTACTACTGCAGTCCTGTAGTCCTGCAGTACTGTCTATAGAGCGCAGAGACCACTAACCATGTCCTTTAATGTCAGCTCGTTGGTCTCATACACGGCATCATGGAGAAACTTTGTATAGCACGTGCCTGTCCTTATCAATTGTTTCAAACTTTCACGACGAAATCACATCGTTCTCAAAATTTACACGGCAAGGTGAATTAATGTTTCCTAAACGTTATAAAGGAAATGTGCATAAAGTGGTTTCCGTTCGCGAACACAAGCTGCAGCGTATAATTAATTTTTAAATTATGGTGTGGATGTGGAATGTATTTATGCATATTATGGTTTTGGGTCAAGATGTATTATGTATGGTTGCACTGTTTCTGAGATAGAATTTGCGCCACCCTCAGTTCTTCAGAGCTAGGCAATGGTAACCGTAGTATAATGGCTTTCTCAAAACTGAATACTCATTCTCAGATTAATTTATTCCTCAGTCCACCTACTAAAAATACATACATAAGATCACGACTGTATCCCATAAGGGGTAGTCAGAGTCTGGGCACTCACTGCAAAAGCAGATGACTGCCACAATCCACGTTTCACCAAAACAATATAATGCACTGAGTGTGATAGGTGGTGAGCCCATCGCCACCATGCGCTATTGCACAGTGAAGTTTTATTCCTTACTCGCCTTTTACGAGATCCATTGGATGAGATGGAGTGGTAGTATTATTTTAACGAGCCGCCACCACACGGCATAAATAGCTGACTTAAATATGTTAATAATGAACATATTTCATATCATTCATGGGAAAAAAATGTTATTGTAAGCGCTACATAAACCAGCACTTAAAAATCTTCTTTGTTGTTGTTGCGTTTTGGTATTAATCAGCTGTAATTCTTTTATTAGTTATTAAAGAACTTTCTCTAGAAAAAAAGAATGTTAGGTAATAAGTAAAATGGATTTTTTTTACATCGTGTTTAAAGAGTCCTAGGGCACAGGCGAAGTTTATGGGAACGAGCGCTCGCCTTAAATATCATAGTAGATGCACAACCCGAGTTAAGTTCTGTTGCTAATACCGCTGATTTTTTCTTATTGGCTGTGACGAGACGAGCAAAACCTGATGGTGATGCCATTGTGAACCATGATGTGTAATCTATCCATATCAAATGCTGTGCCACGCAGAACATTTTTATGTGGCACCACACTGCGTCAGCCAGAGACATTGTTTTCAGTCATCAGTTTTTAAGTCTCATATGCCCAGTGATAACACTAGCTCTCAGTGTCCTTCACACCGAAACACAGTATTGTTTGCATACTACTGCTTCACGGCAGAATAACTGGCCTAAGGTGGCACCTACCTAGACGAATTCCTGCATAAGAATCCAACCACCGATATTTGTATTAAAATTGGTTGGTATAAATATGTACAGAATTACTACGTTCTCGGCTGTTTAAGGTAAGAGGAACTATGTACGCGTGTAAAAACTCCGTCAATGTTTACTGGTGGTAGGATCCTTATGCAGGAATCCTCCTAGGTAGGTACTACCGCAAGGCCAGTGTGTGATATGTTTTGTGTGAGACAGCATTTGTTATGAGCACACGTTGCACTTACCATCAAACAAATGTTTTGCTCGTCTAGTCACTTACATCTACAAAAAAAAATACATACGTTTCGAAATAGAATACGCTAGTTTATATAAATATACCTAAGCCTAATTAAATCTTTCATAAATGCATTTCCGCGCTCGTTGAAATAAGGAGACACTCGCAACGCGGCAGTGCTCATAATAGCGACGCGCAAATAGACACTCGCGGTCCAACGATTTATGACCGCGGCTATCTCCCGCTCGCGACAAATACTGCAAGATCACCTAAAAGCTATTTTTTTTGTGTCCAAAAACTTACTCTTTTATTTAATGTTCAGCCATTAACGATGACTTTATTTGTTTTGGAGGAGCGAGGTCTCCTGACACAAGTATATTAATATAATTAAAAGGGTTCCAACCATCTGTATGTGTTATGTAAATTTATTGTTGTGAAATAAAATATTTTTAATTTCCATTATTTAATAAATTTTTGTTTCAATTTAGTCATTGAATTTCAATTCAGGTAGGATTCCTGTGCAGGAATCCGTCTAGGTAGGTACCACACGAGGGCCAGTTATTCTGCCGTGAAGCAGTAGGTTGCAAGCATTACTGTATTTCGGTTTGAAGGGCACTGTGAGCTAGCGTAATAACTGGGCATTTGAGACTTATGAACTGATGTCTCAGGGTGACGGGCGCAGTGTGGTGTCACACAGAAATATTCTAGGTGACACAGCATTTGTTGTGGGCAGACGTTGCACTTACCATCAGATGAACGTTTTGCTCGTTTCGTCACTTTATACAATAAAAAAAAATCATTATGAATAAATAAACTGCGGTTGCCAACTCGCCTGCCAAGCGTGGCAACTATGGCAAAATCCCCCCAAACGAGAGCTACAATACTTTTGTAACAATCTATAGGGGAGGCCTATGTTCAGCAGTGGACTAGATAGGCTGAAATGATGATGAGGAAGATGATGATATGGGGCCTCACGAGTACAATATAAGTATGTAATTATTATTTTTAATAAAAATCGACACTAACTGAAAAATTTCCACTCGGTAGTGAAATTAGTTCTCATCATAAGTATTCCTTAACGTTCCTTTAAGGAGCGGAAGCCTAAAAACATATAAGGGGTAAGCAGGGGGCACACATGTAGCCTACTTTTCGCGGTGGGAAACGATACATTTGGCGGGGGGCGAACCAAGTCGCCGCCAATTTGATACGAGTCAAAAAGTTCTTAATCTCCGTTACGTTCCCACGAGCAGTATAGTGACAGCATTGAATATTACGGTGTTATTCTGCACAAATAAAGGCTGTCCGTACAATACCGTAGTCGCGTCTTGCGACACCTCGGTAGGAAAGTGGTAGGTGCTATTCGGCTCTGCTGGACACCTGTGGGCTTAAACACTATGTTAACAGTATTAATCTAACAGTTAAATGCTAGAGCGGCGTTCACCTTCGTCCACGGCATAGCACACTAATGTTGTAGCAATTGTATTGCGTTTGAAACTTGTGAATACATTTTGCTTGGATAATATTTATTAGCCCTTTCAGTAGTAGTAGTAGCGATCTGGAACTCATTCGTCGTTTTCTCTACACCGTTAAAATGTTCACAACAAGTTAAAATAAGCATCATTTACTATGTTTGATGTGTTTACTAGTTGGCCGGAGTTCCAAGTGGTAAACGCATTATACACATATACGAGTACAGGACAGGTGAGACAGTCAATGTTCAAGCATCTGTTCTATCATTTAAAACACCAGCCATGTTTTGACAATCCGGTTTCATCAATTCACAATAATTTCAGAGGTGACGACGTACCTACGTATTAACGAAGTTTTTTGATGTAAGTTACAGTGGCAGATGATCACACAGTCAACCCGACACAGATAAAAAATAAGTTGAGTATAATAAGTATATATAATATCGGTGATGTAATTGCTGTTAGCCTTTTTGGCTTTTACAGCTTCATCGGATACTTTTATAATAAGTTAAATATAACTCAAGAACAATAGATAAACTATGAATATCAACAAATATAATTAACGGTCCGGTAATGTAACGATATCATCGCCATCTTTATCACAATCATTGCAGCCAGCCCACTGCTGAGCACAAGCGTCTCCCACTGCTTAGGTAGATTTCATAGCTGCCACGCTCGACTCGCGGGCTGGACGGTATTATGTTTTAAACTTGAGATGACATACATATAGCCTTTTTTCCATATAAGGAATATAGGCAGAGACCACACCCGGAGGCCACTTGTCGCCCCATGGAAAACGAGACGTGACGGGAGCGTTCCACGTGGCCACTCGTCGCGTCTCGTTTCCCGAGATGACACGGCTTTCTATTACTTTTTATTTCTCTTACTCTGATTTACTTATTAAACTTATATTTCTATTCGGACAGCCACGACGCTTTTTTTTATTTGATAAAGTGACGGGACGAGCAAAACGTCCACCTGATGGTAAGTGCAACGTCTGCCCATAACAGAGGCGGTGCTAATCAGAATAGTTCTGTGTAATACCACACTTCACCTGTCACCCTGTGACATAAGATCTTAAATCCCATATGCCCAGTGATTACGCTAGCTCTCAGTGCCCTTCAAACCTAAAAACAGAGTTATGTTTACACACTACTGCTTCACGGCAGAATAACTGGCCCTGGGGTGGTATCTTATCTACTTATATGTAATTCTGCATAGGAATCTTACCACTAGTAAAAACTTCCTTCTAATATCATCATCATCTCAGCCTTTCACTAGTCCATTGCTGAACATAGACTTCCCTCATATATTGCAACAAAAGTTAGTAGCTCCCATTTTGGGGGATTTGCCATAGTTGCCACGCTTGGCAACCCGCCTGGTTGGCAACCGCAGTTTATTTATTCAGATATTCCAGAACGATGCTGCTGCCCAACTCCTGGTTTACGTTTTCCCTCTGTCGACTTTTACCACGCCCACGGGATGAGATGGGGTAGTAGATTATCTTAAGCCTAATCTTTAAAATATTATTCGCATAAAATTATTAAACTTATAATAATACGAACATTTATTAATAAAACCTCGCCAAAATGTAATAATTTATATTTACTTCGTAAACCAAGAGCATTTAAAATGTTGCAAAATTATAAATCCGTATTTCCTTCGTCACTCGCAGTGGGACGTGTCAGCGTGTCGCGTGGAATTGCGCTGCGATACATAAATGTTTCGACTACCGCATCTCCTCTACAGGAAATAAAATACTGAGATATATACAAAATCTACATTACAACGAGATTAGATAATATCGCGGGAAATAAGAAATACTACTTTATAATGAAGCTTACACTTGTGCCATTGGATGGTGATTAACTCCCAAGCATTTGACTAAAATGAACCACAAACAATATTCTGGAGTTGTTTGTGTAAAAAAGTAAATAAACACCGTTCCAAATTGTTTGTATTCTATCAAGAAATAAATTATTGTAAAATATTATCACTGTTATGTACCTATTACTTTTGGGGCATTAGAATTTGTTCGTAGTTTTTCGTTAAAACAATCAGGAACGTATTTAAGAAAAGCTTAGTGATTAGTTGTACAAAATAAATGTTAATATAATAAATTAAATGTAAATCAACACAAAGATACTTTAAATTCAAGGGATTCAAGAAAATAACTATAGTCGAATGTGCCGTGTGGTGGCGGCTTAATATAATATACCACCCCATCGCATCCCGTGGGTGTCGTAAAAGTCGACGTAGGGAAAATATAAACCAGGAGATGGGCAGCAGCATCTTTCTGGAGCATCTGAATAAATAAAATGCGGTTACCAACCCGCCTGCCAAACGTGTCAAATATGGCAAAATCCCCCCGAAATGAGAGCTACAAACTTTTGTGGCAATCTCAAAGGGGGAGGCCTATGTTCAACAGTGGACTAGTGATAGGCTGAAATGATGATGATGATGAATGTTCTGATTTATCCAGCAGACTTGTGAAAGAACTGTAGTTGCGATTATCATCAGAATACATGATTTACTATTCAGAACGAAATCTTAATGTTGAAAACGAACGCTGTCCAAATACAACGGTTGCCTCAGTCGCAGATTGCGGGCGCGAACAGATCGCGTGCGATACAAAGTACATCAAATGCCAAACGACACGTGGGGATCAAATACGCTTCGATCTCGATCTATCAAGCGCTATCTTTCAGTCGTGACTCGACGCCGGCATCCTGACAGCGCAACTGTTGAACTGTAATGGAATCAGATGCTTACGGACGTCTCGTTTCCAATTACTCAATGACCAACGAATGTTACAGAGTTTGCTAAACATGATAACGCCTCATATTGAAAATGTATTTATGTTTGAATTTCATACATTTAAGGTTTACAAAATATAATAAACTGTCAAGAACATTTCACTCTTCGAATGATTTTCAATTTACTTGCAAAATTACAAAAGTTCTCAAAAAACCACCAGGTACTAGATAAAAAACAGTTCATATATTTTTTTTATTTATTTTTGCAACAAACAGTCATTTACAAAAAAAAAGAAATTATGAAACAATTGTTTTAAAACTATAGACCTACAGTGCCAATTAGATGTTTTAGTAGTTAGTTAGTAAAGCAAGGTTTCATGGTAAGACGCAAATTACCTATAGAATACAATATCTCTGTTAGAGAAATAAAAAAAACGTAAGTCAAGACATCAATTTCACACAACTAATTGGCTAAATCTACTCTTAGTGTATTGAGAGATCTGTTAAATAAGTTAAAATTAATTAATGCTTTATTGTATGTGTCAGGGGAACGGTGTAAGAAGGAATAAGGAGTACAAAATTTTATATAAAAAAAATTCAATTTTTGACGAAAATATAACATTTGCTAAACAAATATCTGCTCGCAAAAGACTACTCGGAACCAACTTATTGCTGATGTAGAAATCTTAAGAATTAATTATTAAGATTTGATAAGAGTATTACTGGTTTCTCTCTTTGCCGTCACCGAAGTTTATGGCAGTAAAGGGAATAACAATGAATCGGTATACAAGGAAACAAAAATTTGGAACATAATATTTTTCTAAGTTCATAAGATGGTTGGGTATTACCACCGGCTTGGGATCCTATTATTAATAAAATTAAATCAAAAACCAAGCATACCACTGCAAGGCTTCAAGACACAGTAAGCTCTTTCTGCGTAGATCGGACTAAAAAATAATAATTAAAAGCTGAAGGTACTCCGGGTTAACTATGACATCGGGACAACTGTCACCTCAGTCCCCCGTGACCATGGGAGCTGTAAAGCGCCCGAAACGTCGGGTTATAAATAGTAAAACATTAAACGCGATAAAATCCGTAAAAATTAGTTTCATTTAA
Source organism: Luehdorfia chinensis (assembly GCA_019845155.1). Lineage (NCBI taxonomy): Eukaryota > Metazoa > Arthropoda > Insecta > Lepidoptera > Papilionidae > Luehdorfia > Luehdorfia chinensis. The sequence continues at coordinate 397,534 of JAHVAK010000243.1, read as the reverse complement.
ATGAGTAGTGTTCGCGTAAATATAAGAAATCATTATAATATTTTTCTTTTTATAAATTCCGCTTTGGTAACTTAAAGTAAATATTGTACCGGGCACATAGCAGACTGTTCTGTAGTTTCAGTATCAGATTGCAATCAGCAGTTGAAACGTGCCTGCCGGAACTTTTACAAGGAGGCGGAGAGGAGTAAGGCGGCAAGATGTGGGCACAATTCCGAGAAGGCCGCGGGCCGCAAATAGCTCATCTTCTTCTGTGAGGTGGCGTCCGTGTGCCGGCGGTGTTCCGCCAACATGATACCGTATGGGCTGCCAAGTATCCGACGTACGCGTGATCGATATTTACAAGCACTTGTTGGTAAATATACTTAAAATGAATTGAGACATACACGTGTGCTGCTCAACATTACATTTACGAGTACATACGAGTATATATCTATGAAATGAAATGTTTGTTACGTATATCACCGACATTTAGGATAAACTTATTTCTGTTTACTTTAGATGTATGGTATCTGTCTCCATGTTTTAAATTCTGTATCAGTATCTGACCTCCTCCTGCGACCTTATCGCAAAAATGTTACATCATTGCGGGAATCTGTGTCACATTCTCTCGCAGTATACCTTAGTCTGAAAACAAAAGTCTTTGAACGGGTAACCGAGACATGGTTCTTCACTGCCAGTCATATGACAACGCCCTAAGTCTAGTGAGCAAAGGAAAGGGATATACTCGTTGTTATAAATTAACAATCGTTATTATACAATTCGTAACTTCGTACCGACATGTACAAGACCATCCCCATTGGATGTAGCAACGACATGTCCAAGCGTACAAGAAGGTTGCAGGTGGTTCAGAACCAAGGTTTGTTCCTGTTGGTATATGGAAGAGACTTTCCTCTTGTTAACTTACAATGGACTGCAATGATTTCAAGGAACGATAAGTGTGAACCTCAGTGTTTACACGAATACTTACAGCAATACAACATATCAAATAAGCAGATAACCGCTCGCGCGATCATAACAGAAGCCATGGGCGTAATCGGCAATCATAATTAAAAAAAAATATCACTTATTACATTGTAAATAAAGTTTATACTTATTCAGCGTTATTTACAAAACCTATTCTATTGAATACATTTCTTTTTGATAGGATTAAATAATTTTTACACCTACTTTATTTTGTCTCTACATCACTCTAAGATAGGCCGGTAGAGAATGCCACAGGAATCAAGTCTGCCTATTTATAATATCTTGTATATAAAGTTATTTAAATAAATAAACTTTTACTAGAATAAAGAACTTTCACATAACTATGTATTCTATAAATAAAACAGCGGCTGTTGAATATCCGAGAAAGAACTACCTTACTAGGACGGGAAAAAACTTTATGGTTTAACTTTTTACTATCTTGGGCAAATGTTAACATAAAAATTATATAAAATAGAACCATTATTCCTTGGCTATTTATTTACTTTTGTCATTGTTCAGTCTCGAAAATAAGCAAACGTCACCTGTCGTTTTAGTGACTCCGATTTGATTGTGAAACTGTTTTACTAAGGTAAATATTTCCACAAAACAAACGTTCAACTAATGCCAAAAGGTGATTTACTACAAACTAAAGTATAATATACTTTAGTTTGTAGTAAATCACCTTATATATAATATAGTATTATAATATATAAAGTATATTTTCATATTCGTTTTTTCTGGTATCTCTGTTGACATGACGTCACGTAAACGTGTCGTGGTGATATCGCAGAAATTCCACGGATCATTTTACAATTCAACCGTGCTCGTTGGTGCATGACACGTAGCGAGAAAACCTGCACGTCTAAAAATAAGAAATATATATACTCGTAGGACAAGTGAAATTCGCGATTTCATGCGTAATTTCCCTGGTTTCAAAACTCTGTCAAAAATGAGTTGCGGCCTGTGCTAAAGAGTAGAGCTATTAGAGACAATTGCGATTTATTTGAAAACTATTTCGCCTAGCTAATTTCATTCGCCTTTGTTGAGTAATTTATTGAAATCCAAACAAGCAATACGAGAAATGAGCCCGGACATTATTTTATTTCGATTCTTTATGCCATAAAAAATCGTATAAAGTTGAACTGAATTCTATGATTATGTTGTACAATCACATGTTGTATCAATTATTGATTATGCCGATGTATGATGCAGATGTGAACCAAGTGCTGCTTAATAAACTAGAGCGTCTTCTTAATAACTGTATCCGGTTTGTCTTAGGTCTTCGCAAGTACGAACATATTTCTGAAAATCGGTCTCGCCTTAAATGGCTCACTTTCAAACAGAGGCGCAACTCTAGAATTATCTATGTTCTCTACTCCATCTTGACTGATTCCACTTCTCCTACTTATCTTCAGGACAAATTTCAATACATATTTTTAACCCATGAAAGAGTTCTTCGTTCCGTTTCAAATTATAAGATTACAATTCCTCAACACTTCTCCAAATTCGTTGGTAACTCATTTATCGTTCAGGCTGCACTGCTCTGGAACTCCTTGCCCGATGATATTAGAAAAGCTCAAAATAAGATTTACTTTAAGAGGTTAGTACGGGAGCATTATTTTAAAGTTTGCAACCACCCCATCTCATCCCGTGGGTGTCGTAAAAGTCTACCGAAGGAAAATAAAAACCAGGAGATGGGCAGCAGTATCTTCCTGGAACATCTGAATAAATTAACTGCGGTGGCCGAGCGTGGCAACTATGGCAAATACTCCCCAAAACGAACTTTTGTGGCAATCTGTGAGGGAGGCCTATGTTCAGCAGTGGACAGGTTGTGGGCTAAAATGATGATGATGAGACAAAATTGTTTGTGAATAATTTTTTACAAATTTCTGTCGAACTATTACGTGTATTTTTTTATTGTAGAAAGTGACTAAACGAGCAAAACGTTCACCTGATGGTAAGTGCAACGTCCGCCCACAACAAATGCTGTGAAATGTTTGAATGAAATCACCCAGAATATTTCTGTGTGACACCACACTGCGCCCGTCAACCTGAGACATCAGTTCTTAAGTTTCAAATGCCCAGTGATTACGCTAGCTCACAGTGCCCTTCAAACCGAAACACAGTAATGCTTGCACGCTACTACTTCACGGCAGAATAACTGACCCTGAAGTCGTACCTTCCTTAACGGATTTATATGTATGTGCATATTTGTGGTAAATTTCATATTTATAATAATTATATATTGCTATGTATTTATTTAATATGTATTTCGAGTATTGTTTGTATTGTATTTTATATTTTTAATAGCTTTTATGGTAATTAGTTTCTGAGTATTTTACACCTGCCACAATGTTTCACTACGCCCTGGGTTGACTGGCAGAGAATGCCAGCCGGTATTAAGTCCACCCATTGTATTCTTTTAGGGTAAACAATATAGTATAAATAAGTATGTTTAGCCCAACACTTTTCTATGGTCACTAGAGCCCTCTGGATGCGTTAGAAAAATACAACCGGTGGTATTGGAACGAGGTTATATTTTAATTAATTTACTTCACACATATCTATTTGCCACTAACACAACCTTAGCACAATTTCTTTCGACGACACTGCCATCTCTCAACAAATAGATCAATCACATTTTTCCACTTATATTAAATTACTACTACCAGTGCCATCTTGTGAGCAAGAAATAAATAAATTTGTAACTTTAACACATTACTTAGCATTATTTTTCTTGTAACCTTTCCTGCTGATTGTTTTATGGGTGATACCAAGAACCGTAGAGCTTAAACATATTTAGTAGTGAAGTGAATGTTTGTATCACAGATTAGTGATATGTAACAGAATTTGGAAACATCCGACCACTAGGAGCGCATCTCGAGCGGCGTCTGCACCATTCCACTCACGCACCTCGGCAGTAAAACTTGCACTAAATGTTTCGTTTAAATCCGGAACACATGGATGCCGATTTATTGATCTCTTCCCCATAGTTTGCTCGTGTTTTTCACTGCCAGCTAAAACACGAGGACGTCTTCACAGAGCACTTTCATAAAGCAATTATTGTGTGTAACACTGCAGCTATGTACCTGGTTGCCGCATAAAATACAAATGCAATATATCTTTGTTAGTTTAGTAAACTTTACTGGTGGTAGGATTCCTGTGCCGGAATCCGTCTAGCAAAACGAGCAAAACGTTCACCTGATGGTAAGTTCAACGTCTGCCCATAACAAATGCTGTGTCCAGAACATTTTTTTGTGACACCACACTGCAGGGTGACCCTGAGATATCAGTTCGTTAGTCTCATATGCCCAGTGATTTCGCTAGCTGGCAGTGCCCGTGAAACCGAAACAATGTTACGTTTTTTTTTTAATTGAGAAAGTGACGAAACGAGCAAAACGTTCACCCAATAGTAAGTGCAACTTCCACCCACAAAAATGCTGTGTCGCCCAGAACTATTTTTTATATAATAATTTATTAATGCTTACATACTACTTCTTCATGGAGGAATAAATGGCCCTGGGATGGTAGATACCTAGACGGAATTCCTGTATAGGAATCCTACCACCTTATCTAATCTATCTAAACTATATATATATATATATATATATATAGTTTTGCTTTAGACTTCGGTACCTACATATACCAATTCGTATATTATGACTTTCTCTACAATTCGTAATCATTATCTAGAGATTATATGCCCGTATCGGAACACAAAATCGAATGTGTTATTCACAGTTCAGTCGGCACGTGTCTGGCGAGCAGCAGCACATTTGTACTCATTTATCTGTCATTCCTATCTTTAGTAATCGAGGCCGCTGGAAAAATCGAGCGCAAATCGATATGCAATCAAACAAAGACCTGAAACGACTGCCGATGCGCGATTCCTAAACAAACGATAAAGTTAATGTAGAGCTCGATGAACAACACGCGACGGCCGGAGTTAAAGGTGATATGATGTGGTTGAGCACCCTTCGTTGTATCAATTGTGCTAAATTAAGCTGATTTCTTATATTTACACGAACACTACACATTTAAATGAAACTAAGTTTGCGGATTTTATCGCGTTTAATTTTTTTTTTTTTTACGATTTATAACCCGACGTTTCGAGTGCTTTACAGCACCCGTGGTCACGGGAGGACTGAGGTGACAGATGTCCTGATGTCATAGTTAATTGGGGTACCTTCAGCTTTTAATTATTATTTTTTTTGGTCCGATCTACGCAGTAAGAGCTAACTGTGTCTTGAAGTCTTGCAGTGGTATGCTTGGTTTTTGATTTAATTTAATTTATTATTGGATCCCAAGCTGGTGGTAATACCCAACCATCTTCTCTATTGAAATTAGGATGTTTTTTGATTTCAATAGCCTCGCGAATCATCCTTGGTAGGAATCGATGTTCTTTTGCAAGGATCTGTCGTTTATCAAATCTGATGTAATGGTTGGGATGATCCAGAATAACTTAAGGCATAAACTGCGTGCGTGAAAAGGATGGGATATATTATGCGGTTACATTAAAATATTCCGCGTAAAAGAACACATAGCTGACGTGAAGCATCGTCGCTCCAGGAAGTCTGCAGTCTGTGGTCACGTTCTGGATCATCCCAACCATTACATCAGATTTTAGTTATAAATAGTAAAAAAAAAAAAATTAAACGCGATAAAATCCGTAAACTTAAGTTTCATCTAAATTAAGCTTTCAAATGCGTTATATAATTTCAAAATGTAATTTTCTTTGGCTTGTGGGAACACAATGGGGAGTAAGAATTTTTGAATCGTACCACAATGGCGGTGATGTGGTTCGCCACCCGTTACGTTTGCCCTACCTACCCCTTAACTGGGAAAAAGATGTGACTGGCTGTATGTATGTCTATGTCGGGTTATATTAGTTTTTCTTATGAAAGAAAGTGACGAGACGAACAAATCGTTCATCTTATTGTTAGCATCATGTACAACATTCTTACGTCTTGTTTCCCGCGGGAGCGAAAAGTGGGCTAAGGGTGTGGTCGCTACCTACCTGATGATTTGCTGCAATAAAAAAACCGCTGACTTGTAACACTCGTTTATTACCGACGCCTGACAGTTAGACGCATAAACATACCTGTAGCGACATCTATGTCGCAACATGAGAAGCTCAAGAAATATTCGCATACGTCCATAATCGCGCTATGAAAGTTTTCTGAGATGCGCACTATATATACAAGACCTAAATATTACTAGTAGGAGGAAACGTCCTCCCCAGATCAGACCATTCGATCTGGCGGGTAGCTACCCTTTTCCATGGCAAAATCATTCGCCAAACACCTCTTATATGGGAAAAAGGCGTGATTGTATGTATGTAAAAGTAAAAAAAATGTAAAGTAACAGCCTATATAAAGTATAGTATAGTAAAGTTTCTGCCTATAAATGTCTCACTGCTGAGCACAAGCCTCCTCTCATTTCTGGGAGGGTTTTGGAGCTGGGAAGAATCCGGCACGCTGCTCCAATGCGGGTTGGCGGACTTCAGATGTCTTCGAAATATTTTTATTTCTCAGACATGCAGGTTTACTCACGATGTTTTCCTACAGCGCCGAGCACGTGGTAAATCAGCACTTAAAATTGCAATCAATAATTTTAGTGTTGCCGAAACTGGGAATCGAACCCAGGTCGCTCGCGTACTATGAAATTTAAAGTGAGCGCCCAGCCCTTGAGAAACCACGGCTTCCTCTATGTATGTATATAATTTTCTATAAATATCCTTCACTAACCCTACTCGCGACTTCGTTCGCGTGGACTTTTGAATGTGTTAAAAAAGGTTATTAAACCAAATCTATGTATAAACATATATGATAATATCTTAAAGCCTTTTTACATAAATTTTCATTAATCAATGGTTCTGCTACTATACTCACCATAGACGGTGTTCCGTAGAATATTATTAAAGAAATGATCACAACTTCGAAACCGGCTAAGTGAATACAATGAAACAGACTAATCGAATAATCTGTGTAAATTTATATAAATGGCTTTAATAGTTCCCGGGTTAAATCCGTCCGTTAAGACAGTAAGACGATAATATACTATACTACTATCCATACTAATATTACAAATGCGAAAGTAACTTTCTCTGTCCGTCTGTCTGTTTGTTACCTTTTCACGGCTCCAACGGTTACCCGATTTTGATGCAGCATGCGTCCTAGAGACAGATATAAGATACATTTTATTCCGGAAAATAAAAGAGTTCGCACGGTATATTTAAAAAAAACCTAAATTGACGCGGTCGTATTCGCGGTTTACGCGGCTCACGCTTGTTTCATATATATTTATGTCTGGCTGTGTCCCGCAGTTTCAGCCACGTAAAAAAGCCGACCCCGATCAATGATATACATATACACTTCCCTATTTGAATCCGATTATAGGGATTTAATTTTTATTAGCGCGGAACCCTAATTATTTTTCTAAAATTAAAGTAGCCTAAGTTACCCGCTATAATATCAGCTATCTGACAGTGAAAGTTCCGTCAGAATCGGTCCAGCTGTTTCGGAGATTACCCGACCGTTTAACAAATTAACGGACAGACCGACTGACAGATTTTTTTTTAAAAAATTGACTTTTTCTTAACGGTACCGTACCGTACCATGGGTGCTGTAATGCGCTCGAAACGACGGGTTAAAAATAGTCAAAATTAAACGCGAAAAAATCCGTTGAAATAAGTTTTATTTAAATACCGTATAAGCCGTGTGGTAGCGGCATAAGAAAATCTACCACCCTATCTCATCCCGTGGGTGTCGTAAAAGTCGGCAGAGGGAAAATAAAAATCAGAAGATGGGCAGCAGCATCTCCTGGAACATCTGAATAAATAAACTGCGGTTGCCAACCCGCCTGCCAAGCGTGGCAACTATTGCAAAATCCCCCCAAAAATGAGAGCTACAACTTTTGTGGCAATCTATGGGGAGGCCTATGTTCAGCAGTGGACTAGTGATAGGCTGAAATGATGATGATGATGATGAAATACCGTATATACTTTTATGAACAGAGAACAAAAAGCTGTTTTGTTCTCTGTTCATAAAAGTTTTGTTATTACAAACAGACACTTCAATTTTATTTATTCGTAAAGATATAGCTATGACTTAAGCTTATCAAATCGGATGCGTTACAAAAAAACATTCAAAGTCCAAACTTATACAACTCGACCCAGCCCTGCGAATTGGCAAGTGAGTGCTAGCAGGCGCGTGAGTTTGTCCCCTGCGCATGTTCGATTTATGTACATACTCGTAGTGTTGTTGCTGCTCCGAAAATAAAACAGCGCTCGGAATGACGCGACCACGTGCGCGCCGCCCACTGCGCAACTCGCGGAAATATTACGCCACTTGTTCCGCAAACTGAGAGCTTCCTCGGCAGTATCATCGACTCCTTTTTTTTAATCGGATAAAGTGACCAGACGAGCATAACGTTCACATAATGGTAAGTGCAACGTCTAAAGTAAAAAGTAAAGTTTCAGCCTATAAATGTCCCACTGCTGAGCACAGGTCTCCTCTCATTTCTGAGAGGGTTTTGGAGCCAGGAAGAATCCGCCACGCTGCTTCCATGAGGGTTGGCGGACTGAACATGTCTTCGAAATATTTTTATTTTATTTCTCAGACATGCAGGTTTCCTCGCGATGTTTTTCTTCACCGCCGAGCACCTGGTAAATCAGCACTTAAAAATTGCAAGTAACAATTTTAGTGGTGCTGGCACCGGGAATCGAACCCAGGTCGCTGGCGTACTATGAAAGTTAAAGCAAGCGCCTAGCCCCTGAGCTACCACGGATTTGTCAAGTCAGTGCAACGTCTACCCATAACAAAAGCTGTGTCACCCAGAACATTTCTGTGTGGCACAACACTGCGCCCGTCACCCTGAGACATCAGATTTTAAGTCTCATATGCGCAGTGATTACACTAGCTCTCAATGCCCTTCAAACCGAAACACATAATGTTTCCACACTACTACTTCAAGGCAGAACTTACTAGTCCACTGCTGAACATAGGCCTTCCCAATTGATTGTTACAAGTTTGTAGCTCTCATTTTGACGGGATTTTGCCATAGTTGCCACGCTTGGCAGGCGGGTTGGCAACCGCAGTTTATTTATTCAGATGTTCCAGGAAGATGCTGCTGCCCATCTCCTGGTTTTTATTTTCCCTCTGTCGACTTTTACGACACCCATGGGATGAGATGGGTCGGTAGATTCTCTTATGCCGCTACCACACGGCGGTGAAGGAAAACATCGTGAGAAAACCTGCATGCCTGAGAAATTCTATATATATATATATATATATATATATATATATATATATATATATATATATATATATATATATATATATATATAATGTATATATATTATTCTATATGGCTATGTTAGTCAACTGTTAGCTTCCGACTGGCTGCAATGAGCAACATTCTTTTGCAAACCCTAGAAAGATATGGATAAAGGACACCCTTAACCTTGTTTAAGAATCGAATCTCATAGACGCGTTAAAGCCTTCGCCGTGACGTGCTTTCAGCACAAAAAGAGTTGAACACGTGGCGTGAGTAATGGCTGTCAGTAACACATTCATACATACATAAGATCACGACTGTATCCCATAAGGGGTAGTCAGAGACTGGGCACTCACTGCAAAAACAGATGACTGCCACAATCCACGTTTCACCAAAACAATATAATGCACTTGGTGTGATAGGTGGTGAGCCCATCGCCACCATACGCTGTTGGGTGCACAGTGCAGTTTAATTCCTTACTCGCATTTTAACGAGATCCATTGGATGAGATGGAATGGTAGTATTCTTTTAACGAGCCGCCACCACAGTAACACAATACAAATTTTAAATGTTTACATTTATGTAGAAATGGTCTGTGGTTGAAATACAATTACGTACGTCGTACATGCCATTGGCACCGCGGCAATATTGTTCGTAGAACGATTCTTCTCGTCTCTACAATCTACATATCACAAACTGTCAGCGATATGGTAAAAATATGTCTACAGATATTTCTTATTGTGACTGTGTTCGTGATTATGTCCGCAAGGAGTTTGAAATTGGTGTAAACCCAAGACCTTATGAAATTTTGCAATAAATCAAACGCTTTAACCTCGCTAAACTGTTGGTTGTGGTAAGTAAATGTATCCGGGGTAGATCCCCTTGTTTTTGTTGGGTGTTATCAGAATACCGACGTAAAGAGACACAACTACCTGTGACATATAGTCTTATTCCCCACTAGCGATCCGCCCCGGCTTTAGATATTAGAAAAATAAATTAGTGTTTTATCTGGACAATTAAAACAACCACAATTTCTTATGCTAACATTTTTTGTAGCGACTGTTCTCATCAGCAGCTCTGCAGCTTGTCAGGTTACGTTATTTTACCAAAATAATGTTTTATTTATGGGAACATAAACTATGAAAGTTTAGTGGCTCAGAGCTTTCTTGTAAACAATATTTGTTGTCGTGGTAGCAAAATAAAACGACCGCTCTAGACCGCTGCGTAAAGGGAGCCGCGCTCCTCGATGATGCCCAAGTTGCATGAAGCCGGGCGGCGGCGCGGCGTTCGAGGGACACCGCGGCCGCTGTATTTTTTATAGAGCGTTTCAAAGTTTTAAATAAAAAAAATATAATTAAAATTACAAACCACTATTCAATGGCTTTTAGTTTACAAAAATTAAATACTACTCATGTTACTCGCTGATAATGTAGTTGTATATAGTTAAAAGAATTTTTAAAATCAGCTCAATAGTTTTTGTATTTATTCGATACAACCAAACATACAAAAAAATCAAATCTTTTCTCTTTATAATATTAGTTTAGTTAACACTTTGACGCTCGTGAGAAAGAATAGTCCGTAGGCGAAGTGGCAATTTACGATCAAGTCGATTCAGTTTTTATATGACAGCCTAATGCAAATAAAACGGTTACTATCGATGCCAGTGCGATGTCATGTAATGATTGTTAGTTTACGTTCCCAGTATTTCCTGACAGCCGTAAGATCGTAACACTGCGGCTACATGTCTGCACGGACCATAATTAAACTTCCTATGAAAATGTCAATTCTCAGGCGTAATAAATAGCACCTACGAAAACAAAAGGAAAATTATTTACATTTTTATTTTATTGGAGAACGTCCCTTTCTCCAGACGAGCAAAACGTTCACCTGATGTTAAGTGCAACGTCTGCCCGTAACAAAGGCTGTGTTATCCAGAATATTTCTGTGTCCGCCCGTCCCCCGAGACGTCAGTTCCTACGTCTCATATGCCCAGTGATTACGCTAGCTCTCAGTGCCCATCAAACCGAAACACAGTAACGTTTGCACACTTCTGCTTCACGGCAGAATAACTGACCCTGCGGTGGTACCTACCTAGACGGATTCCTGCATAGAAATGACACTCATTATTATAGTGTACAGTTTACGTAATGCTAAATACGCGGCAGAATTTTATATTTCATGTTACTTTCGTCAAATATCATGCAGCCATGAAAAGGAGTGTTGTCATATCGGCTGTCTTAAATAAAGCTTACAGGATACTGAAGAAAAGAAGTAGGACAAGGAACTGCTCGGACCAATTCCCACCATTTGTCCGTGGAACAATAAGCGGTCGGCGCCTCGGCGAGTGGAGATGAAAGGGCTCAATTAAACATGTTTACGTAGTGACGTGCGCGCGCGGATTAATAAACATTTTCAACGCTCCGAATGACACCGATTTGAGCCCAGCGGACCACTCACCGCTAGAGTCATCAGTCCAGTGCTGTCGAATATATCGCATATATATTATTATCACCACGATTTTTTTTAATTATTTGGATAAAGCGATGAAACGAGCAAATCGTTCACCTGATGTAAAGTGCAACGTCTGCCCATAACAAATGCGCCACCCGTCACTTCACGTTTCCCTCGAGTGCAAAAAATTGGGCTATGGGAGTGGCCTCTGCCTACCCCTAATATGGGGAAAAGGCGTTACTGTATGTATGAAGCGCAAACACAAGTACTCACCTTTCGATATCGTATGTGATTGTTAGCTCGATAGGCGCAGCAGTTGAGCTATTGGCTTCTGCGTTACATGCAGTCGCAAGTTTTTTTTTATTGTATAAAGTGACGACGAACGAACGAGCAAAACGTTCACTTGATGGTAAGTGCAACGTCCGCCCACAACAAATGCTGTGTGTCACCCAGAATATTTCTGTGTGACACCACACTGCGCCCTTCACCCTTTTGAGACATCAGTTCTTAATTCTCAAATGCCCAGTGATTACGCTAGCTCACAGTGCCCTTCAAACCGAAACACAGTAACATTTGAACACTACTGCTTCACGGCAGAATTACTGACCCTGCGGTGGTACCTACCCAGACGGATTCCTGCATAGGAATCCTATAATTCACGAAAGGGGCAAATATTTGTATCATTATCATTATCATTATCATTTCAGTCTAGCACTAGTCCACTACTGTACGTAGGCCTCCCCCATAGAGTGCCACAAAAGTTTGTAGCTCTCATTTTGGGGGGATTTTGCCACAGTTGCCACGCTTGGCAGGCGGATTGGCGACCGCAATTTATTTATTCGGATGTTTCCTGAAGACGCTGCTGCCCATCTCCTGGTTTTTATTTTCCCACTGTCGACTTTTACGACACCCACGGGATGAGATGGGTGGTAGATTCTCTTAAGCCGCTACCACACGTCAAAAATATTTATGTGGCAGATAATTGTTACAGGTTCTACATTAAATTTATGTCTGTAAAATGCACCTACGATGCAAAAGAAATCCTAGGGTGGTGCATTTAAAAAAAAATGCAGGAAACGTTTGCGGTGCAGTTAGAGATGTAAGGGCAATGTACATATTTCTCTATTTTTCAATTTCATATAACTGCACCTACCTCTTTCAATGTCTGCACCGCCCTTGGGGTTGACTGGTAGATAATGCCTCAGGCATTAAGTCCGCCTATATACATCTTTTATGTAAAGTTATATAAACAAATAAACCTAATTTAGAAAGCTGAATATATTACGTAATGAAATTATATTAGGGAATCAAACGTATAACTCCCTAGCGATCCGCCCCGGCTTCGCACGGGTAGATAGATATTAGTAAGATAAATTACGATATATAATGATTTCTTATATTTACGCGAACACTACACATTTAAATGAAACTAAGTTTACGGATTTTATCGCGTTTAATTTATTACTATTTATAACCCGACGTTTCGAGTGCTTTACAGCACCCATGGTCACGGGAGGACTGAGGTGACAGATGTCCTGATGTCATAGTTAACCTGGGGTACCTTCAGCTTTTAATTATTATTTTTGGGTCCGATCTACGCAGAAAGAGCTAACTGTGTCTTGGAGTCTTGCAGTGGTATGCTTGGTTTTTGATTTAATTTTATTTATTATTGGATCCCAAGCTGGTGGTAATACCCAACCATCTTCTCTATTGAAATTAGGATGTTTTTTGATTTCAATAGCCTCGCGAATCATCCTTGGTAGGAATCGGTGTTCTTTTGCAAGGATCTGTGGTTTATCAAATCTGATGTAATGGTTGGGATGATCCAGAACATGGTCACAGACTGCAGACTTCCTAGAACGACGATGCTTCACGTCAGCTATGTGTTCTTTTACGCGGGTTTTAATCGATCTTTTTGTTTGGCCTATGTAAGAGAGACCACATTCACAATCTAGCTTGTATACTCCTGCGTCCTGTAGAGGGATGTTACACTTGACAGATGGTAAAAACTGACTTATCTTCTTCGGCGGCTTGAAGAATGTTTTTATGGAAGCCCGCTTCAAGATATAGCCAATCTTGTCCGTGACTCCTCTGACATAAGGTAGAACAGCAGGCACACGCTCGACTGTGGCCGGTTTCACTCGGTCTCTGCGACGTAGGCGCGGAACCCGAAGCTTGTTGTCGTGCAAAACTTGCTTGACATGTTGAAGCTCGGCGGCCAGGTGTTTCCTGTCACAGATTCCTCGTGCTCTCTGAAACAAGGATTTACCCACGGTAGCTAACTGTGATGGATGATGGTGAGATTCACCGTTTCAATTTCTGTTAGTATGGGTCTTTCTTCTATACACAGTGTGACACAAGGTGTTATTAGGATTTCGAATTACTAAAACATCTAGAAAAGCTAAAGAGTTATTTGCCTCTAACTCCATTGTAAATTGAATTTTAGAGTTTAGGGAGTTAAGGTGGTTTAGAAATGCAGTTACTTTATGTGATTATGGCCTCCAAATCTTCTTTATTGATATGGTTTTTAAACAGACAATTTTCGACACTACAGATAATTTCCTCGTACGGTATTCTTCGCGGTGTTACCGCGAAACAACCGGTATTAACAACCCAATTAAATGTCAAACATCAATCTCAACGCATGAACGGAACGCGACCGTTGACGGACAATGATCATAGATTACGCGCGGTCTATAATCTGTCAAAACAAACACTGGATGAATCTACATTAAAAGTATTATCGAAAGGCATGAATTTCGCAGTAACACCGCGAAGAATACCGTACGAGGAAATTATCTGTAGTGTCGAAGATTGTCTGTTTAAAAACAATATCAATAAAGAAGATTTGGAGGCCATACGTCAAGACATTTCGTCTATGTTACGTCGAAGTTCGGTGCCGAAACTAAATCTTCCTAAAGACGAATTAAAGGCGTTGAACAACCTACGGAACAGACCTGAACTCACGATCCTCCGCGCAGATAAAGGTAATGCTACGGTAGTCATGGATACGTCAGATTACAATTTTAAAATACAAGAACTTTTGTCGGACGAAAGTACATATAAAAAGGTCAAATCAGACCCAACTACTAATACGCTTAAAACGACTAGCGATCTTATTAAGAAACACTCCGAAAAATTGAATCTGGACGTTAGTTCGATAATACCATCTTGTGCCAAATCACCGAAGTTGTATGGGTTACCAAAGATACACAAACCAAATGCTCCACTACGTCCAATAGTGAGCCAGATCGATTCACCAACCTACAGATTGGCTCAGCATGTGGCTAAAGTACTCTCACCACTCAGAGGACACACTAGAGCACACACAAAGGATTCATACCATTTTGTCAGTGAGATTAAAGACCTACACCTAACTGACAATGAAACTATGGTCAGTTTTGATGTCCAGTCTCTATTCACATGCCTACCAGTAGACGACTGCATCTCAATTGTATCTAGGAAGCTAGCTGAGAACAACATGCCAGCGGAATATGCAGAACTACTAAGACATTGCCTTACATCTGGCTATCTATTGTGGAAGGAACAGTACTACAAGCAAGTAGATGGTGTGGCAATGGGCTCCCCAGTATCTCCCATTGTCGCCGACATCTTCATGGAAGACTTTGAGGAGAGATCCCTCCGTACTTCTCCAGTAAATCCAAGATTCTACAAGCGGTATGTAGATGATACTTTCACAATTTTACCATCAGATAAAGTAACTGCATTTCTAAACCACCTTAACTCCCTAAACTCTAAAATTCAATTTACAATGGAGTTAGAGGCAAATAACTCTTTAGCTTTTCTAGATGTTTTAGTAATTCGAAATCCTAATAACACCTTGTGTCACACTGTGTATAGAAAAAAGACCCATACTAACAGATATTTAAACGGTGAATCTCACCATCATCCATCACAGTTAGCTACCGTGGGTAAATCCTTGTTTCAGAGAGCACGAGGAATCTGTGACAGGAAACACCTGGCCGCCGAGCTTCAACATGTCAAGCAAGTTTTGCACGACAACAAGCTTCGGGTTCCGCGCCTACGTCGCAGAGACCGAGTGAAACCGGCCACAGTCGAACGTGTGCCTGCTGTTCTACCTTATGTCAGAGGAGTCACGGACAAGATTGGCTATATCTTGAAGCGGGCTTCCATAAAAACATTCTTCAAGCCGCCGAAGAAGATAAGTCAGTTTTTACCATCTGTCAAGTGTAACATCCCTCTACAGGACGCAGGAGTATATACAAGCTAGATTGTGAATGTGGTCTCTCTTACATAGGCCAAACAAAAATTTTGTTGAAAATTTTTGATGTCGTGTTAGCAAAACAAAACGACCGCTCTCGACCGCTGCGCTAGGGGACCCGCGCACTTCGATGATGCCCATGTCACATGAATTTGGGAACTCAAATTTGGGATATAGTTAGTATTTAGTCCACAATGGAAGGAAAAATTAAAAAATATTGAATTTTCAGCACCGTTGTCGTTGCGGTTGGTAATCTTTATTTTTCCTACAAAATCTATGACAAATAATTTTATCAGCCGCAAAAGTAAGTTTGTAAATCGTTTAAGTGTGTTTAAAAAGTACATATTATATGTACTACACATTTGACGCTCTCGTGGCTTTGTGGTTAAAATTCCTGACTTCTACGCCGCAAGTCATGGGTTAGAATCTCAGCCGAAGCCCACGTTGTTGCAACACAAATTGTTCATTTTCGGGTCTGGTTATGTTGTGATTCTTCCCCGGGTTTCTGACACTGCATCCTAGTCTTGCCGTGTGGTGGTGGCTTAAGAGAATCTACCATCGCATCTCATCCCGTGGGTGTCATAAAAGTCGACTGTGGGAACATGAAAACCAGAAGTTGGGCAGCAGTATCTTCCTGGAACATATGAATAAATAAGGTGCGATTGCCAACCCGCCTGCCAAGCGTGGCAACTATGGCAAAATCTCTCCAAAATAAGAGCTACTAAGGGTTTGCATTGCGGTTGGTAAACTTTCTTTTTCCTATAAAGTTCATGGCAATTAATTTTATCAGCCACAAAAGTAAATTTGTAAATTGTATAGTTTTGAAGCGCCAATAACCTATACCGCTACCGCGCTAATATTTACTAATGCTTTTAACATTGATAGAATTCTTTAAAAAATAGCGTTGGTATTTTGAATAAGTACTAGTAACAGTAACACTTGTAACATTACACTACTAACAGTAGTAGTAGTAACATCTGTAGACATACATATCCAATCAAAAACTTTAAAATGTAAAAAATCCCGTGTAGGGCCAAGTCTGTAATTTTTTTATCATTGAATCGCCAATGATTTCTTATACGAGTATTTACGCGAACACTACTCATTTAAATGAAACTAATTTTACGGATTTTATCGCGTTTAATTTTTTTTTTACTATTTATAACCCGACGTTTCGAGTGCTTTACAGCACCCATGGTCACGGGGGGACTGAGGTGACAGATGTCCTGATGTCATAGTTAACCTGGGGTACCTTCAGCTTTTAATTATTTATTTTTTTGGTCCGATCTACGCAGAAAGAGCTAACTGTGTCTTGAAGTCTTGCAGTGGTATGCTTGGTTTTTGATTTAAATTTATTTATTATTGGATCCCAAGCTGGTGGTAACACCCAACCATCTTCTCTATTGAAATTCGGATGTTTTTTAATTTCAATAGCCTCGCGAATCATCCTTGGTAGGAATCGGTGTTCTTTTGCAAGGATCCGTGGTTTATCAAATCTGATGTAATGGTTGGGATGATCCAGAACATGGTCACAGACTGCAGACTTCCTAGAACGACGATGCTTCACGTCAGCTATGTGTTCTTTTACGCGGGTTTTTATCGATCTTTTTGTTTGGCCTATGTAAGAGAGAACACATTCACAATCTAGCTTGTATACTCCTGCGTCTTGTAGAGGGATGTTACACTTGACAGATGGTAAAAACTGACTTATCTTCTTCGGCGGCTTGAAGAATGTTTTTATGGAAGCCCGCTTCAAGATATAGCCAATCTTGTCAGTGACTCCTCTGACATAAGGTAGAACAGCAGGTACACGCTCGACTGTGGCCGGTTTCACTCGGTCACTGCGACGAAGGCGCGGAACCCGAAGCTTGTTGTCGTGCAAAACTTGCTTGACATGCTGAAGCCCGGCGGCCAGGTGTTTCCTGTCACAGATTCCTCGTGCTCTCTGAAACAAGGATTTACCCACGGTAGCTAACTGTGATGGATGGTGTTGAGATTCACCGTTTAAATATCTGTTAGTATGGGTCTTTTTCCTATACACAGTGTGACTCAAGGTGTTATTAGGATTCCGAATTACTAAAACATCTAGAAAAGCTAAAGAGTTATTTGCCTCTAACTCCATTGTTAATTTAATTTTAGAGTTTAGGGAGTTAAGGTGGTCTAGAAATGCAGTTACTTTATCTGATGGTAAAATTGTGAATGTACCTACATACCGCTTGTAGAATCTTGGATTTACTGGAGAAGTACGGAGGGATCTCTCCTCAAAGTCTTCCATGAAGATGTCGGCGACAATGGGAGATACTGGGGAGCCCATCGCCACACCATCTACTTGCTTGTAGTACTGTTCCTTCCACAATAGATAGCCAGATGTAAGGCAATGTCTTAGTAGTTCTGCATATTCCGCTGGCATGTTGTTCTCAGCTAGCTTCCTAGATACAATTGAGATGCAGTCGTCTACCGGTAGGCATGTGAATAGAGACTGGGCATCAAAATTGACCATAGTTTCATTGTCAGTCAGGTGTAGGTCTTTAATATCACAAAATGGTATGAATCCTTTGTGTGTGCTCTAGTGTGTCCTCTGAGTGGTGAGAGTACTTTAGCCACATGCTGAGCCAATCTTTAGGTTGGTGAATCGATCTGGCTCACTATTGGAACTACGACATCAGGACATCTGTCACCTCAGTCCCCTCGTGACCATGGGTGCTGTAAAGCACTCGAAACGTCGGGTTATAAATAGTAAAAATTAAACGCGATGAAATCCGTAAAATTAGTTTCATTTAAATTAATTGAATCGCCAGTTCAAACATTTTGTTAAAATTAAGTACATTTCCTAATTATTAACCAATATTTTGTGACCATCATTATAAGACATCTTTGTTGATATAAAAAATATGGTACCTCGGCAATTGCACATCAAAAGTAAAATAATATTACCTGTGAACGTATGTACTTACCTGATATCAATTTATTAGAGAACTGAGGAGAAATATCCATGCAGTGGTGTGTTTCTGATGTGCAATTGCCGAGGTACGATATTTTTAATATCAACAAAGATGTCTTATAATGATGGTCACAAAATATTGGTTATTAATTAGGAAATGTACTTAATTTTAACAAAATGTTTGATATGGCGATTCAATGATAAAAAAAATTACAGACTTGGCCCTACATGGGATCTCACAAATTTTTACGATATATAAGTATATTATTGTGATGCGAGGCTTGGCATATATTTTTTACATTTTAATGTTTTTGATTGGATTTCGTTTTTACTGGAGCAAGGTCGTAAAGATGTTCATTATTAAATTTCATTTGTATTTTTTTAATTGTTTTTTTATCTTCGTAATCAAATTTTACTCCTAGTATTATACCTATTGAACCGTTCACTAAGCCAAGGCTCACGTCAATGTTTCTTCTTATCATCACTTTTGCTCCTATTTTAATAACAATACAGAAAGTATCTAGCCCTGCTGTCATAGAAGCATCATCTTCATACTTTTTTATGCATTCACGGGCCCTTTTTGAGAGATACTTGGGGCAATCTATGCTATCTACGGCTGTTAGTTTTATTTCCGGATGAGGAAGAGATTTTAGCATTGCATTGTTTAATTGTTTGCACATGTTTTTTGTAGGTAATAAGCAAACTGTATCATCGGAAAGTTTAGCAAGATATTCAGTAATTTGAATAATTTACTTTCATTGGAATTAGAAGTAAGACTAATCAATTTACTTGAAAGTGTATCTCGGTCTTTGTGTGTAGTTATACCTAATCTTATTCTATTTAACATCTCAATAAAGACAGAGTCATTGAGCTGTCTCATATTTATAGAGAGTTCATCATAGATGAACAGTGTAGCCCAAAGATTGGGCATACTTAGAGAGCCTAACAGCTTGTTAGTTTAAGCAGTTGATAGTTTCTCAAAAGGAGATTTTTCTCTTACGGGTGGAAGCCCTACATGGGATCTCACAAATTTTTACGATATATAAGTATATTATTGTGATGCGAGGCTTGACATATATTTTTTACATTTTAATGTTTTTGATTGGATAATATTAGTTTAGAAGATCGAGATGCACAGGCAGACCGCTGAGACACGCCGTTGTCATCATTGACTAAAAACTCACGATTTCGCAACCCGCATAAAATGGCGCTGGAAATATAAAGCAGATCGACAATATTCGAGCTTGGCCTGCAAGGTCTCTACCCTACAGGCAACCGTCCACTGTGACAAAGTTGTTTGCAAGTGGCAACAATGATCCGTTTTGGAGCGGCGCCATCGGCCCGAGGCCCAGCGCAATTAAATCATCGAATACCATAAATACCCCGCACTTGGTCCCCACGCGCGCGTTTCTCCGAAACATGGGCAATACAAAGCGGTGGCATTCTGTGCACACGGACGGACATCCGGACCGTTTCATGTGACTTGAAATAGCAGATGGGACGGGTTTAATCAAGACATCCCCTCGGAGCGAGGCTAAGCGCACCTCGTGGACGCCGATGATGTATGCATTGTGTGGGTTTTGGCACGCGTGCTGGACTTATTAGTTCCAAGTCGGCGGATATCCGCAGCGGCAACGGGCTCGCAACGGGCGCCTGCTATTTTTAACTAACGCTGTAACATTTCTCTACGACTATTTTATCGGTCTATAAAAGCCATCGGAATAGCATTCTTCGTTCATTATTACACCGATCTTTAAATACCAGCCAAAAAAGCTTAGTCATAGACTCGACTTAAAAATCTCTTCATTAAATAATAGTCAATTATTAATGTGGCATATTTCCTATTTAGACTTTTTTGATGTTTTTTTTTTTATTTTGAAAACCAAAAAAAAATCTAATACCTAAACCTAAAATTGTTAATTGCAATTTTAAGTGCTGACTTACCACGTGCTCGGCAGTGAAGGAAAACATCGTTAGGAAACCTGCATGTTTAAGAAATAAAAAAAAATATTTCGAAGACATGTTCAGTCCGCAAACCCGCATTGGAGCAGCGTGGCGGATTCTTCCTAGCTCCAAAACCCTCTCAGAAATGGGAGGAGGCCCGTTCTCAGCAGTGGAACATTTATAGGCTGAAACTTTACTTTTTTTTACTAAACTTAAGTACATAGATTTTTAAATTTAAAATATGATGTTCTCCAGGCTGGGATTTTCGACCTGGGCGACAACAACCGACTGTCGGAAGCTATCAACTGCGCAGGAGATGTTATAGTGCCTCAAATTGACGCGCAAAAACAGGGGTATATATCATTTACTCGTCCCAACCTACCCGCGCCCGATGTAACGCTAATGCGATAAGATCGGAGCTAGGCTAAGATACAGTGTCAGAAACACAAGAACAATCACAACACGACCAGATTTGAAAACTAGCAATTTGTGTTTTTGCAATAAATGTAGGCTACGGCTGGGATTCGAACTCACGATCCGAGGCATGGCAGACGTGTACTCCAACCACTAAGTCACGCAGTCGTATATATATAAAGTGTATTATAGCATTAAGATAATTGAGTCGTCTCCAAGTTGACCATGCCAGAAACCAAAATTCCTGTCAGTATACAAATAATTTAAACTCAGTAATGTGTTTTATAATTTTGATGTGTTTTGTGTTTCACATGCAGGTGGGACGGGACCGTGTTTTGTGGCAATCTATGGGGGAGGCCTCTCTGCAATATGATGGTATTTTAGCCAAATTCTCGCTATTTGGGAGAGATCAGTGACCATCAGCAGATTTCTTGCAGACTCTCGATAACAGCTGCAAGAGCTCTGACATGTTAGATAAATGACTGATGGCCACTGCTAGCCTGAAGGCTTTTACAGCTTCGTCAGATTGAAACGTGGCAGAGCACTGAGGGCGTTTAGCCGAAACCTTTATTTATGGATGATCAGCGCAAAGGCCCCTGAGAGGGGACCTCGAATTGGACCGTAATCCTGTGCGCGACAGTAACTGACTAGAGGATGCCCAAGGGGGCCGGACTCGGCTCGGTCAGTCACTTCGATCGGGGGCGGGTTATCTTCTCTTCATCTTTTCAGCCTATCACTAGTCCACTGCTGTACATAGACCTCCCCTATAGATTGCCACAAAAGTTTGTAGCTCTCATTTTGGGGGGATTTTGCCATAGTTGTTACGCTTGGCAGGCCGATTGGCAACCGCAGTTTATTTATTGAGATGTTCCAGGAAGATGCTGCTACCCATCTTTTGGTTTTGGTTTTCCCTCTGTCGACTTTCACGACACCCACATGAGATGGAGTGGTAGATTCTCTTAAGACGCCACCACACGGCCAACACGACTCGGGCGGGTTATATTAGATAACAATGCCGCGAAGATTTTGTACGTCGCTAAATACGACGCTATCCGCGAGAAGCGCTGCGGGGTGCAGCCGTTAAGGCGAGGCGCCGCTGACTCACCGCGCCCACTCGCCATTCATATTTCCTGCTCACATTTTTTATGTCAAATTTCACATTAACGCGTGAGAGCAGATCACAAACGGCACGCGCCGCGCTATTTGCGGCCGCAACGTTTTGTGAGCAATCGCGATAGTCCCGCTATTTATCGAGCTGTGGAAATGTTCACATACCTGAGTGCTGTGAGTGGACGGCGTCATTTAGAGCTATTAATAGCAACAAAAACATTCAATACTATTCGTGAAGGCCGTCAAGGCGATTTACAAAAATAATAAAAATAACTCAAACGTTTTAGTTGAAAATAGCTGGGGCTCCTGGAACCGATCAATGAACCATTGCTCCACTTACAGATGTCACGTTAAATATTGGGTTTCGAAATATTTTTTTTTTTATTTCTTTGTGACTTAGTTTTGATGTAATGAGAACGTTAGCTTATATTATATTATTAAAAAGAATACACATTCAGTGGACTTTACAATTTAGGTAAATTTAAAAACTTCTGATATATTATCGAGTTGATTTTTTTGCAATCATCATCAGTTTTTAACATCTGTCAAGTGTAACGTCCCTCTTCAAGATGCAGGAGTATACAAGCTAGATTGTGAATGTGGTCTGTCTTACATAGCGCAAACAAAAATATCAATAAAAAACGCGTAAAGGAACATATAGCTGATGTAAAGCATCGTCGCTCTAAGAAGTCATCCCCGCCATTACGTCAGATTAGATAAACTACAAATCCTTGCTAAAAACACCGATTCCTGCCAATGATGACTCGCGAGGCTATTGAATTTAAAAAACACATCCTAATTTCAATAGAGAAGAACATTAGTTCATCACCACCGGTTTGGGATCCTATAATTAATAAAATTAAATGAAAAACCAAGTAGTAAGCTCATTCTGCGTAGATCGGACCCAAAAGTAATAATTAAAAGCTGCAGGTACTCCGAATTAAATATGACATCAGGACATCTGTCACCTCAGTCCTCCCGTGACTATAGATGCTGTAAAGCGCTCGAAATAAACTCGAATTAAACGCGATACAATTCGTAAATATTAGTTTTGTTAAAATTGTCAGGTTAATGTTTAGGTCTATGCATCTTTCACAGCAGCTCAATAATTTTGGTTGTATTTGAAATTCAGCCATACGGGAGGACAGACACATTTAGAAGACACACATCTTATTTATTCGTGTGTTATAATGCAACACCGTATTCAATCCAACATAAGTTAGTGGATCTAGTATTTAGAGCGCCTTGCTGAGGATCGTATCTTTACGAGCGATATGCGAATGGCTACCGGAGATAGTTCGCTCGCCAATACACTGTGTAAACAAAGTGCGCACTCAATGCCGCAGTTTGCGTTGCTCAGAGATTGGGATGTTCGGGATGTGGTCGTTTTGCCTGAGCTATTGAACTCATTAATTTCATGGCGGATTTTTTATTTTTATATCAGAAAGAGTGATAATGGAATGAAATACTGGCGGCTTAACAGAATCTCCAACCCCATCTCATCCCGTGGGTGCCGTAAAAGTCGACAGAGGGAAAATGGAAACCCGGAGATGGGCAGCAGCATCATCCTGGAACATCTGAATGAATAAACTGCGGTTGCCAACCCACCTGCCAAGCGTAGCAACTATGGCGAAATCCCCCCAAAATGATCTTCAGGGGAGGCTTATGTTTACATTGATGATGATGATATTATTTTTAGAATTTGTAGCGGCAGTTAATAATAATAAATCGTTTAATCAAATTAGCAAAATGGTACATAAGACACAGAATAAAACTATAGCATAATACAAGGCTTGTTACCCAAAAACTATAGTAAATTGTAACAAAATTACGAAGCTGGATCGATACGGTTTCAGTTAAGCGTTATGTTGGCAAGTAAGCCAACACTAGTATTCTGCCCCTCTACGTCGATTTTCGCCCACGGTAACAATTACAGAATAGTTGTAAGTTGGCTTGGCATTAGGTAAACAAATTGAGTATCTAGGGCGGCGTCGCCGCCCCTCCCTGCTCCCCATATAAAGAACATACTGAACCAGATTAAATTGTTTAAATGAAACTAATTTTACGGATTTTATCGCGTTTAATTTTATTATTTATAACCCGACGTTTCGAGTGCTTTTCAGCACCCGTGGTCACGGGGGGACTGAGGTGACAGATGTCCCGATGTCATAGTTAACCCGGAGTACCTTCAGCTTTTAATTATTATTATTGGTCCGATCTACGCAGAAAGAGCTTACTGTGTCTTGAAGTCTTGCAGTGGTATGCTTGGTTTTTGATTTAATTTTATTAATTATAGGATCCCAAGCTGGTGGTAATACCCAACCATATTCTCTATTAAAATTAGGATGTTTTTTTTTTAATTTCAATAGCCTCGCGAATCATTGTTGGTAGGAATCGGTGTTCTTTTGCGAGGATTTGTGGTTTATCAAATCTGATGTAATGGTTGGGATGATCCAGAGCATGGTCACAGACTGCAGACTTCCTGGAGCGACGATGCTTCACATCAGCTATATGTTCTTTTACGCGGGTTTTAACTGATCTTTTTGTTTGACCTATGCAAGAGAGCCTCTCTTATAATAAAATTCTTAATTTAGACTTTTAAGAGAGTAATAAAATTAAACGCGGTAAAATCCGTAAAATTAGTTTCATTTAAATGTGTAGTGTTCGCG
Organism: Luehdorfia chinensis; assembly: GCA_019845155.1. Taxonomy (NCBI): domain Eukaryota; kingdom Metazoa; phylum Arthropoda; class Insecta; order Lepidoptera; family Papilionidae; genus Luehdorfia; species Luehdorfia chinensis. Next base: position 372,522 of record JAHVAK010000243.1, on the reverse strand, counting down.
TAAATATAAGAAATCAGATTAAATTGTGTCTTACTTATACTCCTACAAAAAATAAATAGCAAATTTGCGTCCCTACAGTATATAATTTTTTTTAAAATAATACATATCTAATATCACCGAGATAAAAACAAGGAAAAGCATTTTCTTGCGTATTTTGAACATAATGTATCTTAAATACTTGCAGCCTCTCAGAGTCTATTGATCGTAGTCTGATGCTCGCCTTTAATTTCATAGTACACGAGTAACCTGGGTTCGATCCCCGGTGCCAGCGCCTCTAAATTTGTTTTTATTTATTTATTTATTTATCCTTTATTGAAAACACCTTAAACTTAGGGCTACAATGGGCGGACTTAATGCCTAGTGGTATTCTCTACCAGTCAACCTTTGTTATGGTGAAAAGCAGAAGGCAGGTGTTAACTAAAGAATAAAAATAATAATAATAAATAGGAGGAACATAAATGTATGATACTTTTTATATGTAATATATAATTTAGATATATAATAAATAAACTGTACATATATAAATTATAATTTGTTCTACAATTTTAAGTGCTGATTTACCACGTGCTTAGCGGTGAAGGAAAACATCGTGAGGAAACCTGCATCTCCGAGGAATAGAAATATTTCGAGGATATGTGAAGTCCGCCACATAAAATAAAGTATAGATTTAAAGACATTTGTATTATCTGTGAAATGTAGGAAATTACAAAGTTTCATAAGAAATAGAGTGAACATTGCGATTAGCAGTGCGAAAATCGAACGGGTCTTATCCTCTACTATAACTTTCCCAAAGTGTACAATACAGTAAATGAAAAAAAAATATTCATAAAATAAATGAATGTACTTTTTTTTTAATCTAATTTCTTTTGTTGCCAAAAATAGAGATATCTTCCAACAATAACTAGAATCTACTAGACTCTCTAGAAGAGAGTTAGTCATTTAAATGAAACTAATTTTACGGATTTTATCGCGTTTATTTTTGTTATTTGCGCGAACACTACACATTTAAATGAAACTAATTTTACGGATTTTATCGCGTTTATTTTAAATAACAAAAATAAACGCGATAAAATCCGTAAAATTAGTTTCATTTAAATGTGTAGTGTTCGCGTAAATATAAGAAATCATTAGAGAGTTAGTCGTTTATATTTTTATATAATACTAGCTGATGCCCGCGATTTTGTCCGCGTGGATAGGTTTTTTAAATATCCCGTAGGAACTATTTCCGGGATAAAGAGTATCTTATGTGCGTCCCCAGGGTGCAACTATATCTTTACCAAATTTCGTCCAGATCGATTCAGTGGTTGGTCCGTGAAAAGGTGATAAAAAGACAGGGGGACAGAGAGTTACTTTTGCATTTATAATATTATACAGTACTAACTGAAGCCGGCGACTTCGTCCGCGTGGATATATTTTTTTAAATATCCCGTGGAGGGAACTACACTCGGCGTCAAAAAAATCGCACATCCGAAAAAAATAATTTAAATACTATTTTAACACAACAGGCCAATGGCAATGTTGTGGTTTGAGGGTATCATTCGAAAGATAATTTCATTAGCTTTCAGGAATTTTAATTGAATTTTACTTTTATAACGAGACGAAAGAGAAATTAAAGAAAAAGACAGGGTATGTACAAATTTGCAAATAAATAATTTAAAAAAAAACTTAATAAATACAAAAAAGTTCTTAAAACCTAGTGTTACCCCCCCCCCCCCCCCTTGCCTTGATAAAAGCTTCCATGCGATCTTTCATGGACCTTACAAGGATCGCGACAGCCTCTTGGGGTATCCACTTTTCAAGTACCGCATCTTGGAGCTCTTGAAGAGTAGCTGGAGCTGGATCTCGAGCTCGCACGCGCCGTTTTAGGTCATCCCAGAGATGTTCTATTGGGTTAAGGTCTGGACTTCGTGCTGGCCAATGCATAACAGGGATATCGACCTCCTGTAAATAATCCCGTACAATAGCCGCGGTGTGGCAACGAGCATTATCATGCATTAACATGAATCCATCACCGACATAACCAGCATACGGGACCACATGTTCCTCCAGGATTTCAGTAATGTATCGACCAGCATTTAATGACCCTTGCCCACGGCCACCCCGAGTCCGGGAAACGCACACAAGTTCCGTTTTCCCGTCGACGAAACTGCCGCCCCAAAACATACACGAGCCACCCCCGTATTCGACGGATTCTTCAAAGCAGGGTTGTGTGAACCTCTCCCCCTGTCTTCTGTAGACCCTTCTACGTCTGTCATTGCAGAAGAGACAGACCCTCGTCTCATCAGAGAAGAGTACGGTCCGCCACTGTTCTAGAGTCCACTCGCAATGATTGCGAGCAAACTCTGGGCGATCTCTGCGATGCTGTGCAGTAAGTTTTGGACCTTTAGCAGGTCTATGGGCTGTTAAACTGTTTTCGTGTAACCTTCTTCATATCGTAGAAACACTCACAGATGTTCTCCGAGTTGATCGAAGCTATTGTTGCAACTCAACAGCATTTGTAAAACGGTTTCGTAAAGATGTCGTAACGATGAAACGGTCATCTCTTTCTGATGTGCACCGTTTTCTTCCAGATCCCGGTTTTCTAACATAACCACCAGTCTGCTGAAAACGTTGGAACACCCGTCGAACTGAAAAACGGGACAGGTTCAACTGTCGAGCAACGTCACACTGCCGCATCCCCGACTGCAATAGGACAATCATTTGAGCGGCTTCTTCAGAGCTGGTGTCCATCTTTACTTGTTCTTACTTGGGTTACTTGTTCACGTGTGTTCACTGCAAAGTCTAAATTACGACTGGCCCATATTTCATCCAGATCGACCCTTTTATACCCTTTTTAGGTGGTGTAACTAGCGTCCTTACTAACGAGCATTTGACAGTGTTTATTTTTGACGCTCTTAATGATAAATGTTTTAATTATTTCATGATTTTTTTATTAATAATGTAAAGCTATCCAAATACCCATTTCAAACATACCAATATTTATATAAATATATAAGTAATTTCTAGCCATTACAGCCATTTTTCGCGCAAACTCAGAGAGGTGCGATTTTTGTGACGCTGAGTGTATTTGATTTTCCGGGATAAAAAGTATCTTATCTCTGTCTTCAAGATGCAAGCTATCTCTGTGCCGAATTACGTTAAGTTCGGTTCAATGGTTGAGCTGTGTATAGATAACAAACAGACCGAGGGACAGAGAGAGTTACTTTTGCAATTATAATATTAGAATGGATATATATGTATTGTATGTATTCATTTTACGTGATAACAATAAGTGTCCGGCAGAGTAGAATAGCACCTACCACTTTCCTATCGAGGTGTCGTAAGAGGCGTTCTCAACCCGACACGTCTCATTTCCCACGGGAGCTAAAAGTAGGCCTCTGCCTCTTTACTGCAATTCTGTTACTTTTATTTATTGATAGATTTTTTCTATTATGTATAGGTTATTTCGATTTACTGGCGAAGTTTGTACGTTGATTACTGGTAAAGTATGTAAGAGAAAAATAAGAAAGTAAAAAATAGCGTCTGGCAATCCGAAATTATATTTCATGCGTTAAAGAATTATCATTTCATTTCATATGTTCGTCATAAGATTTCAGTTAACGGATTAAATGAAGTCTTGAAATTTACTTGAGTAACTGAGAGTTTATTATGTTGGTCCACAGTACAAGAAAGCTAGAATAGACTTCGTTTTAATGACATTGGCTGCCAACCTCCTTCCTTTTCAATGTACTACAACATTATGGCTCAATTTACAGTACTCAGTTGTAATGCTTCTATATTTACCTTCGATAATAAAAATAAAATGATAAATTGACTTCTATATTCACTTTCGATAATAAGGGATTCCTATGCAGGAGTCCGTCTAGGTAGGTACCGCCCCAGGGCCAGTTAATCTACCGTGAAGCTGAAGTGTGCAAACATTACTGTGTTTCGGATTGAAGGGCACTGTGAGCTAGCGTAATCACTGGGCATATGAGACTTAAGAACTGACGTCTCGGGGACCTATGTATCAGGGCGATGGGCACAGTGTGGTGTCACACACAAATTCTCTGGGTGACACAGCATTTGTTATGGGCGGACGTAGCACTTACCATCAAGTGAACGTTTTGCTCGTTTCATTACTTTATGCAATAAAAAAACGATAAGATAATGATTAGTAGAAGCTTCGACGGTGGCGAGATCTTTCGGCAACAATTTAAAGACATCGTCTGTGAAGATATGTGTGATCTACCACCCCATGTCATTTCTTCCCTTGTCTTTCATCCCTTGGGTAAAAGTCAATAGAGGGAAAATTGAAACCAGAAGATGGGCAGCAGCATCTTCGTGGAACATCTGAATAAAGGAACTGCGGTTGCCAACCCGCCCGCAAAGCGTGGCAACAATAGCAAATTCCTCCCAAAATGAGAGCTATACACTTGTGGCAATCTATGGGGGAGGCCTATGTTCGGAAGTGGACTAGTGATAGGCTGAAATGATAAACACAGTTGTTCTGCTTCTAATCTCTACTATTCAGTGCGATCTTGGTAATACTGTGCCGCTTGTTGACTGTTAGTATTTGGCTCCCACTGGGATTCGGACCCAGGACCTGCGGCATAGTAGTCAGTTATTCTGACTACTAGATCATGGTGGTGATTTAAATATTAGATTGATACAATCGTATCCACATCATTTTTTACGCACACTAGAATTTCTCCTGTACCGTAGATGTATTTAAAGCAACTACACAAGAAGAGCCGAAAAGTACAATATTTTGGGGTTCGAACCCAGGGCCTAGAAGTAAAGTTGTTCTAAGCCACGCGGTAGTCTTTAGTGCTTAGTTATTTACTCGAAGATGTCGCTATGCAATCTCGAAATAGATGGAAGATATTTGTATAAATAACTTGACTACAGTTTAACCTTAGAGCAAAGTCATCGCGGACATGTTTTAGTCCTTCTTTTCTATTACTATTTAAGGTCTACTAGTGGAAGAAGTCCTACACAGGAATCCCTCTAGGTGCGTATCACCGCACCGCAGGGGTTATTGTGTCGTGAAGCAGTAGTATGCATACATTACTGCGTTTCAGTCTAATGGGTACTAAGAGCTTAAAGGGCTAAGTTTAAACTGAAAAAATAATATTTTATAGTTTTTTTTATTGGACAAAGTGACGAAACGAGCATAAAGTTCACCTCATGATAAGTGCAACACCTGTCCATAACAAATTCTGTGTCACCCAGAACATTTCTCTGTGACAGCACACAGCGCCCGACACCCTTGGCCATTAGTTCTTAAGTCTCATATGTCCAGCAATCAATGCGGGAGGACTAGTGATGAGATGAGTTTCCAGTAGTAGTGTTGGGCATTTGGTGGCGGCCACCAATGGATCTACAAGTTTTTTTTTTTTTTATAAAAGTGACGGAACGAGCAAAACGTTCACCTGATGGTAAGTGCAACGTCTGCCCATAACAAATGCTGTGTCACCCAGAAAATTACTGTGTGTCACCACACTGCGCCCGTCACCCTGAGACATCCGTTCTTAAGTCTCATATGCCCAGTGATTACGCTAGCTCACAGTGCCCTTCAAACCGAAACACAGTAATGTTTGCACACTACTGCTTCACGGGAGAATAACTGGCCCTGGGGTGGTACCTACCTAGATGGATTCCTGCATAGGAATCCTACCACCAGTAAAAGTTCATTTGTGCATGATATTGGGGGACAGAATGCTGTGCTCTTCAAAAACGAATGACAAATACACGCGATTCTTAATTTACTGGTGGTAGGATTCCTATGCAGGAATCCGTCTAGGTAGGTAACACCCCAGTACCAGTTATTCTGCCGTGAAGCAGTAGTTTGCAAACATTATTGTGTTTCGGTTTGTGAGCTAGCGTAATCACTGGGCATATGAGACTTAAGAACTGATGTCTCAGGGTGATGTGCACAGTGAGGTGTCACACAGAAATGTTCTGGGTGACACTGCATTTGTTATGGGCAGACATTGCACTTACCTCTAATCAGGTGAACGTTTTGCTCGTTTTATCACTTTAGACAATAAAAAAAAATGAGTGGGGATCTTAGCAAACTTATTTTGTTTCTCTAATTTAGGTAAACTTATCGCAGCGTCACACGTTCTTCGTAAACAACTACTGGAGAAAGTATAACATAAATAAGTGTCGAGTTTATTTTTTAAAGTACAAACCGGACGTCGCGACACGATCGACGAAGCAACCCCATGTTAAATTTGTAATTTTCCAAGTACGCAGTACGAGCTGCGCACGTGTTCAAGCGGAATGTGGACACCCCGCGTCAAACCTTTGTTTTGAGCTCGATCATTGTTGCAGCACGCCCGCGGCGACTCTTTTGTATAAGCGGTTTATTTTCTCATAGTGTTCGCTTTACGCTTGCTTATGTAAAGCGTTGTGTATGGTTGTGTGTGAAGCGGACGTACTTCACTATTTGCAAGTATAAGCTCTTTCATGTAAGTACGGACGACAAACGCGCACTCGCTAAAGTGGTAACGGTGTCTCACTGACATCAAAATCTGTCCTTGATGGGTGACGGGCGCAGTGTGGTGCCATAGCCAATATGGGCAGCCGTTGCATTTACCATAAGGTGAACGTTTTGCTCGTTACGTCACTTTATCCAATAAAGAAATGAACGACGGGACAACTGACCTGCTAAAGCCGCTAGCGCCAAGAGTACCAACATCGCGGCCGGGCCGCTGCGCATCGCGCCGCCTCACGCGCGCAGCGGCGTCGCGACGCGTCGCCTGCCGCCCGACAGCCCGCCAATTGCTGCTCGCCTCGCCTTCAACCTTAGGAAACCAAACCCGTCAGTATACTAAAGTATAGTTATACTTATAAAAAAGTAACATATAGGTGACATACAGACAGGCGGAGGCCACTTACGTAGCCCACTTTGCGCCCTCGCGGGACGACGTTTTATTATTCTGCACTAATAAAGGCTGTCCGTACAATATCTTAGTCGCCTCTTACGACACCTCGGTAGGAAAGAGGTAGGTGCTATTCTATTCTGCCGGACATCTATCGGCATTCTTCCGAACACCAATGGGCAAAAAAGTAACAGCCAATGAATATCACCGCTAAGGCTTTAGAACCGGGAACAGTACACCAAGCTGCTCCAAATGCGTATTGGGGGAATTCTCATATCTTCGAAATATTTTTAATAATAAGTATTGCCTTTAAATAACCTATATACGAGTATTAATATATTAAGATAACTTAAAAAGTCAGTCTTTCTGTTTTAGAACCGTAATTTCATAGCATTATAAGTGGCGTTGAGTGTCTTTCTCTCACGGTGTGTGTTTGTGTGTGTGTGTGTGTGTGCGTGTATGGCTGTGCATAACTGTGCCTGTATGTGAGCACGTGACATCAGGGTCGGTGTCAGAGCCATAAGGACAATTACAACACAACCAGACCCGAGAACCAACATTTCGTGTTTTTGTACAAATGATTGCTTGATGTATTCGAACCCAGGACCCGCGGCGATACAGGTACTCTAACCACGCGGCCACGCGGTTGTCAAACGATTATAAGCGTGAAGCGTGAATGTAGTACGTTTAATAGTGCCATAAAGATTATATTGATACCGTCCGATAAAACATATGGTCCGCCGGCGACGGGAAGCAACCCACTGCACTGCTCTCCCTTGAGGACGTCATTCGACTTTCGAGTACAGCGGCAGCGCGCGGTGGGAACTGTCCTTCATTTTATTTTATTGCCTCTAAACATGTACGAGCATTTTTATCATAATCACTTTCATCTGGCCGCCGAAACATTGTCACTGGCGTGACGTAACTGAAGCTTTCGGATTAATACTCGTATTAGTTGCACACTAATGTGTTATCAAAAAGCACTCGTACATTTGTCCCATAAAATTATTTACTTTAGGATGGCGTACTGTCGGGTTTCGCCAATTAAGGCATTATCTAGGTGATAAATATAAATATTCAATCAATTTTAATTTAATTTTAAAAGTGTCGCTAGGTGACCGGCAGAGTAGAGTAACACCTACCTCTTTCCTACCGAGGTGTCGTAAGAGGCGACTAAGGTATTGTACGGACAGTCTTTATTCGTGCAGAATAACACCATAATATGTAATGCTGTCACTATACCGCTCGAGGAAACGTATTCGTCGTCGTCGTCGTTTCAGCCTATCAATAGTCCACTGCTGAACATAGGCCTCCCCCATAGATTATCACAAAAGTTTGTAGCTATCGTTTTGGAGGGATTTTGCCATAGTTGCCACGCTTGGCAGACGGGTTGGCAACCGCAGTTTAATTTTTCAGATGTTCCAGCAAGATGCTGCTGCCCATCTCCTGGTTTTCATTTTCCCTCTGTCGACTTTTACGACACCCACGGGATGAGATGGGGTGGTAGATTCTCTTAAGCCGCTACCACACGGCAAAGGAAACGTATTGGGGAGTAATATTTTTTTGACTTGTACCAAAATGGCGGCGACGTGATTCGCCAACCGGCACGAGTCGTTTCCCGCGAGGGCAAAAATGGGTTAGGAGAGTGGGCTCCGCCTACCCCTTTTATGGGAAAAAGGCATGACTGTATCTATGTATTTACATACATAAGATCACGACTGTATCCCATAAGGGGTAGTCAGAGACTGGGCACTCACTGCAAAAACAGATGACTGCCACAATCCACGTTTTACCAAAACAATATAATGCACTTGGTTTAATAGGTGGTGAGCCCATCACCATGCGCTGTTGGGTGCACAGTGCAGTTTCATTCCTTACTCGCCTTTTACGAGATCCATTGGATGAGATGGTGTGGTAGTATTCTTTTATCGAGCCGCCACCACATCTATGTATTTTTCTCAGCAAATTACTTTTTTTCCTTTATTATAATGGATATATGCAATGTAACGTCTGATTCTGTTAATTATGTGTAATGTATGTTTGTAATGCCTCAATTCCAGTGTGGGTCTCAGTTTTTTTAGAAAATAATAAAAAAAAGGATACTACGCATGACTTGTACCACAGACCCTACATCTACTCGTATACTAATATTATAAAGCTGAAGACTTTGTTTGGTTGAACGCGCTAATATCAGAAACTACAGGTTCGAATTGAAAAACTATTTTAGTGTTGGCCAGCCCATTTATCGAGGAAGGCTATAGGCTATATAACATCATGCTTAGGGCTTATTTTATTATACGGCGGGTGAAACTGCGCGGCACAGCTAGTTGGTAATATTTATCGTACGTTTAATCGATCAAGTTAAAACATATTCTATATTTGGTGTAAAGTACTGTTTCAGCGAAGCACCTTAAATGGTTCGGTCTATCTATAGGTGAATCTAAATATTTAGCATTGTCTCGACACTGTATTTATAGAGCGGTCTCTTGAAATAAAAGCTTTCTCTACTAAACGAGGCATTCCGGATATATTTAGAGCCGGAGGAGTTGTCGCGCTGGGGAGCTCCCGACACTCCGATAGCTGAGAGAAGAATGCCGAGGCAAGCAAAACGTTTACCTGATGGTTAGTGCAACGTCAGCCCATAACAAATGCTGTGTCACTGAGAGCTATTCTGTGTGGCACTACATTGCGCTCGTCACCCTGCTCGAGTTTGCAATGGATTCATTTATTAAATCTTGTATAACATTTTGTCATGGAGCGTGCTTTGGTTTTCAATGAGATTGTTCTTTGTAAATGTATTTATAATTTACTTTTGATAAAGATAAAAATAAATAACAAAATAGAGGATACCTGCGGAGTTTTTTTCGCCAGTTTCTTCTCCGTCAGAGAAACCTCATTACGAAACGGTGGTATATTGTAAAAATGACGTTTAAAAACGAAAAATAAATCATTTCCCTTTCATTTCATTTCAGCCTAAGACTTCAGTTATTAAGTTTGATTTGCCCAGTAATTTCACTGGCTACATGTCCCTTCAAACCGGAACACAGTAATGTTTGCACACTACTGTTATTGTACACACGCCGAATATACCACCCCATCCCATCCCGAGGGTGTCGTAAAAGTCGACACAGGGAAAATTAAAACCAGAAGATGGGCAGCAGCGTCTTCCTGGAGCATCAGAATAAATAAACTGCGGTTGTCAACCCGCCTGCCGAGCGAGGCCTATGTTCAGCAGTGGACTAGTGATAGGCTGAAATGATGACGATGATGATGACTACTGTTAGACATCGGAATTATTGGCTATTTCCCATAGTTTATTACTGTGCATATTATCGGTGATTTATTTGTTGCATCACTCGCGACGTGCGTTCAGTTGCGTTACGCGAGTGTCGCAGCTGCCGCTGTGCAAATAGACGACGCCCGCACAGCGCGCCGCTCCCGACCTGTCTGTCGATACGCTGTGAAAAGAGGGTCGGCTATCTTTAAAGATTTGAATTTTCAAGACAATTAATTTGAAATACAGTAACGATACAAGAGTTTCCTAATTAGCCGATAGATGTCTGACAGAGTACAATAGCAACCACGTCTTACCTACCGAGTGTCCTAAGAGGCGACTAAAGTATTGTACGATAGCCTTTATTCCAGCAGAATAACGCCATAATGCAGTGCTGTCACTATATTTTTGGTGGTAGGATTCCTATGCAGAAGTCCGTCTAGGTAGATACCACGCCAGGGCCAGTTATTCTACCGTGAAGCAGTAGTGTGCGAACATTACTGTGTTTCGGTTTGAAGGGCACTGCGAACTAGTGTAATCACTGGGCATATGAGACTTAAAAAACCTATGTCTCAGAGTGATGGGCATAGTGCAGTGTCTACAGAAATTTTCTTGGTGGCACAGCATTTGTTATGGGCAGACGTTGCACTTACCATCAGGTGAACGTTTTGCTCGTTTCATCACTTAAGGCAATAAAAAAAAAAATACCGCTCGCGGGAACGCAATGGGGAGTAAGAATTTTTTGACTTGATTATTTTGACCAAATTGGCAGCGTCGTGGTATATACATACAGTCACGCCTCTTTCCCATTGAGGCAGGCAGTGACCACAACTTTCCAATATTTACGATCCAGACACATCTTTCATACTTTCATGAGCATTTTCATACAAGCTCGTCGGTTGCTTACCATCCTAACCCGAAAACCAATCTTAAATAATGGCACTGGCCGGATTCGATTCCAGAAACTGTGATACTTATTTAACAGGCATCATATAGTGCGGTAGTTACGAGTGACGTCGGAAGCCGTAACGGGGCCGACCAAAGTCACGATCACACCCGCTGCAACGTTTGTTTACTCAAGTCCAGTTGTACGCAGCTGGAACAATGACGACTAATCAATGGAATAAACAGTTTATCCACCAACTGGTATCTATTGTTTGGGTTACGCGTGATCGTAACCAAATGGTAAGTTTTATAGTTATTTATAAATTCCTGAAATCATTATTATTTACGGACACATGCACAGAAAATATGAAAAAATAAAATTTATTAAACAACATACATACTCGTACATACATAAGATCACTATATCCCATAAGGGGTAGTCAGAGACTGGGCACTCACTGCAAAACAGTCCGAATGGAGGCCCGCAGCATCCCTCGGACGGTCATTAGACGACTTAAAATCATTTGAGATATTCGAAATCGCGCAAGCACGCAGCGAACGCGACACAGTCCGAATTTCGAGGTTTTTGTAGGAGTTTATTTAAGTGTTTATGTTTGGGTCAAACCAAACCTGGTACGCGGGCCCCTGGCTCGTTAGCACAGTATCCAATGAAGCTGTAAAAGCCAAAAAGGCTAACGGCAATTACATCACCGTAATTATATTATATCACTGCAAAAACAGATGACTGCCACAATCCACGTTTCACCAAAACAATATAATGCACTTGGTGTGATAGGTGGTGAGCCCATCGCCATCATGCGCTGTTGGGTGCACAGTGCAGTTTAATTCCTTAGTCGCCTTTTACGAGATCCATTGGATGAGATGGAGTGCTAGTATTATTTTATCGAGCGGCCACCACACGGCAACAAAAACATTTAAAAAAGGTTACTATATAGGAAGATAGGTGTCCGGCAGAGTAGAATAACATGTACCTTTTTTCTACCGAGGTGTCGTAAGAGGCAACTAAGATATTGTACGGACAGCCAGATTCTGTGATTCAGAGACAGATTTCTGTAATATGCAATGCTGCTACTGTACAGGAGTAAAATAAAAAAAATTGACTCGTACCGAAACAACCCGTCACGTCTCGTTTCACGCCGGGGCAAAAAGTGGGCTACGTGTGTTGTATTCGCCTAGAGACCAGAGACCACTTCCGTAGCCCACTTTTTCCCACGAAAAAGGCGCGGTCGTATATATGTGTCATTGCCGTTAGTAATCTGCCCCTAATAGTGAGATTCAGGCACATACTTATTTAAAAATAGAAACCTAAGTATTTTCCAGGAACCGGTAAAAAGAACCGGGTCGGGGTCCGCATCTGCTTCCCATAAAATCGCTAATGTATTCGTCATCAATAGTCACGGTAATCACATACATTTTATAAATAAATAAATACACAGAGTCTCACCTCTTTCCTTTTGGGGTAGGCAGAGACCACATCTATCCACTTGTTGCGATCCTGACACACATCTTTCGCTTCTTCCTTTCATTAGTGTTTTCATACGAGCTCGTCGGTTGCGGGTACTTTTGACGTGGTCTATCCTTAAAACGACTTTTCTCTGATCGTGATACGTTCGCCTACGTCGACTCTTACCGGCTTGACCAATCACACTCGCCTCTTAAATCCGGCTCGTCAATCGCCTTTCATCCATTCTCTCTACGTGTCCAAACTATAAAAGCATCCCTTTCTCTATCTTTGTCACTATATCTTCTACTAACCACAATTTTTAAAATGTAACTTTAATCGTATATAATCGGATGCTAATTCCCTATAGAAGACCAAGTGATTTCGATGATGCTGGAACGAGAGAGAGAATTACAACGTCGGGCCGCCCGAGGCTTTCAGGTGCGTCTCTTGTATACAATGAGCGGCGCGCAGGCGGCTCAGTAACAAAGAAATAGTTCACACGTGCCGAGCTCATAAAGTGGCATCGTTTAAACGCATCATCGGCATCTAATATCAGGGCCCCAATTCTACTAAACCAATCGCTCCAAAATGACAATGACATCGCCGCAGAATGGCAGTTTCGCCGCTGCTGACAATAGAATAGAATTTTTTTTTATTCAATATAGATCATTTACATAATACTCATTGAACGTAATTTATTTAAGCAAAGAAAATTTGGTTCGTAAAGAAATGCCTCTGTCCTGGGAAGATCCAGTAAGGAACCATGGCGATCATTGTAAAACGATTGCGAAAACATAGTTACATTTATTTATTGAGGCTACAAACAGTCGTTTTACAAATAAAAATAAAATAAAACTGAATACAAAATGACCTAAAGTGCCATAATGTAATGACAATTTTTATAGTAATTTTAATAGAAGAGGAGCAATAGTAAGTGACTTAATACTTTATACTAAACAACTAAACTTAGTACCTAAAATTTAAACAATAATGCTGAGATAACTTAATTAAAAAATTAACTAGGTTTTATATTCATACTATGTATATTAGTATGTATTGTAATAGTATAGTATATGCATAATATTTTAAAAATAATTCGATTGTCATGGTATTTATAATTTAGAATTTTATTGGTTACACTGGTCAGATTGCTACTTACCATTGTTAAACAATGCCATTATCAAGTAATTGTCATGCCATTGAAAATTTAGCAGAACAGGAAAATAGCAGCAATCGTAATATAATGATAACAGTATGGCATCACGATCGTTTTTCTTATAAAATAGCAGAATTAGGGCCCTGTATAGCAGACTATGATGAAGTACTCATAATAGAAAAGAACCGGTCGTAAGATTCCTATACAGCAATTTCTATAGGTACCTTTTCTTTATTCTATCATTACGCAGTAGTGTGCAGACATTACCGTTTCGATCTTATAGGCACAGGTAACTAGTGTAATACAGGGCATATGAGACTAGAGAACTTGTACGTCAAGGTCATAAGCGTAGTGTGGTGCCACTCGGAAATCTTATGGATGACACATCACATATTGTGGACAGATGCTGTATTTACCATCATGAAGGATACATTACCTCAGTTCACAAATATTACGATGTTTTAAGGATTAAAACCAACTAACCGAGCCGTGGTAGCTCGGGGGCTAAGCACTCGCTATAAGATTTATAGTATGCGAGGGAGCTGGGTTCGATTCCCGGTGGCGGCACAAAATTGTTAAGTGCTGATTTACGTCGTAGATACTCGGCGGTGATAGGAGCAGCGTGGCGAACTCTTCCAGCTCCAAAACCCTCTCAGACATGAGAGGAGGCCTGTGCTCATCAGCGGGACATTTATAGGCTTTTACACTTCGATATTTGCACGGACATCCGCATTTGGTTGTGGTAGGATTCCTATGCAGAATCCGTCTAGGTAGGTACCACCTCAGGGCCAGTTATTCTGCCGTGAAGCAAGTCTGCAAACATTACTGAGTTTCGGTCTGAAGGGCACTGAGAGCTAGTGTAATGACTGGGCATATGAGACTTAAGAACTTATGTCTCAGAGTGACAGGCGCAGTGTGGTGCTACACAGAAATATTCTGAGTAACACAGCATCTGTTATAGGAAGATGTTGCACTTACCGTCAGGTGAACATTCTTCTTGTCACTTTATGAAATAAAAAAATCCGTAATCGGCACTTGTTTTAAAAGAGCGGTCCATAGATATTCTAGAGAGGGTAGAGGGGTAGAGGGTAGACTCAAACAAAGTATGAATGTTATACATGATGCTAACAATCAGATGAACGATTTGTTCGTCACTTTCTTACATAAGAAAAACTAATATCACAGACATTCAATCCGTACAATAGCTTACTCGCCTCTTACGACACCTCTGTAGGAAATAGGTAGGTGCTGTTCTACTCTGCCGGACACCTATCAGCCCATAAATAAAAGAGAAATAAAATTTAACTTGTTGTAGGATTCATAAACAGGAATCAGTATAAGAAGGAAATACTGTTTTGGTCTAGAGGACTCTGATAGCTAGTTTAATCACTGAGCATATGGGACGTAGAACAGTGTTCTGGGTTCTAACAAATGCTGGGTCACCCAGAAAATTTCTGTGTGACACCACACTGTGCCCATCACCCTGAGACATAAGTTCTTAAGTCTCACATGCCCAGTGATTATGCTAGCTCACAGTGCCCTTCAAACCGAAACCCAGTAATGTTTGCACACTACTGCTTCACGGCAGAATAACTGGCCCTGGGGTGGTACCAACCTAGACGGATTCCTGCACAGGAATCCTACCACCAGTAAAAATTTAATAAATAGTAAAATATAATTAAAGTGAAATTAGTTCCGTATTAGTTAAATTAGCCGTGGTAGCTCAGGGGCTAGGCGCTCGCTTTTAATTTCATAGTACGCGAGTGACCTGGGTTTCGATTCCCGGTGCCGGCACCACTAAAATTGTGCAATTGCAATTTTAAGTGCTGACTTACCACGTGCTCGGCGGTGAAGGAAAACATCGTGAGGAAACCTGCATGTCTGAGAAATTAAAAATATTTCGAAGACATGTGAAGTCCGCCAACCCGCATTGGAGCAGCGTGGCGGATTCTTCCTAGCTCCAAAACCCTCTCAGAAATGAGAGGAGGCCTGTGCTCAGTAGTGGGACATTTATAGGTTGAAACTTTACTTTTTTTTATTGTCACTAAATCAATTTTACCAAGGGGCCGGTCGCGTCATTCTAATTCTAACACGAGGAAGGACTAAAATAGATGAGCGGGAAAGTGTCCGCTTTCCAAACTGATTGACACGTATTTGATTCTGGGATGAAAAAAAAAAACTGGCTCGTAGTATGGCGATGGCTGCCACATGCATCATACTTGTGAGCAGGTGCTGTTGGTGGAGGTTGGTCTATATTTATTAGATAAATTCTAAAATTTTAACATGGAGCGTGCTTTGGTTTTCCTTGAGACCGTTCTTTGTAAATTTATTTACCAGTATAATCGGTTTTTGTATAAGGTAAAAAAAATTACGAAAAAAAGAGGATACCTAAAAACTTTGTTTCGCCTGTTTCTTCATCGTCAGAGGAACCTCATTACGAAACGGCGGTAGATTGTAAAGAAATGACGTTTGACAAACGAAATTAAGAAACATAAATTTCGTCAAAAAATAGAAGAATTTCGTTTTTATTTCATTTCATATAGAAGCTGTTACTTGCACGCTTCATTGGGCGTAAATTAAAATTAAATAGATTGAAATTACTACCCTATGTTCTATTTCACGACGTTATCGTTTAAGCGAGTAACAAATAATTACAATATCATAATTACAATATGAAATTCATATTTACAATATCATTTAATGTAGATACAGAGTCTACTCCGCCTTAAGTAGTTTTCGAGTTATACTCGTAGTTACGTTTGAACAGACAGATAGAGATTTCTAACCGTATCATGCACGTTAATATGCTTTATCATCATCATTATTTCAGCCTATTACTAGTCCACTGCTGAACATTGGTCTCAACCACAGATTGCCACAAAAGTTTGTAGCTCTCATTTTGGGGGGATTTTGCCGTAGTTGCCACGCTGGGCAGACCAGTTGGAAACCGCAGTTTATTTATTCAAATGTTCCAGGAAGATGCTGCTGCCTATCTTCTGCTTTTAATTTTCCCTTTGTTGACTTTTACGACACCCACGGGATGAGATGGGGTGGTAGATTCTCTTAAGCCGCCACCACACGGTAAATACGGCTTGTTAAAATATATTTAAACACAAAATTTTTAAAACCACAGATAATATCTTAATTGTCAAAGAATTGAAGTTAAAAATGCCGCTTCATACTAGCAAAGTTATGGACATGTCATTTACTGCGCAGGCTGTCCACCCATGAAACGCGCTGCCTTTGACAGTGACACGTGCACCATCCCTTTCAGCTTTTAAAAAACTTGTTATGAATCATTATCTCTCTTTCAAATGTAATCTGGTTTTCGCACTAGCCTTCATTCTAATTTATATTAATTATAGTAGTGGTATATTAGTTTATTTATGTATATATGTAAATTATGTGTATTTTATTCTTTAAGCAATCTAATTTCCTTTTTATTTATATATGATGTATTATTGGTTTAACAAACGTGGCAAAGCTGTCATTATTTAGAGCGTCACAATTACAGCGTTTAACATGTAAATTATGAAACCAAAAAATGAGAAAAACTTTTTTGACAGCTACAATTAAGGCTTCATAATAAGAAGAAAAGATAATTAGTAGCCAGTCTTGTTATAGACAAAATGTAACAAGACAATAATTACACGATTACAAGTGATGAACTAAAAATTTAATCCCGCGGTGTTTGCATTAGCGGTTGCGACCACAACAGAGCTCCCCTGCTCGCGGGTAACGGGCATCTTTCGCGCCGGTAATGACAAGCCAATTCATTAGTCTCGTAAAATTATGCATACTAGCGTTTATTAAAATCATGAAAATCTCATTAAACTTGACAGTTCACAGATTAAACGTAAACTGTGAAACAAGTCGGCCGGACGCGGTCGCAGGAACTATTAGGGATTTTATTTTAAAACGAGCGTAAATCTCGATGATATCGCCACGCGCGTTAAAAGTAATGGCAGGAAGATAAACATACTGCGCTTTTTTACCGTGTACATAAGCAACGAAAACAACGGCAGGTTTCTTTTATTGCAGAAGTGTAGAGACGGGCAAATCGTTCACCTGATGGTAAGTGCAGAACATTACTCGGCAGAATAACCAACCCTGCGGTGGTACCTATCTAGAGGGACACAGGAATTCTACCACCAGGATTGATTTGCGCTTTTAGTATACCATACTTCTTCATTACTTTGCTGCACCAGTTCTCTGCGCTAAGGTTGTCTGGAAGAATTCGCTTTCAGTGATAAGACCGCCCTTTGTACCTTAACTTACAAATATTGTATATATGCATATATATAATTATGTAAAGTTTGACTTGTATAAAATAACTTTTACGTAGTGTTGAAATTAAAAAACAAGATGTTAAGTGTTTTTGAATATTCTGAATAAGAACTGAATTTGATAGCCGACCTTGAGGCTGAAACGCTCCCAACAAGATGTTTTATTTAGCATGGGTTATTCCAAAAATAATAGGATTAAATTTATAATAAAAGATTTAATTAGTGAAACTAATTCGATCAAGCCGTGTGGTGGCGGCTCGTTAAAAGAATACTGCCACTCCATCTCATCCAATGGATGTCGTAAAAGGCGAGTAAGGAATTGAACTGCACTGTGCACCCAACAGCGCATGGTGGCGATAGGCTCACCACCTATCACACCAAGTGCATTATATTGTTTTGGTGAAACGTGGATTGTGGCAGTCATCTGTTTTTGCAGTGAGTGCCCAGTCTCTGACTACCCCTTATGGGATACAGTCGTGATCTTATGTATGTATGTATGTAATTCGATCAACATCATTTTCCACAAGAATAATGAAGAATATAAAATAACCAAAGAGAAAAGACAAAAAGGTAGCAGTTTTTTATATGAAAGGGGTCAAATGAGTAAGTGATTACCGCGGCCCATGAATATCCGCGATACCAGAGGAATTCCGGGTGCGTTACCGGCCTTTGAGAAAAGAGTAGGCTCTTTTCTTGAGGTTCCCTAACTCGTATCGGTGCGGTGCGGAAAAACTGCTGGCGGAAGCAGATTCCTCTACTGTGTGCTTTGCTAGAAAATTTTGAGCAAATCGCACGGTGGTGGAATGACAGTCATCCAAGTGATGTCGATGAAATTTCGTGCTATGCCGCAATGTGCACATTCCACGTGAGGAAAAACTTGCGCCTTGTAAAGTTGGAAGCGATGGGCCGACGAGAAGGCCGAATCAAGTTTTGTACCGATCCCGTCATTAAGTCGGCACATGCGATGTATAAATGTGAAAGCAGTCCATCACTCAGCTTACCGTTCGCAAATATGCAGCAGGAACGGAACTGTAGCTACAACGGTACGTTGCGTTGTACGTCTAAGACTGTGGAAATTTAAATGCCTAAGAGCAGGGGTGCTCAAACTTGAACTGCTCGCGATCTACCTCAATATTGTTAGACTTCGATCGATCGACTCTGAGAGGCTGCAAGAATGTGATGCAGAATTGTCCGCACAAATATGCATGTTTTTAGTCGAGGTTTGAGCAACCCTGCCTAAGACGATCCTCGTACTCGAGTTGAGTACGCTTGATGCCCAGTTGATTGCTTAATTATTTAGGAATTGCATTTGTATAAACTCGATCGTTTTAATGATAAAATCAAACTGGTGGTACGATTCCTTTGCAATATAATTATATCTTAAAAAAAAAATTCTTACTGATACATGTCAGTCAATCAAAATAAATAAACTAAATACTAAATAAACTGCGGTTGTCAACCCGCCTGCCAAGAGTGGCAACTATGGCAAAATCCCCACAAAAGAGCTACTAAGTTTTGTGGCAATCTATGGGGGAGGCCTATTATCGGCTTCGGACTAGTGATAGGCTGAAAAGAACGAATGATAATACATCATGTATTGTCATTATTGGATTAAAAGACATGTAGATGTAAAGGTCGTTAATCAACGCAAAGAATAGAAGAGGGCCTAAGTTAGAGCCCTGTGGAATTCCTGAAGATGGGTCAAGCGGAATATACTCAACGCCATATAATGTCACGAGTTAAATGCGCTTTGTGGTGATTAAAGATTAGTAGATTAAAAAAAACTATGATGCACACTACAATTTCCATTGTACCGTGGGTACAGACATAAATTGCAAGGGCACAAATACCCGGACTGAAAAACTACAAATATTTGTACCGAGCGGGAATCGAACTCGCAACCTATCACGCGCAGAAGCCAATCGCTTAGCCACTGCGGAAACTTCTAGGTATATTTTTAACGATAACCCTTTTTACAAAGTTTTTGCTTCGTCGTCGTCGTCGTTTCATCCTATCACTAGTCCACTGCTGAACATTGGCCTCCCCCATAGATTGCCACAAAAGTCTGTAGCTCTTGTTTTGGGGGGAATTTGCCATAGTTGCCACGGTTGACAGGCGGGTTGACAACCGCAATGTATTTATTCAGATGTTCCAGGAAGATGCTGCTGCCGATCTCCTGGTTTTTATTTTCTCTCTGTCGACTTTTACGACACCCACGGGATGAAATTGGGTGGTAGATTCTCTTAAGTCTCCACCACACAGCACTGTTTAGTTAAACTAATGTTACCGCATTCTTAAATACGGGGCTCCTAAGTGCACAAGCACAAATGGGACCTTGACTTGTATTAAAAAAAAACTCTTTAAAATTGTTATTTTAAAGTAAGCGGTGACAGATTTAGTGGAGTTTAAATAGATGTCAAAGTCTTAAAATAACTGCGCGTAGTTGCGCGGCAAGCGTAGCTTTCCTAGCAGGCATTAACCTATAGATCGTTCTGCAGCTAGGCGACCTAACAATAGCAATCTTTAAATAGTCACCACGCGAACGTATCCTAAAATTAAATGCATCGCTGGCTCGTATTTTGAAATGTCAAAGAGATTTAACATTATAATTTGTGGACGCAAACTTTTACGAGGCTTTCCCCTCGCGAACTCTTTTGATATCTCTACGCAATCTTTTGTAAAACAAAACTCTATAAACCTAATTCTTAATGTATGTCCCAGTACAAGATGTATATTCTCGTAGTTCCGTGGTATTCACTATCACGCGACAATAAATCAACAGCTGCTTCTACTAACATTTTTTGTGATCCCAAAACATTTGTATTTACGAAAGTGATCATATATTTTATACATTTCATATGATTAAAGTAGCATAGTCTAAATATTTTCGTTCGTTCATTTCAGCCTATCATTAGCCTAGATTGCCACAAAAGTTTGTAACTCTTTTTGGAAGGAATTTACCATAGTTGCCACGCTGTGCAGGCGAGTTGACAACCGCAGTTTGCTTATTCAGATGTTTCAGGAAGATATATATTTTGAAGATATTTATATATGGTGATGTAATTGCTGTTAGCCTTCTCGGCTTTTACAGCTTCATCGGATGCTGTGCTCGCTGTATTTTAAGTCGTCTAATGACCGTCCGAGGGAGGCTGCGGGCGTCCATTCGGACTGTCGACTTGTGTGTCGGTAACTCTGGGCGGTGAGAACCGTCCTGGAATACGGGTGAATCGTGTGTACGCGGTGTGATTATTGACTATTGCGCGCCGCTCTCTACGGCGGTTTTCAGGAAGATGCTGATGCCCATCTCCTGGTTTTTATTTTCCCTCTGTCGACTTTTACGACACCCACGGGATGAGATGGGATGGTAGAATATTTTAAGCCACTACCACTATAAATATCTATGTAATTAAAATTAATAAGGATCACAAACGATCAATATAGCTGTGGTAACAGAGGCGGGGCGCTACCTTTCGATTTCATTGAGCGCAAGAAATTGAAGTAAATCCCCAATGCTGGCCCTACTAAAGTTTATAATATTAAGGGGTAATTGCTTCTAGCTCGACGATGAAATAAAAAATATTTCAACCTTTAAAATACTCAACCTTTACACAGACCTCCTCATACAAATTAAACGAGATCTATACCCAGAAGTAGTAAATGTTTTACTTTTGTAAACACAAAATGCTCTACTTTTCACGATCATCATCATTTCAGCCTATCGTTAGTCCACTGCTAAACAAAGGTCTCCATAGATTGCTAAAGGGAGGATTTTGCCATCATTGCCACGCTTGGGAGGCGCGTTGTCAACCGCAGTTTTTTTTAATTCATATATTCCAGGAAGATACTGCTTTTATTTTGTCTCTGACGACTTTTACGACACCCACGGTATGACATGGGGTGGTAGATTCTCTTAAGCCGCCACCATACGGCTCCGCCACTACACGATGACAGCAATTTTTTTTTTTGCTAACAAAATGAAACTGGTTTTAGGATTCCTATGCAGGAGTTCGTCTAGGTAGGTACCACCCCAGGGTCAGTTATTCTACCGTGAAGCAGTAGTGTGCAAACATTACTGTGTTTCGGTTTGAAGGGCACTGTGAGCTAGCGGAATCACTGGGCATATGAGACTTAAGAACTTATGTCTCAGGGTGATGGGCACAGTGTAGTGTCACACAGAAATTTTCTGCGTGGCACAGCATTTGTTATGGGCAGACGTTACACTTACCATCAGGTGAACGTTTTGCTCGTTTCATCACTTTATGCAATAAAAAAAAATAAAAAAAAACACAAAAGGTTGCCTGCACTAGCCTTCTTCTTGCATCTTAAATATAAACAACGATTTTCAGGACATTTACGCCGTGCGGGAGTGAAACCCCTTTGGATACCTAGGTACTTAATACGCAGATATATGTAGATTGAAACTGTTTTCTATGAATTTAAAATTCATAATTTTCAAGAGTACTGGCTGAATGTGCTTTTCGGGGGAGTGATTTGACTCAATACATTAGTTCGGAATTAATTCTGCACTTCCTTCAGGGATTTACAAATAAATACTGAACTTGTTATATATAGTTATATACAATTATGGTGTGATTGAATAATTATTTTGCATCCCTTATTAATGGGTCCTTGTTATAATAATTATAATTGTCCTAAATAACATATAATGAAAAGCCTATGTATGAACTTCAAGTGACATACTAAAATCGCTTTACAAAATATCTTTAAAACTAGCGCATTCTTAGTGACAGCAGCCGCTATTGCCGGTACGAGCTGTAATTTAAAAGAGGTCAACGGTAAAATTCGGCGCACGGTGACATTCTTCTAATGCCTGGCCTACGTACATCCAAAGCTTGCTAGTTCTATTAGCGTTCGACTAATAAATCTGGATGAGGATGTGCGCCGTGTCAACGAGGTTAAATGGGTTAAGCGCCACTGACAGATTTAATTGACTCACCCGATATCGTAAATTGCAGCAGGCCGCGGCAAGAGCTCGCGCGTGTTCCAAAGCGGCACTGGTAGAGCAACACCACACTAACAACACGTTTGAACTCAACGCGGGTCAGAGCGATACTAAATTACTAACATAACACGCGCGTAGCCGCGTAGCGTGCGGTTAGAGCTTTGGCATGGCACGCACACGAAAGCATTATGTGTACACGCATATAAAAGCTCCACTTTTTTATAAGTAAAACTGTGTAATTAATAGGGCTAAATTATAAGGGAAGATAAATAGGGTACTTTTTAATAGGATAGGCTAGCTACCGCCCATCCATGAAAGTTGTATTACTAATAAGTTGTATTAGTATCTATTTACTGGTGGTAGACTACATGTCGACCGCGTGGCGTAGTCGTTAGCGTACCTGACTTCTGCGCCACCGGTCCTGGGTTCGATTCCCAGCCGGTGGCGACATTTGTGCAAAATCATAAATTGTTGATTTTCGGGTCTGGTTGTGTTGTGCGTGTGAAATATATGTTTGTAAAACGCACCCACGATACAGGAGAAAATCCTACTGTGGGGCTTCGTTTAAAAAAAAAAATACAGGAATCCGTCTAGGTAGGTACCACCGCAGTGCAGTTATTCTGCCGTAAAGCAGTAGTGTGCGAATATTGCTGTTTCAGTACGAAGAGCACTTAAGAACTGAAGTCTCAGAGTGACAGACATTGTGAGGTGCCACACAGAGATGTTCTGGGTGACACATTATTTGTTATGGGCATACTGCACTAACCATCAGGTGAAGGACTCGAGAACGATTTACTCGTTTCGTCGCTGTCTTCCATAAAAATAAAAACAATAATTGACGGTAGCTCTTAAATTCGTGATGCTGCACTTTAGCATAAATACTTTATTACAATACATGGATCTCTGATCACAGATTAATAAATCTGGATCGCTTTGAGCAGCGTGACGAGCCGGAGCACACAGATTAGTGTCTGCGCGGTCGGTAATGCAGCCCCGCGTGTCTACCCAATTAGCGACAATTGTTAGGACTGGAGGTAGGATTCCTATGCAGGAATCCGTCTAGATAGGTATAACCCCAGGCCAGTTATTCTGCCGTGAAGCAGTAGTGTGCAAATACGAGTATTACTGTGTTTCGGTCTGTAGGGCACTGAGAGCTAGCGTAATCACTGGGCATATGAGACTTAAGAACTTATGTCTCAGAGTGACGGGCGCAGTGTGGTGCCACACAGAAATATTCTGTGTAACACAGCATCTGTCATGGGCAAACGTTGCACTTAACATCAGGTGAACGTTTTGCTCGTCTCGACACTTCATCAAATAAAAAAAAAAATATTGAAAAGAGTGACGTAACGAGCAAAATTCACCTGATGGTAAGTAAAATGTCTGCCAATGACAAATACTATGTCACCAAGAACATCTTGTGTGACACAACACTGCGCTGTCACCTTGAGACATCAGTTCTTAAGTCTCATCTGCCCAGTGATTACACTAGCTCTCATTGCCCTTCAAACCGAAACAGTAATGTTTGCACACTACTGCTTCACGGCAGAATAACTGGAGTGGGGTGGTACCTACCTAGACGGATTCCTGCATAGCAATCGTACCACCAGTATTTATTTTAGTGTTATTTGTTCTTTCAACTACATCAGTAGTACAGGATTAATCCGACCTGCCAAACTGAGAAACCTGTCTATCACGAGCCAATGTACTCGTAAGCATGTATGATAATATATAATGAGCATGCATTTTTATAGAGAATGCATTTAACGCAAACACTTTTGAAAGTGAAAGGCCTTTTGGTCTCAAAGCACCGCACCCGGCGACGGGTCGTCTCGCGGCGCCTCACGCACGCAGCCCTCGCTCCACCCCCACGAGTGCTGCCATCTGCCGTCATGTGAACAATCAACTCGCGATCATTTTTCGCCGAGGGCGGGCGTGCATCATGCGGGAAGCCCACACGCAATTCATTCAATATTGTCATTGTCTTATGTCTTGCGCCGGTTGGAAGAAATTGAACACTATGAATAATTTTCTATCTTATCTTTAAGTATAACACATTGAGTGCCGAGCCGACAGGTGTCCGAAAGAGTAGAATAGCACCTACCTCATTCCTACCGGGTGTCTTCAGAGGCGACTATTGTATGGAAACCATAATATGCAATGCTGTGGCTACGACTTAGGCACCTTCAAGAAAAGAGCCTATTCCTTTCTCAAAGGACGGCAACGCATCTGCTATTCCTTTGGTATTGTAGATGTTCATGGGCGGCGGTGATCACTTACCATCAGGTGAGCCGCTTGCTCATTTGCCCCCTATTCAATGAAAAAAAAAAACTGCTCGTGGGAACGCAATGGGCAGTAAGAATTTTTGATGAAGGAAGGTAAGTTACTTTGCTAAGATCCGTATGCAAAATATAAAAATGGTGTATATTACCTAGTTTTTTGAAGAGCACCGCCCGCCCTCCCTCAGTAGCGTGCACAAGCAAACTAACACCGCCACCAGGAACCGCCACCAGGTACCCTCCACCAACCACTACAATACCACCACTAGATAATATACACCACTGAAGTCGAGAACACGACACGTGTTTCGCCCCAAAACGAGGCATTATCAAGCGTCATAGACTCTACGACAGACGGCCGCCGAGTGAGAACGCTTCACGATTTTGCGTGTCATCCTTGCACTGTGGCGGTGTTAGTTTGCTTGTGCACGCTACTGAGGGAGGGCGGGCGGTGCTCTTCAAAAAACTAGGTCATATACACCATTTTTATATTTTGCATGCGGATCTTAGCAAAGTAACTTACCTTCCTTCATTATAATGGATTTCCGCAAGGTGACGCCTGATTCTATTAATTGTAAGAATTTTTGACTGGTACCAAAATGGCAACACCTGTCACGTGTCTATTCCCGCGAGGCCAAAAAGTTAGTTACATGAGTGGCCTCTGCCTACCTCTTATTTGCGAGAAGGCGTGACTGTATGTATTAACTGCCGAGCAACAATTTTGGTATAGGTAGAGCCGTGATAGCGTATGGACCGGGTGCTCGCCCTAAATTTCTTTTGGGTCTTAGGTATGACTAGTTTTGAATAACAAATACTTATACTTGTATTTCTGACGACCGTGAGGCCTAGTGGTTACACAGCCTGGCTTCTACGCCAAGGCGCCCGTCACATGTCCATATATTTTACGTTCACCATATTTCCGATAGGTTTTTTTTTTATTTGATGATGTGACGAAACGAGCAAAACGTTCACCTGATGGTAAATGCAACGTCTGCCCATAACAAATGCTGTGTCACCCAGAACATAGGCTTACACTAGTAATCACTGCGCATAAGAGACTTAAAATCTGATGTCTCACGGTGACGGACGCATTGTAGTGTCACATAGAAATTTTCTGGCCGATAGCATTTGTTATGGGCAGACGTTCCACTTTTCATCGGGTGAACGTTTTGCTCATTTTGTAACTATATCCAATAATAAAAAGTGTATAATCGCATTTAACAGCCGTTCCCACGCACACAATGAATTTCATAAATTTAAAATCAAGTTCTGCTTATTTTGAATGTCCCACTGTTTACATCAAGCAACAGTTGCTCGATATACACCAAAACTATAAAACGATGGGCGATATTTTTATAGTAACAAATTTTACGCAGCACCGTTGTTTGCGCCGTTTATAAGCAATACATTATATAAGTATAATGTGTATGAAGCAATGAACCGACTGTTAGGATATTTTTAGTGGTTTAAAGTCAAAATATAATTTACGTGCGTGTTGACGCGATGCGTGATTAATTAGGAATGACATGACGGGCGATAAGAGTTGCTGGATATAAATTAATCAGCACCGGGAAAAAAATATTAATAGTTTTTGTACAAAGCCTTTTTATATCAAGAAAGCGTCGATGTACCATAGAGGGTAATTAGTTAAATGGTTATACTTGTCTTCACGTGTCATCCCACTAAAAGTCCACATATCCCCGACAAAACGGTAGATTAGACTCTTTTTATTTACAATAATTTCACTATTATGACATTGTAATTAATTACAATAGACGAACAGATTACTACGAGGATACTTCACATGTGTCGCACAATTAGTGGGGTGTGGCGTAAAACATAAATTGTAAATTAAGACGAATTAAATTCTTTGACAGTCTTGGACTTGGTTTAAAAGAATAGATTATCTAAATAGGCGCAGCGGAGCGCCCGGCGTTGCCATTGTAAGCAGTGTAACAATAACATTTCGGCGCCGAAACTCGAGTTATTTATTTGTTTAAAGCACGTGGGGGCAGGTCGCAGCTCTGCCGCCCGAAATATTTCCTATTGTTATGCTAATGAGTCTATTTCACCCCATCACCCTCTCGTCGATATATTTAACGTACTTTAATTTTCATCGAAATGAAGAATAGCCCTCGGCATTAGATGAAATTATATTAATTATAGATTGGTTCCAGATAAATTATTTTATTTGAGAGCAAGCATTTTTCATTAAAAGTTTTTATCCTCATAGTATAAAGTCGAAAATTAATAAATGTTTGGTTAAAAACAAAGATTTTTGTGTATTGATTTATGTTTACGTTTGTACATGGGGCCAGCTTGAATATGAGGCTTGGTATTGTTCGGGATAGGCGTCGCAGCTGGGCTTTGTTGAAGATGGATTTCTAATGTTTGACTCCAAAAAGGATTGATTGATTATCATAAGTGTGGCTTATAGCCATTTTCCCAAAATTTAAGGAAAACTTAAAGGAACTGATTTGAAGCGGGCCGAATTTCCAATTTTCTCTCTTTGACTGTTATTTGATGGTTTACCGCTACTTTCGTTATGTTCGAATTTGGTTCAGTTTCCGATTCCGCGCTTTCGAGGATACAATGTTTTTTCTTCATTTCCTTGACGTTTAGTTTCGTCCCTTTTGTTTTGCTCACCTCAAATTTTGTTTAATTGTTCTTGTTACTCTATTTATACTATTACTATATATATTAATACTTCTTGTTATTCCATTGTATAAGTATTTGCATCTGTGTTCTTTTCTTTAAATAAAAGAGTTTTATACCTTAATGAATCCTTGTTCCAACGATAATGTTTTTTGATTTTAATTTTGGGTAGACAAAACTAAAACTACAAAATAATTTACAAACAGTGCAGAGATTTTGGATGAGCTTGTTACATAAGAGAAGCTCTAGTGAAATAAAATCGCTAACATAGTGAATTGCCATATTTCATATTTTTATTAGAAAAAAATATATTGATCCTGCTTTTAATATAAACAAAAACGCATTTAATTTTTTTTCCACCTACGTCATTATTTAAAACCATTATGTCAGTAAACTTTTTTAATGTCATTCCCTACCTGTGTCTATGAATATATGAATGAAATACAAAATGTTCAGTTAGCGGATCCGGAGTATTATACTCCAAATAAAATTGATATCCTTCTAGGAGCAGAAATATATAGTCAGATATTGAAGGATGGAGTGATGAGGAGTCCGTCGGGAACTCCAATCGCACAGTGCACCACCCTTGGGTGGATCATATCTGGTCTTGTTAATTCTGAAGACTCCGTTCATAATTCATCTGTTATTGGAGTACTACATGTAAAGGTTAACGAAGATGAAATTCTGAAAAAATTCTGGGAATTCGAAGCGGATCAATCACGTATACCAAAGGAGATGCTTACCGTGGAAGAGCAGAAATGCGAGGATCTTTTTGCAGCTACAACGAAAAGAACAGCAGAAGGTCGATATGTCGTAAAGCTACCGTTTCGTGAAGAAATGCCAGCCAGTAAAAATGGAAATTCACGAGAAATAGCCGTTAAAAGATTATTGGCACTAGAAAGAAAAATGTTAAATAAAGAATTTAAAAAAAGATATACTGAAGTAATAAATGAGTACTTATTAGTTAACCACATGAGGTTAGTAGATAATAATGACGAAGCAGTTTACTTACCTCACCACGCAGTGGTAAGAGAGGATAAGGCCACTAAGCTGCGAATAGTTTTTGACGCTTCTGCCAAAAACACTAATGGTTGGACCTGCCTTGCAACCTGACCTGCGGCATATTATAATACGGTGGAGGACACATCCAATAGCAGTGGTCGCAGACATCATAAAAATGTACCGCCAGGTTATGGTTGCTGATGAAGATGCAGCATTTCAGAGAATCGTCTGGCGAGAATTTCCTGAAACTAAAATAAAGGATTATGAACTCCTGACGGTAACTCTCCTTATTTGGCCATTAAGGCGCTGCAGCAAGTGGCCGTTGATGACGGAAACAAGTATGCAAGAGAAAGAATTTTTAAGGATTTTTACATGGACCGTTCCACACCCAGTTATAAGGACTGGGTGTGGAACGGTAGAAGGAGTCGAAATATACAAGGAAATGAAGAACCTATTAAAAAGAGGGGTGTTTGAATTACAAAAGTGGAACAGTAATAGTAAAGAATTGTTGAAGGAAATAAAGAGAGATCAAAAAGGTAAAAAGGATGATGAAGACATTATAAAAGGTAAGGAAAAAGAGGACATAGAAATTAAATTAGATTCTACTATTAAAATATTAGGACTTACCTGGATTCGTAACAATGATGAATTCCATTTTTCAGTGCAGCTCCCGATGATGGTGAAACCTGTAACAAAAAGGAGTATTATATCAGACATTGCGCGATTATTTGATCCATTGGGTTGGATCGCGCCTTGTATTGTAATAGCTAAATCATTTATCCAAAAACTATGGTTAAGTGGTATAGAGTGGGATGCAGAAGTGCCAAATAAATTATTAAAGGAATGGTTAACTTACCGCAATCAACTGCCGCTACTAACCAAATTCCACATTCCTAGATGGCTTGGTACATCGACGTGTGATTCAGAGGTTCAATTGCATGGATTTTCGGATGCTTCCAAAATAGCTTATGGGGCTGTGGTTTACGTGCGGATCACCAACAGTGAAGGCGACGTTCACGTATCGCTTTTAACAGCCAAAACGAGGGTCGCTCCAATAAAACAAATAAGTATTCCGCGTTTGGAACTGTGCGGCGCTGTGTTGTTATCTCGATTACTTTTGGAGCTACCATCAGAATTCCTGCTTAAATCCGATCTGTGGATATCGGGCCCTCAATTTCTTAAAATGAAGGCTCTCGTATATGAAAAACCGAAAGATTTAGACGTTAATTTAGAAGAAGCTACGAAGTCACATGTTGCGTGTAGAGATGTTTCACTGTGGGAACGATATTCCTCTCTTAATAAGCTTCTTAAAGATGTAGCATACTGTCGACGTTTTAAAAAAGGATTGAAAAGATATAATGATAATAGGGACCATACATCATATTTAAGAAAAAAAGAAATAGATAAAGCTTTACAACATTGCATAAGTCAATGTCAGAAACAGGAATTTGCAGAAGAATACATAGCAATACAGAACAAAGGCAGCACGCAGTCAAAGGGAAGCAAAATAAAATCATTATCGCCATACTTAGATAAAAATAATATTTTAAGAGTTGGTGGTCGACTTCAGGCATCCGTAATAGAAGAACAAGTCAAACACCCAATAGCACCACAACCACACACGTCTAACTTGACAACATTAATTGTTGCAGATGCGCATGATAAAACTTTACATGGTGGACCACAATTAATGATGAATTACTTGCGGTCAGTTTATTGGACAGTGGGTATGAAAAGTATAGTAAAGCAGCACTACGAAAATGTATTACATGCGTTAGACACAGAGCTAATACGCAATCACAATTAATGGGGTTCTCTACCATCAGTACGCGTCACTCCAGCTAGAGCCTTCCTTCATAGTGGTGTGGATTATGCCGGTCCAATTAACATTAGGGTATCAAAGGGTCGTGGACATCGGGCGTACAAAGGTTACATTTGCCTTTTTATCTGTATGGCAACAAAAGCCATACATTTAGAGGTTGTCAGCGACATGACTACACAGGCGTTTCTAGCAGCATTTCGGCGCTTTGTAGCTAGACGTGGCCACTGCGCCCGATTGTGGAGCGATAATGGCTCCACTTTTGTAGGTGCAGTCAAAGAATTAAAGGAGTTGACCAACATACAACAATCTGTAGCTGAATGTTTAGAAAGAAATGGAACAGAGTGGCATTTCATACCTCCCCATGCTCCAAATTTTGGTGGATTATGGGAAGCGGGGGTGAAATGCACTAAATATCACCTAAAAAGAATATTAGGAAACTCCACACTTACGTTCGAGGAAATGAACACGCTCCTCAATCAGGTTGAAGCTTGTCTAAATTCGAGACCAATGACTACAAGTAACACAGGCGATCCCGGGGATCTAGATCCCTTGACACCAGGACACTTTTTAGTAGGCGAACCAGTGGTAACCGTTCCGGACGCTAATTATGAGAATGTTCGCATCAGCCCATTGAACAGGTGGCATTTAGTTCAACGAATGTTACAACATTTTTGAAGAAGGTGGTCACAGGAATACCTTACATCCTTTTTACATCGACACAAATGGACTTTACAACATCCAGAACCACAAATAGGTGATGTAGTCTTAATAAAAGAAGATGATTTGCCTCCAAGTAAATGGTTGCTTGGTCGAATATTGAAAAAACATCCTGGTACCGATGATATTACTCGAGTTGTCACATTAAAAACTAAAAAATCAATTATTAAACGACCAACTTCTAATTTATGTCTGCTCCCTATTTCTAATTAGGGTTACAAATTATAATTAGTTATTATTGTTACTATAAAAATATAAGTTAATTTAAGTTTCATGTGTAAGTCAAGAAGTTTGATTGTTTATGAAGATTGTGAAATTGTTTTTTTTTGTTTGTTTTCTATAAAAATAATTATTGTGGTTTTTTGGTTATAAATTGTTTAACACTAGAAGTTAAATAAAAAAAAACTTATTATATTTTATCTTTATTGTATACTGTTCCAATTGCATAAGGACATTTCATCACTAATGTCCTTGGTGGGCAGCATGTTTAGGATTTTACACGAAGAAACAAAATGTTTAGTTTGTGTAATTACTCGCCCGCTTAAGAGACTTCATGCCGTCTCGAGGGATCCCCATCCACGAGCAGTTTGGATTCCGAGCTAAACACTCATGTACCCAGCAGGTGCACCGCATAACGGAGCACATTCAATCCCGCTTCATACGCGGGCTTCACACTGGAGCGCTCTTCTTCGACGTGGCGAAAGCGTTCGACAAGGTCTGGCACAACGGGCTCGTATACAAGTTATACGGACTCGGTGTGCCAGATCGCCTCGTACTCATCATACGAGATTTCTTACGCAGTCGAACCTTCCGCTACCGCGTCGAGGGGGTGCGATCCGAACCACATCCCATCCTAGCCGGCGTACCACAAGGCTCAGTCCTAGGTCCCGTGCTCTACACCCTTTTATTGAATGACATACCGCACACCAGCGGCGTCGAACTCTCCCTCTTCGCCGACGATACCTGCCTCTATGTGGCTGGACGTAACCCAGACACTATCTCTAAACGCCTCCAATACGCAGCCCGAACCCTCGGGAACTGGTTTCGGAAATGGAGGATCGAGGTCAACCCCATCAAAAGTGCAGCCATGTACTTCTCGCGGCGCAAAACGCCGCGCCTCCCCGCCATAGAGTTATTTGATCGTCCAATCCCCTGGGAAAAGACAGTCAAATACTTAGGCGTCCTATTAGACTCGAGACTCAGCTTCGGTCCACATATTAACCGAGTAAGGAACCGAGCGGCGTTCGTCCTTGGCCGATTACATCCGTTACTAAATAAAAATAGCAAAATGTCCCTACGTAATAAAATTACACTTTACAAAGCGTGTATTCGGCCAATTATGACATACGCAAGCCCCGTATTTGCGCATGCCTCCCCGCGTCAAATTCACCGACTTCAGGTAATACAAAATCGATTCATGCGTAAAGCCACGGGAGCACCGTGGTTCGTGCGTAATGCTAACCTTCATATCGATTTAGGGCTTCCTACCATAGCCCAATATCTAAAGTTGGCCTCTCGCCGATACTTCGACTCTGCTGCCACGCACCCCAACCCACTGGTTGTCAGTGCCGCCACATACAACCCCCTCGCGATACACCAAAACTCGACCCGCGGAAAAAGGAGACCAAGGCACGTCCTCGAGGACCCTGACGACGCGACCACTAGGGCCCAAGCGCTCTACTCATCACTACGCAAACACACAACATCACCATCATACCGCCCCCGCCGTCGGCGAGGGCGTATCAGACAAAGTTATTCGCGATACCGCCGCATCTCAGGTCGGTTCTCCCCTAGCAGTAGTATCATAAACAGAAGCGTCGCTGGAGTTTCTTGCGCCATTTCTTCTCCAGCGGAAACGCATTCCGAATTGGTGGTAAACTTATCTAATAATAATCATGATAGTAGTAGTAATATTGCCCTCCCGATTGCAGTAACTGACCGAGCCGAGGCCGGCCACCTTGGGCACCCTCGAGTCGGTTAATCACGCGAACAGGATGACGGTCCAAGCCGAGGTCCCCTCTGGGGGGCCCTTGCGCCAGTCATCCATAAATAAAGGTTTCAGCTAAGCGCCCTCAGCGCTATGTCACCTTTCAATCCGGCAAAGCTGTAAAAGCCTTCGGGCTAACAGTGACCATCAGACCTAAAAAAAAAAAAAAAATGTATTTTAAATCGTGGTGTTGAGATACCGTTGGCGGTCAATGACCTCAACACTGCATTACTTTTAAAATTTACTCTTCTATATATATAGTTATTAGTTGGTTTTATTTTAATTCCATACTATTATCTAGCCCTCTATAGTCCATTGCTAAGTAGAAATACATTCAGGTAAAATTATAATGATTGTTTATAAAAAATTAAAAACGACACGAACAAATGACGGACTAACGAATTATTTATAAAAAAATAGAAAACATTGATGTGTTGCTGGTAACTTAAGACAAGGAAAACGGTCTGTCAAATTTCATAAACCATAGATGAACTCTGTGGCTCTATTTTATAGTCTATAGTCTATACTCTCTACACAGTTCTACACATGCTTGCTTTGATTTTAATCGACTTTTAATGACGTCTATGATCCAAACCGAAAACCAACGCTTTCTTCAATTTATAAGAACCATGATTTTATTTTGAGCAATTAACTCTGAATTCTGTTTCAGTTCTTATTTTAAGCGACTGCATCTCCTCATTGTCGTCAAAAACACTTTAGGCATAAGCAAAATGGAGTTGGTAAGTAATAGAGTTTTTTGCTACTTCTTTCTGCTACTCGTAATATTTTCGCGAACGTTTTTACCTTACAAATTTATTGTAACGACTAATATGTAATAATTCCGTTCATATGCATTCGCTATCACGAACTTTATCTTATAATGTCACAGTACCGGTGTCATTGTAATGACTGTCTTTTTGGTTATAGCCGTAGCAAAGTGACGTTATGTTACAACGATTGTTAAAGCTGTTTCTATCATATGATTATTTGTAATTTCTTTGAGTATTTGATTTTATTATAATTTTATTGGTATTTATGTTTTTCCTGAGGTTCGTAATGACTACTGCTATGACTTCTTTGTGTGTATTTAGTAACACTTACTCAGAATGCTTGAATTTGGAAGTAATTTTAGTTTAAAAAATATATATCTTGCAATGACCTAAATCAAATGGATTTCATTACATGAAAATAATTTAGAACTTATTGTTGACATCTGGTAAAAAAGGTACCAGATGTTATATGTGATTGATATATCGTAGTGCAGTTCACACAACACAAATGTTTTCCTCAAACATGCAGGTTTTCATGCCATATTTCCTTCACTGCATCTATGGAAGTAATTTGCACAGTTTGAAATTTATGTATAGAGTGCCGAGCCCCTGAGATACCACAGTTCTTGTGGAATAATGATACATTCAATTTGAAATATTTGTTGTTATTTTTATGTTTGTATCGATCAAGGATGCTTTTTGAAGTGACTTTTGTATGGAACTGAGTATTTTGGCATTTGTATATCGATGTCTATGTATTATGTATTGTTTATGTCAATATTGTTTTGTAACATCATTATTTTCCTGTTGTTTTCCAGTGAAACCATTTTTTTTTATTGTATAAAGTGATGAAACAAGCAAAATGTTCACCTGATGGTAAGTGCAATGTCCGCCCACAACGAATGCTCTTTCACCCTGAATATTTCTGTGACACCACACTGCGCCCGTCACCCTGAGACATCAGTTCTCAAGTCTCAAATGCCCAGTGATTATGCTAGCTCACAGTGCCCTTCAAACCGAAACAGTAATGCTTGCACATTACTGCTTCCCGGCAGAATAACTGGCCCTGGGGTGGTACCTACCTAGACGGATTCCTGCATAGGATTCCTACCACCAGTAAAACCATTTTTCACATTATATTCCAAACAAAAACAACAACTGTGTATTTTGTATACCAATGGTTCTACTTACTAAATTTTGATTATGACAAGAACTTTGAATAATGTCTGAATCCGTTAGCTGTGCAGGAGATATTATAGTGCCTCAATTGTACTCAGACACAGAGGCACTCACTCATCTTAAACTACCCCCACCCACAATACTTACATAATAAGATTGGAGGTATACTCGGATGCAATGGAAAAGACTTGGAGATAATTACTACAAAACCAGAAGTAATAATCAACAATTTCTTTTTGATTCTGGCTGGGATTTGAGTCCAAGACCTGCAACTTATATGTCATGTACTCTTACCACTAAGTTACTTGGTTGTAAACTAACAAGATCAGAAGAAATGTCACATGAAATTTGAGAACAAATGGAGATTTACAATAAAATAATGTAGTAATTTATAAATGTAATAAGTTTGAAATAATTACCTTATTTTTGTTGAAACTACAGCCAAGTGCATGTAAGATCATCCATAGTGTAGGGTTCCATGGTTATCTTGATTACCTGTGTCTTCATATCTGTGTTATTTTTCATCATTTAGTACCCTAAATAACTACTCTCTTACTCACACAGTTTGTGTCAAGGGGCATACAATTTACCAAGTTTGGTGTGGTATATCCTGCAAATGGTATGCTGTGCTTTTAAATATTGTATGGAAACATTGCATCTAGAGATCAAATCTATTCTGGAATAAGCTGTTGAGCTGGGGTGCACTCAAAAAATTAATTGACAACATGAAATTTGTCTGAAATAATTATTTTAGGACTTATTTTCTAAAAAAAAAAAATTATTGGTAGTATCTTAATACTAAACTTCACACATTTTGGTTCCTAACTCTAGAAGTTATAATTCTGTGATAGATTGGGACAGAGAGACAAAGACTGGTGAAACTTATAAGTATTCCTTATTGTAATAGAATATAGGACTATTATATTTAAGCTGAGTGGTGGCTTAAGAGAATCTATCGTCTCATCCCGTGGGAGTCGTAAAAGTCGACAGAGTGAAATTTAAAACGAGAACATGGGCAGCAGCATCTTCCTGGAACATCTGAATAAATAATCTGCTAGTTTCTGACTTGCCTGCCAAGCGTGGCAACAATGTCAAAATCCTCCCAAAATTAGAGCTACCATGTGGTAATCTATGGGGGAGGTATGTTCAGCAGTAGACAGTGACAGGCTGAAATGATGATACTTAGAGAATTGAGAGACAGTTTCCGGTATCACTGCTGATGAAATTGTGCAATGACCACTGCTATGTTAGTTGCAGGGAGGTGAAGCGTGCGAGGCGGCAGCTCTGGGCCCGGGTGAGTAGGGCGCACGGCGGGGTGTGTGAGGCGCTCTAACGCCGGCGTGCGAGGCGTGCGAGGTGTGCGAGGCCGCGTGTGTGAGACGCTCTAACGCCGGCGTGTGCTCGCTGTTGCAGGGCGGCGGCTGGCGCGGCCGGCGGCGGCTCCCCGCGGCGGCTCTCGAGTGCCCTCAGTGATCAGTGTTCTGCTTTCTGTTACAGGCTAGATATAAGTTAGGTTTTTGGTACGCTTTTGCGTCTGCCGCGACGCGCCCGGCCAGCTCGGCGGCAGCTCTCCGCCCGCACAATGTACCTACTTCATTATTCCGCATCGTCCCCGTACGCTCGTTGTGTGATTGCGGGACCCGCCCTAAGCTTCGCTTACATGTGTGAATGCGACGAAAGACATGTCTTGCGAGGGATTTTTCTGTCTGTTTTATATTGATGGTTCGTTTAGAATACAGGGCGGGTGCGTTGTGTGTGCTTGTGTGCGAGTAGTGAGTGCCAGCGTCCACTGCAATCCGGCAATCGCGACCGACTCAAGCTGACCTACAATTTGCATTTCAGGTGGCTTCATACCAGCGCCCGTTTACGATTTGCAGCAGGTTGGAGATGTTTATACAGGTGAATAATTATCATTTCGTTTCTTAGATAATAAACAAATATATAATAATAGTAAAAAAATAATAAATGAGAATGTCGGAGCTGGTTTTTAACATGAAGAGACATGTAGATATGAAATGATTATCAATACATACTTAATTCAAACTTAATGTATTAGTTTAGTACTTCATATTTGGTTTTCTTACATAAACAATTTTTATATAAACTCTTACCTTTTATATTGAAACATTAGCAGTTTTTAATGAAATGTTTGTGTTTGACATTAGAAATAGATGATTAAATAGTATATTTAAAAATGCTTAAAATATTCTGGTTTCAACATCTGACGTTCGAAAGTTAGGAGAAGAAAGAATTATTTATAGTCAATATAAAGATAATTTGCATAACACTGATTAATTTCATTTTTAAACAGCAGTAGTTTAACAAAACTTTTTAGGACTTAATTATTTAGCATATTTAAGTTAAACTTGATATTATAGTATTGTTTAATTATTGTTTTTTTTGTTACGTGTAACCTTACTATTTGGTTTATTTATACTCTTGGTACTACCACCACCATTGTCTTTATACTTCTGGTGAGCAACCTATTAAGTGGTTTTGGTGATCCGAGTTTTATTTTATGGATGTGATGGTTAGTTATGTGAAGTGCAATGTCTGTCCATAACAAATGCTGTCACCTAGATATTTTTTTTCAAAAAAATCCGTCTAGGTAGGTACCACCCCAGGGCCAGTTATTCTGCCGTGAAGCAGTAGTGTAAAAACATTACTGTGCTTAGGTTTGAAGGGCACTGTGAGCTAGCGTAATCACTAGCATATGCAACTTAAAGAAGATTTGTCTTAGGGTGATGGGCACAGTGTGGTGTCACACAGTAATGTTCTGGGTGACACAGCATTTGGTATGAGTAGACGTTGCACTTACCATCAGGTGAACGTTTTGCTCGTTTCATCACTTTAACTAATAAAAAAAAACTATTTTTTTTCTTTTATTTTTTGATTTGTCTCCGACTACATCGTATCTGCTTGACCCGAAGGTAGACTGGCAGAAAATGACGTCTAGCATTAAGTCCGCTTTTTTGTACATATTTTTTATTTGTGTGCAGATAAAGATTAAATAAATAAATCATTTCTCTAATATAATTATAATAATTATCTTAAGATATCAGTTCTTAAGTCCCATATGCTCAGTAATTACAGTAGTTATCGGAGTTCTTCAGACCGAAACAGTAATCTTTACACACAGCTGCTTCACGGCAGAGAAGTTTTTTTCACAAACTTTTACGAAGAGTTCAGCTTGTGGCAAGCATAGAAAAATGCCAGACCTACTTTTTTGTTGTTAAAACACTTCACAGTACAGTGCTCTCTTAAGATTTCAGTTAGTTGGATGATATAATGATTTTGATCACGGAGACAACTTCCGAATATTGTCGAGAACTATCAACAATTTGTGTTCAAACTTGCTTTGGCTTGGATTCGAACCCAGGACCCGCGGCGTTGAAGTCAGGCACTCTAACCACTAGGCTACGCGGTCGTCATTAAATTATAAATTGCAGGCCCCGGAGCAAAATGCTCAACATTGCCAGCGATACTGGGCGGGTCGCTGCCCCGGCTGTCGTCGGAGCAGAGCGAGGCGGTGTCGCGCGCCAAGAAGTATGCGATGGAGCAGAGCATCAAGATGGTGCTGATGAAGCAGACGCTGGCGCACCAGCAGCAGCAGATGGCCTCGCAGCGCACGCAGGTGCAGCGCCAGCAGGCGCTCGCGCTCATGTGCAGGTACCGTCCACCGCCCACCACTCACTACTCACCGCCCGCCACACCACTCACCACTCACTGTCATACTTGTAACCCTTACCCCAGACGCTTGCGCTCATGGGCAGGTACCGCCCACCGCTCCCCACTCACCACTCACCGCTCCCCACTCCCACTCACCACTCACCACTCCTCGCTCACCACTCACCATTCACCATTCGCTGTCATACTTGTTACCCTTACCTATCGTTTTAAATCATAAGGATTTCGTATAAATTATGATCTTGTTTGTGCAGTCACATCAGTGGCACTGTTATATTATTGACTAGCTGTGCCTTGCGGTTTCACCCGCGTAAATCAAGTGGTGGTGCGTGGTTATATTATAAATATTTATATTCATATGTTCTGAACCCTGCAAGATATGGAAATGAAAAATACACGCAAATTTAAGTAAAATATCTTGTTTAATATCTTAAACTTAATATCTTTTACTGGTGGTAGGATTCCTATGCAGGAATCCTCCCAGTGCCAGTTATTCTGCCGTGAAGCAGTAGTGTGCAAACATTACTGTGTTTCGGTTTGAAGGGCACTGTGAGCTAGCGTAATCACTGGGCATATGAGACTTAAGAACTGATGTCTCAGGATGTCGGGCGCATTGTGGTGTCACACAGTAATTTTCTGGGTGACACAGCATTTGTTATGGGCAGACGTTACACTTACCATCAGGTGAACGTTTTGCTTGTTCCGTCACTTATATGAAATAAAAAAAAAAAAACCTTTCACTGAAATCCGTTGAGGCGTTTCGGAGCCTATTCTAGATCAACTTACAAACAGACATACAAAAATTTCGCCCGGAATACCTCATAGTTTCCAATAGATGGCACTCTATGGGGAGGCCTATGTTCAGTAGTGGACTAGTGATGGGCTAAAATCATGATGATGATATAGTAATTTGTCTTTTTTTATTATTTTCGATGAGTGTTGTCTTGTGGTAGCCATCTCTTTCATAACTATAAAGTGCAAACTTGTCTTCTGTAAAAATTCTCAATGATGAACGCGATACCGTGAGGCTCCCGCTTCGGCTGGTCGAGCCCTTGATAAAGAAAATAGCTGAAAAGATCTGACTTCATTAATATGCAGAAACACTACTTCACACCTATTCGAAAAGATAAATCTTGAGTTAAATTTTGTCGACAGGGTTTATGTTGGATCAATATCATTTGAGTTGAAGGAGGATACCATACGGCAAGCTTTTCTACCATTCGGGCCCATCAAGTCCATCAACATGTCATGGGATCCTGTGACACAGAAACACAAGGGCTTTGCATTTGTCGAGTATGAGATACCTGAGGCTGCCCAGCTCAGTCTTGAGCAGATGAATGGTGTTATGCTGGGGGGCAGGTAAGGTTTTAAATTCATTTCTGTATACTTTCATTACGATAAAATGTAGTATTGTTTTTACTTTAAAATAATTGTACTATAATATCCCTTGAAAAAGAAAAGTAAAGTTACAGCCTATAAATGTCCAACTGCTGAGTCCGGGCCTTTTCTCATTCCCTTAATTCAGACATACTTATGATGTTGGGTTTATATAATAATTTTTTATATTGCTGAGATTAACTAGTCCAATCATAAATATAGCTACAATTGAAAGGTTAATCATTTTCTTTTATCTGA
Organism: Luehdorfia chinensis; assembly: GCA_019845155.1. Lineage (NCBI taxonomy): Eukaryota > Metazoa > Arthropoda > Insecta > Lepidoptera > Papilionidae > Luehdorfia > Luehdorfia chinensis. The sequence continues at coordinate 331,891 of JAHVAK010000243.1, read as the reverse complement.
AAACTAATTTCAAATGCATTAATTATGTTACAAGAATGAATCTATGGCCTGCTACATATTTGCAGTAATTGTCTTGCACAAAGTATGTATGGAGCAATCGGGTATTTTCAAGATGCCTTACAAATGGTGTGGCAGCACTACGTTTATAACATTAAATTTTCAGTAAATATAAAAAAAACATACATACATATAGTCACGCCTTTTTCCATATAAGGCGTAGGCAGAGGCCACTCACGTAGCCCACTTTTTGCCCTCGCGGGAAACGATACATGACGAGTGGCCAATCACGGCGCCATTTTGTCAAAAAAAATTTACTCCCTATTGCGTTACCACGCGCAGTCTAGTGACAGCATTGCATATTATTTGCATACATTCTGCTCGATAAAGGCTGTCCATTCAATAATACCTTGTTCGCTTACGACACCTCGGTAGGAAAAAGGTAAGTGCTATCCTACTCTACCGAAAATTTATCGGCCCATAAATGAAAAAAAAATAGAATTTAACTTGTCAGGATTCCTATGCAGGAATCAGTCTAAGTAGCTACCACCAGTGCCAGTTACTCTGACGCCTAGCAGTAGTGTGCAAACATTACTGTTTTGGTCTAAAGGACAGTGATAGCTAGTGTAATCACTGGGCATATGGGACTTAGAACAAATGTCTCAGGGTGACAAAGGCAGTGTGGTGCCACACAGAAATGTTCTGGAGGAAACAGCATTTCTTAGGGGCAAACGGTGCACTTACCAGCAGGTGTACATTTTACTTGTAAATGAAAGAAATGACAAATAAAGTAAAAATACTACAGTGTTCTCTCTTATGGTTCATTGCTGTATGGATAAAATTTTCAATAATCTGTGACAATATTCTGTTTCAGGAACATAAAAGTAGTAGGTCGTCCATCAAACATGCCACAGGCCCAGGCGGTGATAGACGAGATTCAGGAAGAGGCCAAACAATACAACCGCATTTATGTCGCCTCCATACACCCAGAGCTCACCGAGGATGATATCAAAAAGTATGTTCCTAATTTGTCATCATTGTCATCACTTCAGCCTATCTCAGGTCCAACATGAACATAGGCCTCCCATCTATCGACTTCCCACAAAATCGTGCAGGTGGTCGCCACATCTAGTGGGGGGTCGCCCTACCCTGTGTTGGTTGCCATTCCAGAACATTTCTACTCCAACAGCTATCAGTTCTACAAGCTATATGGCCGGCCAATTGCTACTTCAGCTTGATAATCCTTAGGGCTGTGTCGGTTACTCCAGTTCTGCTGCGGAAATCATCGTTACGGATCATATTGTTATAGGGGATCTGTACGGTGCAAACAATACGTAAATTTTTCGCGGTCAGCAATCTTAAGCGCCGCGTACAATTTTACCATATTTTATAGACAGTTCACGACCAACCGCGACCCCGTGTACTCATATCAATATCATTATCATTTATCATTAATATCAATATCAATAAGTTATTATCAAATTCAATTAATATCAAAATCAATATCAATATCAATAATCAATAAATAAGTTAATAGAATCAGGCGTTACTTAATACAATAAATAAGTAGCAATACACTATCTAGCCAGAAACGGTATCTTACTATCAGTAATCAAATAAAAGCTTGTGTGGTGTCAACACCATACATCTTTTTGGTCCTTCGAGCCGGATATTAAATACTAATTAATAAGTAATTCAAGAAGCTGATGCACCTTGTTCTCGTCTGTGGAAAGACACTATCTGCTGCAACGTTGTCTAAAAACTGTAAATAAATGGTGTTAATACATTAAGGCCATATTACATGGTACAATTGTACATTTCGAATTGGTGAAACAACCAAATTGAAACAAGTTAATACTCGTATAAAAGCGCATCATTTAAAGTCATTGTGTAATCGCATTGAAAGAATTGCTCAATATATTAAATTTTGCATAGTTTTGTCATCGTATTTTCTTTACGGATTAATGGCGTAAGCATTTTTCGAAGTTCTATAAATGTTGCTTTATTCATTTCAAGATGATTGATGTCTGAATCTGGATTCTCTTCTGCCAATTCTCTCAATAGACTGTTTGAAGCTCCCAAGCGTGATCTTAATATTACCAACTTTTTATGGTCAAAAAATTTTTGTGGTCGCAACCACCAACGTCGCCGATTAATTCGGTTTTCTTTGATCATTCTTTAATTAAATTATTACAAAACAAGGCAATTTCCAAGCGTACAACCTAATTGTGCAACTAATCAGAGCAACATGAACTGAATAGTTCATTTCTACAATACTGTAAACGGCTAACCTGTAATTTCTGTAATATCACCATAAGTACTATCTTTATGTGAGTAGCGGCAACGAACAAGTGATTTGGTTCCATCTGCTCTCACTGCCTACATCTGTCTTCAACTCAAAATATCTTTGTTTAATTTTGGTTTGTTTAAACCTCTGATGAATGTCAAAATTTACACCTGTCTTTTTTTAATTAAATGAAGACTGAAAAACACGATATTGCTGAAATTTCTTGTTGCTAGTCTTGAATGGTAGGTGTAGCTAATGGGGTCACTTTAAAACCAAAAAGACACTTATGGACTGATAAGAAAACTATTTATTTTAACTGAAACATTTTGAAATTATTTTTGATGAAACTAAATCATTGTGAAATTTATGTAAATACATATGTTACTTCTTCTAGTGATTTTCACGGAATTAATAAAATATGACAATTTCAATCTGAACTAACAAAATTGACATTCTAAATTTAAAGTAATTCAAACATAATACATAAACCAAACAGATCAGAGTTGACATTAAAAGAGTATGTATAATCTGAGATTACCAATCAACAGCTAGTAACCAGTTTTACGATTCTAGTAAATTACCATACAAAACATTTCAGCAATGTTTAGCTACTTTCTGTTGATAATTATCCTATGAGAGTGTGGTGTGGTCTTTACCTTATTTGTATTTGTTGCATGATTCTACCATGTACAAAAAGTGGTTAGAGTACCTGACTTCTACGCCGCGGGTCCTGGTTTCGAATTCCAGACGAAGCCAACGTTTGTGCCAAACCAAATTGTTGGTTTTCCGGTCTGGTTGTGACAACACAACCCACACAAGAAACGGGGGGTGTGTTTGACATTGCATCCTAGATTACCTCCGATTTTGTCGCATGAACCGTTACATCGGGTGCGAGTGGGACGAGTGAGTGCTCCTGTGTTTGCGGGTTCCATTATGGCACTATAATATCCGACAGAATTCGGTAGTTGTCGTAAATCGGCCAGGAGGACGTCATCATTTTGAAAGTGATATAATTTCAGTAAATTGTAACGCACAAAATGTTTGCAGCGTGTTCGAGGCGTTCGGGCCGATAACGTACTGCAAGCTGGCGCAGGGCACGTCGGCGCACAAGCACAAGGGCTACGGGTTCATCGAGTACGCGACGCTGACGGCGGCGCTGGAGGCCATCTCGTCCATGAACCTGTTCGACCTCGGCGGGCAGTACCTGCGCGTCGGACGCGCCATCACCCCGCCCGCCGCGCTGGCCGGCCCGCCGCACGCCGCGCCCATGCCCACCGCCGCCGCCGTGGCCGCCGCCGCCGCCACCGCCAAGATACAGGTGCGTGTGACCACAGCCGGCCCGCCGCACGCCGCGCCCATGCCCACCGCCGCCGCCGTGGCCGCCGCCGCCGCCACCGCCAAGATACAGGTGCGTGTGACCACAGCCGGCCACAGCTGCGCGTGGCCACAACCGGCCCGCCTACAACCAGTAGACATACAACATATATAAGTACATACAACAAGCTGGACAACTTCCTCGAAAACTTGAGCGGCTTTTACATTCTCAGGTTTCCTATGTTTATTGCAATAGATTTCCTTCAACTGCTGATTTTCTACGCTCTTTTGATGGAAAGTATCGTGATGGAATCTGCATAAAAATATTTCAAGACATGAAATCCACTAAACCGCATTGGAGTACTCTTCCGGCAGCGGACTCTTCCTGGCCCCGAAATCCTCTCAAAATGGAGAGGCCTGTGGGACAATCACGGGCTGATGGTTACATGAGAGAGCTGTGTCGGTTGCAGGCGATGGACGCGGTGGCGAGCAACGCGGTGGCGCTCGGCCTGACGAAGCTGAACGCGCTGGGCGTGTCGCCGGCCGCCGCGCTGCCGTCGCTGGCCGCCGCGCTGCCAGGGCTGCCAGGCGCGCTGCCGGCCGCGCTGCCAGTCGCGCTGCCGGTGACGCTGCCAGGAGCGCTGCCAGTGGCGCTGCCGGCGACGCTGCCAGTGCCGCTGCCGAGCGCGGTGCCGCTGCCGGCCGCGCTGCCGGCCGCCATCCCGCCGCCCGGAGTCGTCATTCCGCCGCCTCCCGTCTCGGCCCGGACCAACGCACAGGTAATGATTCCTTTGACACTTTTTTTTTCATGTTATATGTTTTCGAGATGAGTTCATTACAGAATCGATAATACAGTTCACTGCAGAAGTTACTTCGCGTACGCCCTCGTATTTCATGTGCACATTTCCCGCGTAATCAATATCATATAAACTCTATAGGATTTCTTTGATAATACAACAAATCTTATACAAGAGTCTTCCAGTGACATTTTCTTAATAGTAGCAGATTTCAATATCTCCTATGCATCCTGGCAATATCTAGGTAACTTAAATAATTTACAAATCAGTACTGATAATAACAGCCGTGGTAGCTCAGGGGCTAGGCGCTCGCTTAAAATTTCGAAGTACGCGAGTGACCTGGGTTCAATTCCCGTAGCCGGCACCACTAAAATTGTTAATTGCAATTTTAAGTGCTGATTTACCACGTGCTCGGCGGTGAAGGAAAACGTCGTGAGGAAACCTGCATGTCTGAGAAATAAAAAAAATATTTCGAAGAGATGTGCAGTCCGCCAACCCGCATTGGAGCAGCGTGGCGGATTCTTCCTAACTCCAAAACCCTCTCAGAAATGAGAGGAAGCCTGTGCTCAGCAGTGGGACATTTATAGGCTGAAACTTTACTTTACTTTACTGATAATAATCATTATAATCATATCGCCTCCTCTATAATGGACCAATGACCGTATCTAGGATTTGCTACTAAGTAATTCTGTGTATAAACAGTCAATTTGCTTTTTCCTCTTTGTCCAGAAGCCGAAGAAGAAAGAAAGAAGTACCATAAAGTAAAAAAAAATAGAAATAAATTTTCCACTGACACATCATTATCATTCCGCGAAAACAAGAGTACGAAACTACTTTACCATGCCGCCAATTTCGAGAACATGAATGATTTAATGGGTATAGATTGGAACATTGTAATGGCGATGATCACGGAGCAATCTGTGTGTTATCTATATACGGAACTTATGAAAAACTTCAAACTCACGGCCGCTCGGGAAACTTATAGTAATCCTCTAGACTATCAGGAGTAAAAGTTGCTAAGTGCCAGAGCCAAGAGACTTGAGACTGAATGTTACCGTAACTATAATACACACGCGGAAGAAAATATATTGCGGTCAACAAAATAATTCTGGAGTTTTATCAAATCTAAATTTCCAATTAACTATGTTCCAGTTCAGATTTACGATTTCATATCTTTTTTTAATGGACAAACCACTAGTAACTTATTTAATGAATATTTTCATTCAGTTCTTACTGTAACTTTACAGTACTACAATTACCAATGATCCAATGAGCTCTATTATTGAAGTTTAATTTGCATTTCTGAAAGCACAGTCATAAAACATTTGGAAAATACTTTCATTAATAAGGTAGCTGGTATAGATGGCATACATTCTATTTTAGTATGCAAATTAGCAAATGAATAATTATCTTTTCCACTATATTATTATTCCCAACGATATGGAAAAAGGCTTAAATAACTCCAATTCTAAAGGGAGTGATGCGAATAACGTCAAACAATGCAGACCCATTTCTAAATTAAATATTTTTGCCAAGATTTTTGAAAAAATAGTCACCACTGACCTAAATCTTTTCACGTCCCATAGCGGAACAACAATGGTTTTATCCGTGGCCGAAATGTTCCTTTTTGGCCACTCACACGGATTTCATTCTTAATGGCCTCAATGCTCATTATCAAACCATGTATACCAACTTTGCAAAAGCATTTGACAATATAAATCATTACATGATGCTCCAGAAATTATTAAATATCGGTATACATGGCGACTTACTCAGATAGCTTAAATCCCACATCAGCAATCGTAGCCAAGCTGTTGTTCTCAAGGGGTACAATTCTAAGTTTCTTGATATCGAGTCCGGAGTCCCACAGGGCTCCCATTTGGGTCCTTTCCTTTTTATTATATACATTAATGATCTTGGTTGGCACTTTTCGTAAGCACTCGCGCTATTTATTATTCGCAGATGACAAAAACCAGGAACCAATTACTTTTAAATCCCGAAAAATGTCTTTTAAATCCCGAAAAATCACCTTCACTCGAAGACTGCACCCCGTTATATTTGATTACAAGTTTACTGAGCATATTATTAAGCGAGTAAATCATATAAGATACTTGGGTGTCACTCTCGACTCGAAACTCAATTTTAATATTCACATTGACAATATAACTTCCAAGGCATTTAAACAATTACGCATTGGATTATATTAAGATTAACAAAACCATTTAAAGGAATTCTTCGTGTTAAAATACTATATTTTGCTTTCTTCCGCAGTATCATCGAATTTGCTACCATTGTATGGCGTCCGTATACCATAAAAAAAAAAAAAAAAATTTTAAATCTAGAGTATTGTACTGGGCAATCATTTCTCGAATATAAAATTTCTGATGTGAAACACAATCTGGTTACATTAGAAGATAGACATACTCTTTAATTCTGTATAAAATTCTCCATAATTATGTAGATTCGAGCTATTACTAGTCTTTTCTATCCGCATCTATCCTCGTATCTCCTTACGTTCTAATGAACCTTTTTACATACCTCCCACGATCTGCAATCGTGCATATTATTATTTGCGACCCGCTTGTAATTGTTACAATAAAACCCTCAGCAGTATCGACATTTTCCACACACTTTGCCCAAATATAAAAATGAAGTTAGTGAAAAATTGCAGCAATTGTAACTAGTTATGAATTGGTTTTTATCTGTATGAGAGTGGTCCACCATGTCCTTAATGAACTCTATAGTAACTAAGTAGTTATAAGTTTTATATGGAACGTAAGGACATTAAGGTCTAATTGTACCCAAATTTCATGTATCTGTTATATGTAGAAGACTTTTGTATTCCTGAAACACTTCATTAAAGTCAATGTTTGTTGTGTCGGTGTCCGTCGACCACAGTGATCACTTATAATAAGGTGGATTGTTCTTTGTGTGCCCTCTAGCCGAAGTTGTTTTTGGAGGTGCTTGATTGTTGATTTCTTAAACAACGTAGTTGAAATAATCTATATGAATGCATATTTTATCTTTTTTTCGTTGTGTGTACTTTGTTTGCTAACATTTAAATATTTGTTATACTCTCCATAAATGAGGGTAGTTTTTTGGTTCATCGATAACTGAACTGTTCCATTTGCAAAATCAAACGCCATTGGTCAATGTTTGTGAGGAACGGCGTGTAATTTGGAAGTTTTCGATGCAGCTTGAGCCGGCGCCGGTCGACGGCGGCGGTCAGCAGGCCGAGCTGCAGCGCAAGCTGCTGGACAGCTCGCCCGACACGCTGCAGCAGCAGGAGTCGCTCTCCATCTCCGGACAGTCGGCGCGCCATCTCGTCATGCAGGTACTGCTGTCTCTCTCTGTCTCTCTCTCTCTCTCTCTCGGCAGCAGGCAGCAGGCCGAGCTGCAGCGCAAGCTGCTGGACAGCTCGCCCGACACGCTGCAGCAGCAGGAGTCGCTCTCCATCTCCGGACAGTCGGCGCGCCATCTCGTCATGCAGGTACTGCTGTCTCTCTCTCTCTCTCTCTCTCTCTCTCTCTCGGCAGCAGGCAGCAGGCCGAGCTGCAGTGCAAGCTGCTGGACAGCTCGCCCGACACGCTGCAGCAGCAGGAGTCGCTCTCCATCTCCGGACAGTCGGCGCGCCATCTCGTCATGCAGGTACTGCTGTCTCTCTCTCTCTCTCTCTCTCGGCAGCAGGCAGCAGGCCGAGCTGCAGCGCAAGCTGCTGGACAGCTCGCCCGACACGCTGCAGCAGCAGGAGTCACTCTCCATCTCCGGACAGTCGGCGCGCCATCTCGTCATGCAGGTACTGCTGTCTCTCTCTCTCTCTCTCTCTCTCTCTCTCTCTCTCGGCAGCAGGCAGCAGGCCGAGCTGCAGCGCAAGCTGCTGGACAGCTCGCCCGACACGCTGCAGCAGCAGGAGTCGCTCTCCATCTCCGGACAGTCGGCGCGCCATCTCTTCATGCAGGTACTGCTGTCTCTCTCTCTCTCTCTCTCTCTCTCTCGGCAGCAGGCAGCAGGCCGAGCTCCAGCGCAAGCTGCTGGACAGCTCGCCCGACACGCTGCAGCAGCAGGAGTCGCTCTCCATCTCCGGACAGTCGGCGCGCCATCTCGTCATGCAGGTACTGCTGTCTCTCTCTCTCTCTCTCTCGGCAGCAGGCAGCAGGCCGAGCTGCAGCGCAAGCTGCTGGACAGCTCGCCCGACACGCTGCAGCAGCAGGAGTCACTCTCCATCTCCGGACAGTCGGCGCGCCATCTCTTCATTCAGGTACTGCTGTCTCTCTCTCTCTCTCCCGGCAGCAGGCAGCAGGCCGAGCTGCAGCGCAAGCTGCTGGACAGCTCGCCCGACACGCTGCAGCAGCAGGAGTCACTCTCCATCTCCGGACAGTCGGCGCGCCATCTCTTCATTCAGGTACTGCTGTCTCTCTCTCTCTCTCCCGGCAGCAGGCAGCAGGCCGAGCTGCAGCGCAAGCTGCTGGACAGCTCGCCCGACACGCTGCAGCAGCAGGAGTCACTCTCCATCTCCGGACAGTCGGCGCGCCATCTCTTCATTCAGGTACTGCTGTCTCTCTCTCTCTCTCCCGGCAGCAGGCAGCAGGCCGAGCTGCAGCGCAAGCTGCTGGACAGCTCGCCCGACACGCTGCAGCAGCAGGAGTCACTCTCCATCTCCGGACAGTCGGCGCGCCATCTCTTCATTCAGGTACTGCTGTCTCTCTCTCTCTCTCCCGGCAGCAGGCAGCAGGTCGAGTAAGTTTTTACACGCTTTATATTACTTCACTTATTATAAATTAATATATAAATTAATCCAAATTTATAAACATTTATTTTCTATTTTTTAGTTGGATTTTCTATAAAAGCGTTTTTTTTTATTTTTTTTAAGCTATTATTTATTTAATCACCTTGTTAATGAGGGCGGAACGTATAAATATTAAGATCGAATTCGTTTTCTTGAGTTTCATTTTCTTTTCAGTCCCGCATGTGTTGCGTTACTGACCCCACAAAAATTCATTCTCATCGGAATGTAGCAATAATGTCCATATGTCTGTTGTCGCAGCGCCTGATGCGGCGGCGAGCGTCGCGCACCGTGCTGCTCAGCAACATGGTGTCCGCCGACGAGGTGGACGAGGCGCTGCATCACGAGATACAGGTACGGGGGAGGGGACAACTTTGCCATCATCACCATCATCATCATTTCATCACTATATCTAGTCCACTGCTGAACATATGCCTCTCCTATAGATTGCCACAAAAGTTTGCAGCTCTCATTTTGGGGGATTTTTCCATAGCTTGGCAGACGAGTTGGCAACCGGAAATGACTAACTAAATACTTGTGTCGAATAAATATTGGCTGAAGCTAGTTCTATAACTTCTGGGAGTTGGTAACGCAGCTTACCGAGCAGAACGCGTTGTTCATAAGTGTGTGTGTGTGTGCAGGAGGAGTGCTCCAAGTGGGGGCAGGTGGAGCGACTGGTCATCTACAACGAGCGGCAGAGCGACGACGACGACCCCTCGCACGCACACGTCAAGATCTTCGTGCAGTTCGCTGAGCCCGACGGTATGTCTCACACACCTGCACACACGTGCAGAAGAGAGAGAGAGAGAGAGCGCTCAATCACACATCAACATCTTGCAGCTGAGCATGACGGTGTGTCTCACACACGTGCACACACACACAACAACACACACACACGCGGTAGCGCTCAATCACACATCAACATCATGCAGCTGAACATGACGGTGTGTCTCACACACGTGCACACACACACACACACACGCACACACGCGGTAGCGCTCAATCACACATCAACATCTTGCAGCTGAACATGACGGTGTGTCTCACACACGTGCACACACACACAACAACACACACACACGCGGTAGCGCTCAATCACACACCAACATCATGCAGCTGAACATGACGGTGTGTCTCACACACGTGCACACACACACACACACACGCACACACGCGGTAGCGCTCAATCACACATCAACATCTTGCAGCTGAGCATGACGGTGTGTCTCACACACGTGCACACACACACGTGCACACACACACACGCGGTAGCGCTCAATCACACATCAACATCATGCAGCTGAACATGACGGTGTGTCTCACACACGTGCACACACACACACACACGCACACACGCAGTAGCGCTCAATCACACATCAACATCTTGCAGCTGAGCATGACGGTGTGTCTCACACACGTACACACACACACAACAACACACACACACGCGGTAGCGCTCAATCACACATCAACATCTTGCAGCTGAGCATGACGGTGTGTCTCACTCACGTGCACACACACACAACAACACACACACACGCGGTAGCGCTCAATCACACATCAACATCTTGCAGCTGAGCATGACGGTGTGTCTCACACACGTGCACACACACACACACACACACACACGCACACACGCGGTAGCGCTCAATCACACATCAACATCTTGCAGCTGAGCATGACGGTGTGTCTCACACACGTGCACACACACACAACAACACACACACACGCGGTAGCGCTCAATCACACATCAACATCTTGCAGCTGAGCATGACGGTGTGTCTCACACACGCGGTAGCGCTCAATCACACATCAACATCTTGCAGCTGAGCATGACGGTGTGTATCACACGCGCACACACACACACACACACACACACACACACACACACACACACACACACACACACACACACACATACACACACACACACACACACACACACACACACACACACACACACACACACACACGGTAGCGCTCAATCACACATCAACATCTTGCAGCTGAGCATGACGGTGTGTATCACACACGTGCACACACACGCACGTTAGTTCGCCGAGCATGACGACACACGAATACGCAGGCACTCATTTTCACTTTCTTTGTTTTACTTTTAATATGTCCACAAGTGTTATTTTGTGGTTTGATGAACACCTACTTTTTATCGTTGAAGGGAATCAAATAATGATGAATGAAATTATGAATCATATTTATAGTTTTATTTCTGTTGATTGGCTATATTTGGTCATCTTTGGTCAATTTGCCAATGTTCCATCAACTTCTCCATTTTTGAATAACTTCGCCATCTTTGATAAACTTTCATTACTCTTTGTTTAGTTATCCCATCTTTGGGAAACTTCCCTTTCTTTAGTGTACTTACTGTAGTGTACTTTGTCTTTAATAAATTTTCCTATCTGTGGCATACGCACCAATCTGAAATAGAAGTGGCTTAGATACTGGCTTAGATACTACACTAGGACAGACACACAGAATTTCAGACGATTTACGATTTTACCGATGTTCTTAACGAAAAATAGTCAGTAGCAAATATAAAACACTCACGTACCCTCCCTCCCGATTGCAGTAACTGACCGAGCCGAGGCCGGCCCCCTTGGGCACCCTCGAGTCTGTTACTCTCGCGAACAGGATGACGGTCCAAGCCGTGGTCCCCTCGCGGGGGCCCTTGCGCCAGTCATCCATAAATAAAGGTTTCGGCTAAGCGCCCTCAGCGCTAAGCCACCTTTCAATCCGGCGAAGCTATAAAAGCCTTCGGGCTAACAGTGACCATCAGTCCTAAAAAAAAAAAAATCACGTACCTTGAACTACTACTCTATGAGCTTCACTTTTGATTCACAGGCCTACGGTGATAGTTAGGGATCATAAGATCGAGAGTTTTAGAATTTTGAATATGAGATGCTGTTTCGCCCTTTATCCCTTTTGTTGGATACGAGACGGTCTTTTCAATCTGTATGTCTGTCTTTTGCCACAGCTAATTAAGCGTTAAACATCAACATTATTATACTCGTAATAATGCGTTTTGTTCGATTAATTGCGGTTTCGGTACACTATCTTTGGATAACTTGCCTATCTTAAGTCAGCACTCCTTTATTGATTTTGTCGATTTCCCTAAGTTTGGACAATTTGCCCATCTTTAGTCACTGTGTCTGACCAACTTCTCTATCTTTGATTAACTTCTCTGTCACTGGTCAACTTTCTTATTTTTTATTAACTTTTCTATCTTTGGTTAAGTTTCTTTTCTTTGGTTAACTTCCCTATCTTTGGTCAACTTCCCTATTTTAAGTAACTTCTCTAAATATGTCATTTTTCATATTTTTAGTTAAGTTCCGTATTTTCTTTAGTCAACATCTCTATTTCATTAATTTCCATATATGATTAAATTTCCATCTTTCTTCCCTGTATTTGGTCAACTTGGTTAACTTTCTTATGTTTTATCAACTTCCAAAGTTTTGAGTAACTTCCATAAATTTGGTCAACTTGCCTATCTTTGACCAACTTTCCTATCTTTGATCCAGTTGCTTATCTTGGAGCAATTTCCCTATCTTTGATCAAGTTGCTTATCATTGACTAACTTTCCTATCCTTGAGCAGCTTTGTTATTTTTCGTCAAGTTGCGTATATTGGCCGTGCCGTGTCATGCGTGTGTCGCGTGTCGCGTGTCGCGTGTCGCGTGTCGCGTGTCGCGTGTCGCGTGTCGCGTGTCGCGTGTCCGCGCGGCACTGAGGCAGAGGTGGGCGTTGGTTGCAGAGGCGGCGGCGGCGGCGCGCGCGCTGGGCGGCCGCTACTTCGGCGGGCGCACCGTGCGCGCCGCGCTCTACGACCAGGACCTGTTCGACCACGGCGACCTGTCGGGCTAGCGCCCGCTCCACCACCCGCTCTACCACCCGCTCTACCACCCGCTCTACCACCCGCTCTACCACCCGCTCCACCACCCGCTCTACCACCCGCTCTACCACCCGCTCTACCACCCGCTGCCGTTCGAGCGCGGCGACCTGTCTGAATAGAGGCCGCTCTGCAAAACCTATTTCTACACTGTACAACAAAAACCCTGCCGGATCAATGGCAATTGGAACAATTCGCAGTCCGGTCGTTTCAGACACAATATTTCAAAACAATCTAGCTGTACTTCTTACCTATACAAAATACGTTTTCAATCGACCTACACAATTCTCGATGTTTTGCGGTGTACACTTTTCCCGCTGCGATCGATCGTTTATACACTGATTATGTTAAATTTCCTTTCAATTCAAACAATTTTGAAACTTATTTCATAGTCTCCATCATTGTTCCAACATCTATGTACGCAAAAAAGTTTAACACGATAAACCTACACAACATCGAGAATTGATATTTATTGTACATTATATAGCGGCTCTACGGACTCTGCTCTCTACTGTGGGTCAGTTTTTCTTTTTAATCAAATACAATGCATAAATGGACTTATTATCTTTAATATCTTTATCCGTAATCTCAACGTGCCTGTTCCATGTCCAACAGGGTTTTTGTTCCAAACTTCACGTTGCATACAACTAAAATATTTAAAAACGTGCATGTTAGTGCATGCACATATTCTGAAACATTTTAGTTTATTGCTTCCAATTCTAGTTAAATTTGTTACTAGATTCAAACACGTTAAATTATTCACATGTGTCGTTTTCTATCTACATCTCACATGTTACTTTGATAATACCATTGCCGCTCAAAATGTATGAAGTTATACTTCAACTTAAATAACTATTTTACTTCTTAGCAATAAGGGAACATCCTTAAATTATTAACTTTGTAAATAAACGTAGAAAAGTTATTCCTGACTTATGTGACGTCACTCGCACTAAATGAAACTCATTTTACGGATTTTATCGCGTTTAATTTTGTTATTTATAACCCGACGTTTCGAGTGCTTTACAGCACCCATGGTCACGGGAGGACTGAGGTGACAGATGTCCCGATGTCATAGTTAACTTGGGGTACCTTCAGCTTTTAATTATTACTTTTGGTCCGATCTGCGCAGAAAGAGCTAACTGTGTCTTGAAGTCTTGCAGTAATGCTTGGTTTTTGATTGAATTTTTTTAAATATATATATTAAACATCCTACTTTCGAAACGTCTGGTTATAAATAGTAAAATTAAACGCGAATACGTAACTTAGTTTCATTTAAATGTGTAGTGTTCGCGTAAATATAAGAAATCATTATGTCACTCGCACCATTTCAAACTGATATGGAAGGTTGTTTCATATTAAATTAATATTTATTTATTGAAGCCTTGGAAGCATTGCAAAATATGTGAAAGAATTAGCCTAAATATTGTGAAAGGTAATCGATAGCCCGTAGGCTTGCTGGATGTAACTTAATATTTTAATTTTGTAATAGAACCAATCTCAGTGAAGTGTCTTCTGGAACAGTGCTCCTCAGTTAGTGACATGTTCGCGGAACTTTTCCAGCGCTAATTATTTCCATTTAGATGTAAACTATTTGTAAGTTAGGTTTAAGTTGACGCTGATGATGAGATCGAGTTAGTCTGTATTATTGTGATGAGTAAAGGAATTTCGTTACATATTTGTCTTTGATTATTATTATTTTTATTGTATAAAGTGACGAAACGAGCAAAACGTTCATCTGATGGTAAGTGCAACGTCGCCACACTGCGCCCGTCACCCTGAGACATAAGTTCTTAAGTCTCATATGCCCAGTGATTACGCTACCTCACAGTGCCCTTCAAACCGAAACACAGTAATGCTTGCACACTACTGCTTCACGGCAGAATAACTGGCACTGGAGCGGTACCTACCTAGACGGATTCCTGCATAGGAATCCTACCACCCAATGTAAGAGGAGCCCACATGTAAAAGATATGTTTGGAAATGTGCTTGTATATGCATACAATGAAATTAAATATATAAGAGCCGTGGTAGCTCAGGGGCTAGGCGCTCGCTTTTAATTTCATAGTACGCGAGTGAACGCCGTGTGGTACCGGCCTAAGAGAATCTACCACCCCATCCCATCCCGTGGGTGTCGTAAAAGTCGACAGAGGGATATTAAAACCAGGAGATGGGCAGCAGCATCTTTCTGGAACATCTGAATAAATAAACTGCGGTTGCCAACACGCCTGCCAAGCATGGCAACTATGGCAAAATCCCTCCAATATGAGAGCTACAAACTTGTGGCTGTCTATCGGGGAGGCCTATGTTCAGCAGTGGACTTGTGATAGGCTGAAACGACGACGAGTGAACTGGGTTCGATTCCCGGTGCCAGCGCCACTAAAATTGTTATTGTCTTTTTTACGGGCTTTTACGGCTTTTTTACGTTGAAACCGCGGGGTTCCGCTAGTTATAAATAAATTCTAACTTACACCTATACTACGGATTGCGACGGGACAGGTTTCTTTTGTATCCGTTCGCGCGACGTCAATCGAACATTCGAAGTATTGCCTACGGTCATTACACCGGACCTACCAGTCTGCGCACCGCTCAGCTTAGGTACACACATGTCTCCTCACGGATCTTATATACGAGTACGTACCTTATATTGCAAATTTAAATGTTTACGGAGTAAGTTTTAATTTAATTTTATCCGCATAATGGAGTCCAAGGTTCCGAGCATACGAAAACATTTATTTGGCTTCTATAATGATGAAATAATAGAATGAATGAACTAATTTTCAAATAAAATTAGGTAAAACTATCAACATTTAAGAGGTATTTATTCTTCGTAATTATAAATGATGTTCTCCTACCCGATTTCGACCACGGCGACAACTTCCGAATACTGTCGAGAGCCATCAGCTGCGCAGGAGATATTATAGTGCCACAAGTGTACGCGCAAACACAGAGGCACTCACTCGTCCCAACCTTCCCGCGCCCGACGTAACGCTCATGCGATAAGATAGGAGGTAGGCTAGGATGCAGTGTCAGAAACTCTGGGACAATCAAAATCCAGCTAGATCTAAAATCAACAATTTGTGTATTTGCAACAATACTACTACGCAATAAGTAAAAAATAGACATTTTTACATGACTACATACTCGTAAATATGAGTAATACGAGTAGTAGATACATTTACATAAATTATAATCTGAAACTATTCATAAAAAGTACTGATTCTATTAATAATGCGTAATTATGAGCTTCGTCGATGCACCTGTTTATTAGTTATTAGCTAGCAGGGCGAGCGAAGGGAGGCACATGTCTGCTTCACCTACTGTTGCCAGATAGATTTTCAAGGGTCTGGTGACACGTCCAGATTCACCCATAATCGAGTCCCGACTTTTCACTAACCTCTTAATATATCAAGTTTGTTAAAGTTTTACTTTTTTTGTTCCTTGTAGTAACCAATGCTAACATACCATTTAAAAAAAACTGACCGTCCCATAAAAATAAACGATGGTTCTCCAAAACCTACTTTTAGGGTTCCTTACCTCCGAATGAAAAAACGGAACCCTTGTAGTATATCTGTCCCCCTGTCACAGCCAATTTGCTCTAACGTTACTCGACCGATGAAGTTCAAATTTGGTACACATACGAGGGGTGATCCAAAAGTAATGATAATCAGTTATTTCTAGTGCACACAAAAATACAAAAAAATTTCAGTCACTTACTCAGTTAACCACTAGTTCAGGGAAAAAAAATCATATAAATAGGCCACGATTCCCGGGAGCTACATTCATTTGAATACGGACTGTCAAGGAGTGAACATCAAAATGGAAAAACACGAAATCAGAGCTGTCATTAAATACCTCTGCTTGAAAAAAATGTCTACCAAAGACATACACAGCGACTTGGTGGAAACATTAGGGGACTCTTCTCCTCCATATTCCACAGTTGCACGCTGGGCTAAGGAGTTTAAGTTGGGAAGAACATCGACGGAAGACGAACACCGCGAAGGACGCCCATCGACGTCCCTCACTGAAGAAAATGTGAAAAAAGTTGAAGAAGTTGTATTGGAAGATCGAAGAGTGACTATCAGGCATGTAGCTGAGGTCACAGGGATCTCATATGGCAGCATTCAAAGAATCCTTGCGAACGAATTGCATATGAGAAAGGTCTCCGCGCGTTGGGTACCGAAAATGTTAAACGACGAGCAAAAGAAGAAACGAGTCGACATGTCAAGAGCAAATCTCGAAAAGTTCCAGGCAGACAAGGATAATTTTTTGTCACGTTTTGTGACCATGGACGAGACCTGGATCCACCATTTTGATCCTGAAACAAAACAACAATCGATGACATGGAAACGATCCGATGAACCGACGCCGAAGAAATTCAAAGTGTCAAGCTCAGCAGGGAAGGTTATGGCGTCTGTTTTTTGGGACGCTGAAGGAATAATCATGGTGGACTACTTGGAAAAGGGGGCCACTATTACAGGCTCCTACTATGCAGAACAAATAAGAAGATTGCGGGAGGCTATTAAGGAGAAAAGGCGAGGCAAACTGCGGGCTGGAGTGCTGTTCCATCAAGACAACGCACCGGTTCACAAAGCTGCAATTGCCATGGCTGCCATTCAGGAAGCGGGCTTTGAGCTGGTGGAACACCCCCCCTATTCACCAGATCTAGCCCCCAGCGACTTCTATCTCTTTCCACGACTCAAGGAACACCTCCGAGGCAAGAAATTTGACGATGATAGCGACGTGATGGCCGCGGTTGAGGACTTTTTTGAGAGTCAAGATAAAGATTTTTTTTCTAAGGGAATTTTAGGATTAGAAAAGAGATGGACTAAATGTATAGACTTGCTAGGAGACTATGTTGAGAAATAAATTTATTTATTTATTTTATTCATTGTGTTTATTATTGATTATCATTACTTTTGGATCACCCCTCGTACGTATGTCTGTGTCCCAAACATGACGTGTGACGTCGATAAATGAATTTTAAATGTGGCGCCATTTTTGGAATATTATTTATCAAATTAGAAAATTGAAAAAGAATCCTAACTGTACCCTGATACATATAAAAAGAAACGCCTTATTTTGAGATAATTTCAAAATATATAGTTTTAAAGTTATTTAAGAAAATTGGGCATCCCCTCTCCCCTCTTATCTCCGAAACTACTGCGCCTAAAATTAAAAAAAAAACACAAATTATTGTTTTTTACTTATAGATTACAGGAAAACATATTAGAAGTGCGTACAAACTTACAAACAAATTTGGGTCAGATTTAAGAAATTGTGGTAAACAACGTAGGGAACCCACTCCACGCGAGTTAAACTCGCTCTGTTTATTTATTTATTTGTATTATTTAGCGATCGTATTTACCAATAAGAGGAACTTTATCACTAGTCCACTGCTGAACATAGGCCTCCCTCATAGATTGCTACAAAAGTCTGTAGCTGTCATTTTGGGGGGAATTTTGCAATAATTGCCACGCTTGGCAGGCGGGTTGCCAACCGCAGTTTATTTATACTGATGTTCCAGGAAGAAGCTGCTGCCCATCTTCTTGTTTTAATTTTCCCCTGTCGGCTTTTACGACACACGGGATGAGATGGGGTGGTAGATTCTCTGGCCGCCACTACACGGCAAACGCCGCCACACACGGCTGTTCGCTATAAATTATTCAATAGATTATAAATTACTCGTAACTTTATATCTACATTAGTATACATTTAAGTAAGTTATAAAAAACGTGATGTATTTGATAGTTAGTTGGCTGCATAGACATGATTTTTTTTGTGTGGCTTCTAATCAATATACTAAAGCAGTATAGAAAGTAGGCCCATTTGTTGAGTTAAATACCTTCTCTCGAGCTATTGTAACCAATGACAACCACCAAACTGACAAAAAAATATTTTGCAATTCGTTACATAAAAATTTTAATTATTTAAATAAGGAGGATAAAAAAAACAACACAATCAGTTTTACGTGTTTTTTTTAATAAATTTTACATCTTGTTAACCTAATTTACAAAAAACTTTCAACTTACTGACGTAACCATAAAAAATATGGCTACTTAGCCAGCAAGACCTATACCACAGTAAATATATTAATGCAGTATAAAAACTATGTCTATTTGTTGAGATAAACACCTCTCACTTGCAGCGCTAAGGTTGTCACTCTTTATTTTTTAAGTTATTTTTAAATATGAATTAAAACATTTATTTGGCTTCTATAATGATGAAATAATAGAATGAATGAACTAGTTGTCAAATAAAATTAGGTAAAACTATCAACATTTAAGAGGTATTTATTCTTCGTAATTATAAATGATGATGTTCTCCTACCCGATTTCGACCACGGCGACAACTTCCGAATACTGTCGAGAGCCATCAGCTGCGCAGGAGATATTATAGTGCCACAAGTGTACGCGCAAACACAGAGGCACTCACTCGTCCCAACCTTCCCGCGCCCGATGTAACGCTGATGCGATAAGATCGGAGGTAGGCAAGGATGCAGTGTCAGAAACTCGGGGACAATCACAACACAACCAGACCCGAAAACCAACAATTCGTGTTTTAGCACAAATGTTTGCTCCGGCTTCGATTCGAACCCAGGACCTGCGGCTTAGAAGTCAGGTATTCTGACCACTAGACCACGCGGTCGTCAAAGTTATTATAAATACATATGCCACGTGGCCCTAAAGATTATGTTAGCTTAATACGAGTACTGTTAGAACGTATTGTACAGGTAGGGTAGGTGGCACACAACCACGGCTATCCTCTGAACACACTATGAATATGTATTAAATACATTCAAATATATTACGTGTATGTTGTTTATATAATAGACGATAAGTATTGAATAGTTTGTACATAACAAAAATGAGAATATTTTCTTGTTTCATATTTTCTAGAGCGTTGTTTTTCAGTAGTCTAGTTTTAGTTTCTGAACTTACTGTCAAATTTACAAATTTTCTATTTATGTCGAATTTTCTAACGTAAGATTAGAATTCTGTTTATTAATATTAATATTCTGCGCCGACTTAGACATTTTAAAGTATAAACATTTTGTTTTGCCTGCATTTAAAACAAAATTATTTGGAATCCATTTAAAAACAATATCTACAGTTTGATTGGGCTGTTTCAGCGTTAAGTCATTTCTGTTAACTTTAAACAACAACGACGTATTATCGGCAAACAGAATTATCTTAGACTTTTTTGTACCAAATATAGTAGATTATTAATGTAAACCAAGAACAGAAATGGACTAAGGATCGATCTCTTGGGAACACCCATTTTTACTACACAACCTGATGACATAACACCGTTGATGACTACTATATATACTATGCTCTCTATTTGTAAGGTAGGAAGATAAAAGAAGCCATAGTTTAATTTTACATATTAAATTCAAAGCCATCGGCATCCCCAGCCATTTTAATGGGAAGTAGATAACCCATCACACGACGCTGCCGCAAGCAAAGACATTAATGTGAGCATGACATATTCAAGTCTACCAAACAGTATTTAGAATACTAAGATTATTGTCCAATACATAACGCACTTATAATGCTCACAAGACCATTTACAATGTTTTGTTTGTAAAAACGTTACGTCGTAAACACCCATCCATATATAATATGTATATATAACATAGCTGCTTACAAGATAACAGTCACATCGTGTAGTGTTATTTGATGTCTCCCTGAATGGATACTTCTCATGCGTCCTTATCATTGAAATAATCATTCAAAATATAAAAAGCTTTGGAGCACAGACATTTTTTGACATAAGTTTTAAATTTAGTCTTTGTGAGATTTACTATACCTATCTTCCGGAATTTTATTATAAATACGTGTATATCGTAATTTTGGATTATCTAGTTTATTATTATTTCTTAATTTCAAATTACGTTTCTCACTTTTCTTCGGAAATTTTGTTTTAAATTTACGTACATGCATAACGTTTTCATAAATATGTAATGTGCATGTAAACGTTAAAATATTAGTTTCTTTAAACAGTTCCCTAAACGAATCACAAGAGCGCATATTATAGATTGCGTGAACTGCGCTTTTCTGTAAAGTAAATATTGCATTCACCTCAGCCGCATGTCCCCATTATAAAATACCATAAGACATCAAGCTGTGAAAATAGCTAAACTGATCTTGCAGTAGCCGTAGTAGTATCTGTAATTGTCGGATCTCTCTCACAGCATATGCTGCCGAACTGAGCTTATTCAAATTCAGGTTTAATATAACTTTATTTCTCAATAGAATTCGACATTCACTTACATGAGAAAATAAACAAAATTAAAGGAGAACAATAATGCTGGCGGTAAACTTTTGTAAATATATCACATCAACATTTACATCCATATATTAATAATACAACATTTTAGAGATTTAACATAACACGTAAGTTAGTTTTAAATAGAAGTTATACTTATTAATAGTAGTACAGAAGGAAAAGTGGTTATCGCTCGACGCAAAGTTACACAGAATAAGCCTACCTAGATATGACATTGATCTTTGTCAAATAGAAATTTATTATAATATATATAGTATTGCAATTATTTTGTTTGTATTCATGTATTTTTTTTTTATTGGATAAAGTGATGAAACGAGCAAAACGTTCACCTGATGGTAAGTGTAACGTCTGCCCATAACAGTTGCTGTGTCACCCAGAAAATTTCTGCGTGAC
Organism: Luehdorfia chinensis; assembly: GCA_019845155.1. Lineage (NCBI taxonomy): Eukaryota > Metazoa > Arthropoda > Insecta > Lepidoptera > Papilionidae > Luehdorfia > Luehdorfia chinensis. Next base: position 310,129 of record JAHVAK010000243.1, on the reverse strand, counting down.
ACCACACTGTGTCCATCACCCTCAGACATAAGGTCTTAAGTCTCAAATGCCCAGTGATTACGCTAGCTCACAGTGCCCTTCAAACCGAAACACAGTAATGTTTGCACACTACTGCTTCACGGTAGAATAACTGGCCCTGGGGTGGTACCTACCTAGACGGATTCCTGCATAGGAATCCTACCACCAGTGTAATTATGAATGTGTACTATAAGAAACTTTTGATATGATATATTATGGCTCCCTCATACATTATACTTTTTTACTATAATTTTTGCGTATTTTTTTTAGATGAATATCATTGTTACTTCGTAAATTAATTCTACGCTGTTTTTTATTTTAATTTATTTGTGTATGTATGTCGTTGTTTAATACTTTTCGTACTAATATGCAAGTGTAATATTTGTAGGTTTGTGTAATATTCATCAGCTTAGTTTCTTTAAGTATATATTTTTTGTGTTGGGGTAAGGTAATGATAATGGAACAATTTTTTTATATTTTGGGCTATTTGTATTAATTCTAAATTAGATAGTGCAGCTGTCCCCCCATACTTCTATTAGGTAATCTATATGTGGTTTTACTCGAGCATTATATACAGTAAAGCGTATTTGCTGCGGGACACATCGAACAATACCTCATAACAGCCCGCTTAAAGAGTTAACTTTGTTTTTTTATTTTTTGTATATGTGGTTTTCACGTTTGGTGTGTGTATAGAATTAGTCCCAAGTATATTTCTTAGTCTACTTTGTTAGGTAAGGTATCTGAGTACCCCACTGAAGTTTACAATCCTATGTAATCCTCAAAAATACGGTACTATTAACAAACTTATTTATCATTTTGCAAAACAATATCATTACATTTGGTAATGCAAATTTAACGCATTCGTTTAGGTTCTCACGTTTTCGACTAACCTGCAATATCAGAGATGTATTATCACCAAAAAATACTATATTTGTAAGATTCTGGACTAGGTATGGTTGATTATCTATATAGATTAGAAACAAAAGCGAGCCCAGAATAGATCCTTGTGGTACACCCCTTTTTAATTGTGAGCCTACTGAGTTAGAACTAGTAATCTAAGCCATTTGTATCCAACAAAAAAGAGCTCCCTCATCTAAACCACAATATTTTAGTTCATAATGCAGTGTTTTGTGATCTACGCAATCGAATGTTTTAGATAAATTACAGAATACGCCAATGGCATTCTGAGAGTCCTCCCAAGCACAATAAATATATTAAATTAACCTCACTCCTGCGTCAGTTATGGAGAGCCGTTTGGTGAAACAAAACTGATGATCATGCAATAACTTATTGGTGTAAAGAAAGAATATATTATTTAATTGTCACTGTTAATTTATTGAATTCAATTGTATGCCAATCAATAATATAAGCAAATTTAAAAAGTCGCTGAATTTCACCATCGCACCTTACAGCATAACCTTAAAATTTCATCGTCACCACGTTGATGGTTGGCATTCCGACACAGTGCGTTTCTCGCAGAATTTTCTGCCAGGCACTTGCACTTTATGGAATGTTCTGCCGTCAGCGGTTTTTCCGGACCGATACGACTTAAGTACCTTCAAGAAAAGAGCCTATTCCGTTCTCAAAGGCCGGAAACGCATCTGTTATTCCTCTGGTATTTAAGGTGTTTGTGGGCGGCGGTGATCACTTACCATCACGTGAGCCACCTGCTCGTTTGCCCCCTATATAAAAAAAGTCATGAAAGAATAAATAACAAATGTACGTGAGGCATGTAGGAAATTGATTCAAAATAAGTACGCAATTACGCCTGTGTTCGCTTGAATGCTTTAATAAAATTAGATGTAGCATCAACTGAAATATTTCATTCGGTTAAAAAAAATCAGGAAATAATGATTTCTTATATTTACGCGAATACTACACATTTAAACAAAACTATTTTTTTCGGATTTTATCGCGTTTAATATATATATATATAAAATCCGTAAAAAATATTTTTATTTAAATCAAGAAGTAGTTACAGAATTTAAATACCGATCGTTATTAAATCACTTGATATTTTATAGAAATTGTATGGAAAACAGTGAATAGTATTTTACAATGTTTTATGCTATAAACTAATAAAAGATCGACTTACGGTTACAAGTCAATTATTTAATTATTTACTAGCAATAAGTATTTCCACAATTTATGTAAATGTATACGGAAAATTATATCAGATAGAAAAAGATAGATAGTAGATAGTCAGATAGTAAAAATATAAAAAAAAATAAAAAAAAAAAAAAATTAAACGCGATAAAATCCGTAAACTTAGTAAATATAAGAAATCATTATCAGATAGAAAAAACAGTTCATTTAAGAAAAAAACCGTCTGTTATTACTGATATCTAATTCGTAGTAAAACAGTAATAAATTAGAAGTACTAAGAAATGTACACATGTACATACATTAATATAAATCGTTCTACTGTAACTTAATCTTAAAAAATCTTCTTAAACTAAACTTACGATGGAATTTAAAGGGTTCCTTGTTTTCTTGTTTTTCTTCAAAAGGCTTTCCATCGAGTAAATTATCAGCGCTTTTGGCAACTTGATCGTTTTTTCTTCTATTTTTCATAGATTTTACCAATCTGTTCGATCTCTTGATCGATTTGAAAATTAATCTAAATACAAACCTCTTAACAGACGACCTTCGTCATATTATGGATGATTACGTGCGATAGGTGAAAGAGGTGGACAGTTTTTTAGAAAAATAAATATAGGAGAAAGTGACGAGAAGGGAAAATCGTTCACGTCCTGGTGAGTGCAACGTCTGCCCATAACAAATGCTGTGTCACCCAGAACATTTCTGTGTGACACGACACTACGCTTGTTATCTTGCGACGTCAGTTCTCAAATCTCATATGCCTAGTAATTACGCTAGCACTCCATTCTGACCGAAACACAGTAATATTTGCACACTACTGCTTCCAGCAGAATAACTGGCCCGCATAGGAATCCTAGCATCATATCGATTCTTACAAGACCGTAATCGATTTGAAAATTAACCTAAATAAAAAGCTGTCAACAGGCGACCTTCGTCATATTATAAACAAATTATAGAAGATAGTGCCGAGGTAGGCAAATCGTTCAGCTGGCGGTAAGTGCAACGTCTGCAACAAATTGTTTCACCCAGAACATTTCTGTGACTTCAGTTCTTAAGTCTCATGTGCACAGTAATTATGCTATGACAGTGCCCTTCAAACCGAAACAAAAAGTTTACACACTACTGCTCGACCTCACTTTCTTCCATTAAAAGGTCGCCTTGTGTCGCCCTCACTTACAAAAAACTTTAAAAATACAATCATATTTCAAATTATTTTATTTCTAAGAAACCTGTATGTATAATATACAACCATGTTACAAAAATATTTACAAAAGTCATCATTCAAAATACACTAGTATTGATTCATATTGAATTAATACTAGTGTAATAATTTTTTGAATAATAATTCAGGTTGAATTATTATTCAAAAAATATGTACGTCGATTTGATACTGGCCTCTTCTTCAATAACTAACGTAGCTTATAAATACACACTACAATCATCTTACGATAGAAATATTTTGCAAACTGTGAACTTAACTCTTTGAAGCGATCAACCTTTTACGGAATACTAAAGGTATCCCACCCTTGACGGATTGTATGATGCCATTTCTCGAGTCTACCTTGGGGTTGCGTACCGTCGTGGGACCGGGTTCCACTGAGCATTGTGACAGTACGGCTGCCAGCCCTGCCAGCGACTGCATCAGGCCAAGGCGTTCACCTGTCGGAAAAAAAAACAAATTTAATGTATACCGTATAAAAACAAGTACATAAATATATTTTTTTCTATAATGTTATTTTTTTTTCTTTTATGTAACTGGGATTATAAAAACAAGTTGATCCATTAATCCATGGATTAACTATAAATAGTAAATTGCTAGAGCTCATTTAAACAAATTTAAAAAAATAGCTATTTCTCACGTTACAAAAGACTAGTTGTCTGATTTGTTTTTTTTGAAAGTCGAACTATTTTAAAATTTTAATAAATTTAGAAATAAGACTCCATGTAACTCATTATAAAAGAAATATCACTAATTTATTATAGCTTAATGTTTGTTTACAAAACATATACAAAAAGGTTAACTATTTTCCAGAAAGATCACAAAGTAGAGTAACATTACTTCTGTGATTTGAAATTAAATAAAATTTTAAATAAATATAAGCGAAAAAATTTTAAATAAAGAGAAGATAGTCTTACCAATGCAAGCGCGGGGGCCGACGCCGAACGGTAAGTACACGTATTTGTTGTTGGGATTAAATTCACCAGGAAGAAACCTTTCCGGTCGGAACTGCTCCGGACTGTCGAAGTACTGTGGGTCATTGTGCAACGCTTGCAGCGGAATTAATATTTGAACCCCCTTGTCGATTGTCAAGTCGATTTCAGGGATCGTATATTTACTAACGCATTGCCGAATTAAAAAGCCAAGAGAGGGAAACATTCTCATGGCCTCTTTGAAAGCGCATTCCAGATAAGTCATCTCTTTGATAGCCTCATAACTTAGTTTGTTGTTATGTTTTACTAGGACTCGGTCGATTTCGGCTTGCACTTTGTTTTGTACGTCAGGATTGAAAGCCAACTGGTGCAAAGTGTAACTCGTGGCAGAGGACGAAGTCTCGAAGCCGGCGGCAAAGAACACAAACACTTGTGCGGTCATTAGCAAATCGTCCAACTCCAAGCTCGCGACTTCGGGCGTACCGTCAGTCTTGAAATGTTCTATGGACTCGCCTATGATGGTCCCTCTGGCCTTGCATTCCAAAAGTAAGTCTATGAAATCGTTTCTTCCGGACGGTTGATAATTTCTTTGCTTCATTATTTGTTTTACAAGAGTAACGATATCAGACTCTACGTGTACTTGTGTTTTTACGTATTTAAATATTTCGGGGAACATAAGTTTGAGCATAGTGACGATGAGTTGTTTTGTAGAGGGAGAGAAAATTTTAGCTCCTAATTGTCTGAAGGCGGAGTCGTCGTCGTTGAGGGAGTCTGTTTGGAGTCCGAAACCGCAGGCGCCAATAAAATCGGTTGTGTAGCGAGCCAACAACTCGCGGGCGTCTATAATGCGACTACCAGTTGCAGCATCCAACACGCGCGTTTGTAATTTCGCAGCGCGTTCTTCAATTAAGGGAAACATCGCTTTCAACTTGCCGCTTGTGAACGCTGGAGTCAAACGTTGTCGCAGCAGTCGCCAGACGTCGCCGTCCGCGAAGAACAAATTCCGAAACATCGGTTCAATGACTTTCTTGTGAGGATTTATACCTCGCGAGTGAAAGTGTAAGAAGTCAGTTGTCAAAATGCGCTTAACAATCTCAGGATCCCTCACCACAATCTCCGGCCGGAACGCTCTATAGAATCCCACCACTTTTTCGTTTGGATACTTCCAGTACATTTCAGTTGTCATTTGCGTTACGCTCATCTTGAACATGAAATTTCTGGCATTGTTGCCCAGAAACGGTATAGGTTTGTCATGCTTAACACCCTTCAGCTTCCAGTAGTTATATGTCCTAGTGCCATATAAGTACAGCGCTAGTATCGTAAATAATGCGATAATTATAGTAATCATAGTAAATAAGTCACGATGACTCGGCTTGAGTGTTTCTGAATGAGTGAAGTGGCACGTTGCGTAGAATTTAATATATATGTACGCGTACGTCATCTGAACCACTCCGCACAAACGATTTAATGCTAAAGTGATTCTGTATAAATTTACCCTTAGCCCATGGTAAGTATAATGAAACTAGGTTCAAATCAATAATTTATATTGTTTTTGGTAGAAGACCTACCTCATCAAAAATATTATCCTTCTACCATTTGTTTATATTAAAATTTTTCAATGATTTTTACTAATTATTACAAACTGGAAAGAGTCTGTAAGTCAGAGAGGAGTGACATGATATTTAAAAAATGTTTTAGAACTGATTTCACCATTCGCTTTGGAAACCAAGTGAAATAAAACCACATTTTACTTTAGATTTTATTTAGATCAAATGTATCATTTGATCTCGGTCTTCGTCAACTGATTTCACCAGCTCCATTTTGATCGCGTTTGGGAAAACGAAGTTTACATTAAATATCGTCACAATCTAAAACAAAAGCGAGATGTATTTCATATTTTGCGACATCAAACAGCCTGTTTTTATGCAAAGGTCACATAGGTATGCAAACTAAAAAAAATTAAGAAATAAAAATAAGTTCTGGTTTACATAGTTGTGCAATTGACAATGACAGTTCTCTTATCGCGTTTAATGGAGCTAAACGTTGAAAATTGGGCGTTCAGAATTTGAGCCGCGTGTAGCTTTGACTGCGTTAATTTGATGTTTATGGTATACAAATTGTTACATTGAACTCAGTTAAACACTTAAACTTCGTTTAGCTTGAACTGATCGCTTTTATTTTCAATAGGGCGGACCCTAAATCGTCTAGACTAATTTTAAAAAACTCTATCTTATTTTTTGTAGAACCTTGAAAAATACCAAATTATGGGATTGATGATCATAAGAAAAAATTAAGTAGTAACAGCCTATGATTGCCTTACTGCTGATTTTTTTTTTTTTAGGACTGATGGTCACTGTTAGCCCGAAGGCTTTTACAGCTTTGCCGGATTGAAAGGTGACATAGCGCTGAGGGCGCTTAGCTGAAACCTTTATTTATGGATGACTGGCGCAAGGGCCCCCAAGAGGGGACCTCGGCTTGGACCGTCATCCTGTTCGCGTGATTAACCGACTCGAGGGTGCCCAAGGAGGCCGGCCTCGGCTCGGTCAGTTACTGCAATCGGGAGGGCAATATTACTACTACTATCATGATTATTATTAGATAAGTTTACCACCAATTCGGAATGCGTTTCCGCTGGAGAAGAAATGGCGCAAGAAACTCCAGCGACGCTTCTGTTTATGATACTACTGCTAGGGGAGAACCGACCTGAGATGCGGCGGTATCGCGAATAACTTTGTCTGATACGCCCTCGCCGACGGCGGGGGCGGTATGATGGTGATGTTGTGTGTTTGCGTAGTGATGAGTAGAGCGCTTGGACCCTAGTGGTCGCGTCGTCAGGGTCCTCGAGGACGTGCCTCGGTCTCCTTTTTCCGCGGGTCGAGTTTTGGTGTATCGCGAGGCCTTATTGCTGAGCACATGCCTCCTTGTTTGGACATGTGGCCCAAGGACACATGTGGACAGGGGCATGCCCACATGTTGTTTTAATTTCTCGAACTCAGAAATGCAAGTTTACTTCAACGTCGAGAACGTGGTAAATTATAAATAAAACATTGTAATACAATTTTCGCTTCTATATTATGCAAATGAATATAAGTAATGGAAAATAGCATTGATGCGATTTTTTTAGCTCACGTAAACACTAACACTCACACGGTGTGAGTCATTTGTTTGTTAATGTGTGCGATGTTTTTTTCGATAACATCATGTTTGTTGTGAAATTCTTGTATATAGATTGATAATTTCCTTATAGCAATTATTTATTATACATCTACATACTCGTACAACGCTAGGCAGGCGCTGTAAGACGCAACAAAAAAAACTCTTGAAAAAATAAATAATGCATGAAAACATGTGATTCATTTCGGTTGTAAAAGTGTGTGCGTGAGTTAACGAAAATGTGTCAAAAATGAGAATTATATCAGGTTTTAGCAATGGCTTACTAGGTAAGACACTACGCTACATACTCGTAAATTCGACAGCGTGGACCTGTTGGTTTTTCACTGGTGGTAGGATTCCTATGCAGGAATCCGTCTAGGTAGGTACCACCCCAGGGCCAGTTATTCTGCCGTGAAGCAGTAGTGTGCAAGCATTACTGTGTTTCGGTTCGAAGGGCATTGATAGCTGGTATAATTACTGGACATGGGGGACTTAAGAACTGATGTTTCAGGGTGACGGGACACAGCATTTGATATGGGCAGACGTTGCACTTACCATCGGGTTTGCTCGTCTTATCACTATCTTCCATTAAACAAATTAAGGGCGGAATTCACCGTTGAAAATAAACGCGATCGTCGTTTCAGCCTATCAATAGTCCACTGCTGAACATAGGCCTTCCCCATAGAATGCCACATAAGTTTGTAGCTCTCGTTTTGGGGGGATTTTGCCATAGTTGCCACGCTTGGCAGGCGGGTTGGCAACCGCAGTTTATTTATTCAGATGTTCCAGCAAGATGCTGCTCCCCATCTCTTGCTTTTTATTTTCCCTCCGTCGAATTCTCTTAAGCCGCCACCACACGGCGCGATCAGTTCAAGCTAAACGAAGTTTAAGTGTTTAACTGAGTTGAATGTTACAATTTGTATTTCATCAACATCAAAAGAACGCAGTTAAAGCTAAACGCAAATCAAATTGTGAACGGCCAATTTTCGACGTTTAACTCCATTAAACGCGTTTAGAGAACTGTCATTGTTAATTGCACAACTATGTAAACCCAAAAACTATTTTTATTTCGTATTGTTTATTGTTCGTATACTTAAGTAACAAACAGGTTGTTTGATATCGCAAAATACGTTTTTATTTAAGATTGTGACGATATTTTATGTAAACTTGGTTTTCCTAAATGCGATCAAAATGGAGCTGGTGAAATCGGGTCTAAGTTGTGATACAGCTGTAGGTTTTAAAATAACAAATAATGCTGAGCCTCGTCGTCTTACCAAGAAAAAACTGCTTGTAGATTACAATGCTTCTACTGTAATCTACAAGCAGATTTTTTGGATTGCTGTAACTGTGATTAATTATTTCTATATCCTTTTCCGGAAATCAACAAATAAAATGACATTTCATCATATTAGCCTATCACTAGTCCACTGCTGAACGTAGTCCTCCCCTTAGATTGCCACAAAAGTTTGTAGGTCACATTTCGGGGGGATTTTGGCATAGTTGCCACGCGTGGTAGGGGGGCAACCGTAGTTTATTTATTCAGATGTTTCAAGAAGATGCTGCTGCCCATCTTCTGGTTTTAGTTTTCCCTCTGTCGACTTTTACGACACCCACGGGATGAGACGGGGTGGTAGATTCCCTTAAGCCGCTACCACACAGCGGAAAATAACATTTAAATAACCATAACGACATTTGTCGTATGATGGCGCCGGGAGAGCATCAGTCATGTCGTTTCGCAGACTCTATATGATGTTTCATAGTTATCGTTCCGTGTAGAATGACTGCTGTAAAACATTCTGGACTTTTCTTAGGAAGCGACCAACGGAGACGCTCCAACAATGTATGGAGCATCGGTTTAGTGTGTGTTGTACGAATCATAAAACACTAAAAATAAAAATCATTTAAATTTGTTTATTCGATGATTTTATATTAATTTAATTGGACGTAATTATTTTCTATCTAACAATAGAAACAATCAACATCATTTTTAATGGCGGCATGCGTGTCATTTTTAACGCTCTCTATCCATATCCATCCATCCATCTAGTCCATCTATCTAGTCCATACGATGTCGTGCAACTTAATCATAATAAAATATTAAATTATTCTCCACAATTGTTTTTTTTTAATATACTGTGCAATAGTATTCTTACAATGGTTCATCTCCTTTAAGCAAATGTTGAAAATAAAACTTACTTAAAACAACAAAACATCATCCTAATCCTTTTTCAAACACTAATATCAAAAAATATGGCCGCCACATGCGTCATACTTGTGAACAGGTGCTGTTTGTGGAAACTGGCCTGCTGGAGTTTACAATATACTTATATATTAATTAAATTAATCTTGTCTAAAAGTTGTAGATGGGGCGTGCTCTGGTTTTCCTAGATATAATTCTTTGTAAATTTATTTACAATGTATTTTTGACAAACATAAAAAAAGGATTTACGCAGAAACAGAATATCTACGGAGTTTTTTTCGCCTGTTTCTTCTCATTGGCTTAGTTGACGATCCATATCTTTCATATTGATAACGAAACAATACAAAAACAGATTAACTAAAATCAAAACTAAATTATACAGTAATCACAAACACAACGTAACAAAAAAGTTAACAACTTTACTCCGTCAGAAGAACCTCATTACGAAACTGTAAAGGTAAAATTGTAAAGAAATTACATTTGACAAACGAAATTTATATTTTGTACGTCGAAAAAAAAAAGATTTTCATTTCATTTCAATACTGGTATTAGGTAAAAAAAGGTAAAGTAACAGCTTAAAAAAGCACAGGAGTCCTTTCATTTCTGAGAGGGTTTTTTTTATTTGGGAAACATACAATATTTATAAACATAACAAATTCATAATCAAAAAAACATACATCAGCTGTTTTCACTAAATTGCTTATACATAAAGAAAGAAAAAGCAGGTTTTACTTGGAGCATGCCACACAATGACACAGTTAAAAAAAATTGAGAAAAATAAAAATTCTTAAACAAGGCTGAAATCAGTTTTAAGGCTAAAACTAAACAATTTCCCGCAGAGCCTGCTTCACGTTTGACTTATAAGCATTGATCGGGCAACTAAATATTTCTATTTTTTGTAGATGTTTGTGGTAAAAATTGCAGGAGCGATGAAGAAAATTATTACTATTTTCTTTTGGTGAGCGGAACGTAGAACAACGACTTTCTGCGGGAAATAATTCTCGGGCAACTAAAGTTTACATTACTAAGTAGAAAGGGTGAGTCAATATATTTATTCAGTAGCTTATATAAAAAAAAATGATCTTTTTCAATGCGTCTGCATTTAAGTGGAGTGGTAGCATTGTGTATAGAAGGTCATTGAGTAGCATGTATGATGTTGTATCTATATTTAATATGCCACAGGTATAAATTTTGTATCCTTTCAAGTTATAAGTTATAATGCGGGTTCCAAACTACAGATCCATATTCAAGAATGGATCTGACGTATGAGTTGAAACATAGAGAGAGAGTTAAACTATTTTTAAAATCTCTGCCAACTCTTAGAATAAAACCCAGCACACGATAGGCTTTGGGGATGATGTAATTTAAGTGATGATTGAAAGTTAATTTGCTGTCCAATATTGGGCCCAGGACTCGTGTCTAACTGTAAACTACACACTTGCATTCATCATTTCAGCCTATCACTAGTCCACTGCTGAACATAGGCCTCCCCCATAGATACCAAATAGTATCTCTCATTTTGGGAGGATTTTGACATAGTTGCCACGCTTGGCAGGCAGTTTGGAAACCGCAGTTTTTTATGTTTATTTGATAAAGTGACGAGACGAGCAAAACATTCACCTTATGGTAAGTGCAACGTCTGCCCATTACAGATGCTGTATTACTCAGAATATTTCTGTGTAGCACCACACTGCGCCTGTCACCCTGAGACATCAGTACTTAAGTATCGCTTCAGTAGGGTTCACGTATAGATACTTTAGCTAATAATAAAAATCAGTTCTCGCAAGCTGACTCCCGAACAAGCCGGTTTCCGAAAAGGCTTTAGTACCATATACCATATAGTTCTTAAGTCTCATATGCCCAGTGTTTACGCTAGCTCTCAGTGCCCCTCAAACCGAAACACAGTAATGTTTGCACACTACTGCTTCACGGCAGAATAACTGGCCCTGGGATAGTACCTACCTAGACAGCAATTCTACCGCCAGTGATTTATTCGGATGTACCAGGAAGATGCTACTGCTCGTCTTCTGGTTTTAATTTTCCCTCTGTCGACTTTTACGACACTCACGGGATGAGATGAGGTGGTAGATTCTCTTTACTTACTTATTAATATTAAATCAATCAGTCAATAGAAGATACTTACAGTTTACATAAACAAACGCGTGCACAGATTATTTTATGATTTCAATTACAATGACATAAAAACAAATAGGCATACTTATAAAATAAATTCTTAATTTTATAATTAAATATGTCGGCGTCTTCTTGTTGAGCAAGCAAAGTAAGTATTAATTAGGCGCTCTAAAAGACTGCGCTTTTTGGTAGCAGCGCAACGCTGCGAACTGAAAAAACTGGCTGCAGTGCGAACACCAGTCGTTGCCGTACCTTGGTATATATAATGCTGAATGCGCAAATACTGCTGGGGTGCATTGAGTGCGCACCGCGCTAACCATTCCGGATTATCAATCGTTTCCATCATGTAGAGTTGTGAGTTAATAGCGCCATCTTTCGCGTCAATCCTCCCAGTGTATCCCTACCATACCGATCACAAACATGGAGGGAAACAAATACGGATAGTATCCATATTATTTTATAATAAAAAACGATCTAATTTACGCTGTATTTCTTCTCTACAAAGAGTGTATTTATCCCCATAAATTTTTACGTACATAAGCATTTTACAGCGCGGTTATACATCTGCAGTAGTCCAGTGCTTTTTGAGAGCGCTTGCAAAATCCTTTATTTGTGTATTGAAATTCAAAGCCGTACCTACTAGAAGACTTAAGTCCTTTAATGAAGGAAAGTAAGTTACTTCGCTAAGATCCGCATGCAAAATATAAAAATGGTGTACATTACGTAGTTTTTTGAAAAGCACCGCCCGCCCTCCCTCAGTAGCATGCAAGGTAGGTAATGTACACCATTTTTATATTTTGCATGGGGATCTTAGCAAAGTAACTTACTTTCCTCCATTACAATGGATTTCCGCAAAGTAACGCCTGATTCTATTAACTATATTAAGAGAGACTTGAGAGCAGCGACGAAGGGATGAACCCCACAATATGTATTCCCATTAAGCGGCAAATCGAGATCGGCTCACAGTCATAACTTGACATTTAGACATATTAAAGTCTAATTTATTTCGAGAACACCACTCCAGTACAGCATGCACGTCACTTTGAAGAGCTTGACAATCGAGCATAGAATCGGGAATCACTTCTACCTAGGTACAGCTGAAGATCGTCTGCAAACAGTAAGCATTTAGCAGTCTTTAGTAGTCAGTAGTAGTTCAAAAATGAATATAGTCAGTCGCAGAACCGAATTGGCCAAACCCTACTTCACGTAGTCTTGTCTACCCTACCCCTAGTGTTTTTGTAAAGCCGGAGGCGCGGAGGAAAGACCGCCCCCGCCCGTAATAAAAAAAAGAACTAAGTGATAAACTGCGCTCGTTCCCGAGTATAGCATGTATCACATCCATCAAAACCTAAAACCATATTCTAGATCGAATTTTAAGTCATTTTACAAGCAGTAACAAAAATATGGGCAATCCGGTAAGGGTAGGCGAACGTAAAGTAAAAAGTAAAGTTTCAGCCTATAAATGTCCCACTACTGAGCACAGGCCTCCTCTCATTTCTGAGAGGGTTTTGGAGCTAGGAAGAATCCGCCACGCTGCTCCAATGCGGGTTGGCGGACTTCACATGTCTTCGAAAAATATTTTCAATTTTTCAGACATGCAGGTTTCCTCACGATGTTTTCCTTCACCGCTGAGCACGTGGTAAGTCAGCACTTAAAATTGCAATTAACAATTTTAGTGGTGCCGGCACCGGGAATCGAACCCAGGTCACTCGCGTACTATGAAAATTAAAAGCGAGCACCTAGCCCCTGAGCTACCACGGTCACGATCAAATCGAAGTTTTTTTTTTTATGTTAGAGGAGGCAAACGAGCAAGCAGCTCACCTGATGGTAAGTGATCACCGCCGCCCATGAACATCTACAATACCAGAGGAATAGCAGATGCGTTGCCGGCCTTTGAGGAAGGAATAGGCTCTTTTCTTGAAGGTCCCTAAGTCGTATCGGTCCGGAAAAACCGCTGGCGGCAGCAGATTCCATATGGTGCTTGTGCGGGGCAGAAAATTGCGCGAAAAACGCACTGTGCTGGAATGCCAACCATCAAGGTGGTGACGATGGAATTTTGCGCTATGCCGCAATGTGCGATGGTGAAAATCAGCGGCTGGAATTAATCCGAACAATTCTTCGGAACACTCCCCATGGTAGATCTTATAAAAAATGCAAAGGGATTCAACATCTCTTCGCAAAGCCAGTGGATCAAGCCGATCAGATAGAACATGGTCGTCGACGATTCGAGCCGCTCTCCGTTGAATGCGGTCAAATGGAAGTAGCTGACACTGGGGCGCCCCCGCCCAGAGATTAGAACAGTACTTCATGTGCGGCCGAACCTGCGCCTTATAAAGTTGCAAGCGTTGGGCCGGCATGAAGTACTGTCGCGCTCTACTGAGGACGCCAAGCTTTTTGGAAGCCAATTTGGCCTTCCCTTCCAGGTGACCGCGAAACTGAACGTCACTCGATATGTCGACGCCAAGAATACCGATACTGGCTGAGGCAACGAGGGGAGTGCTCTCAAAATTAGGTGATACGACAAAGGGTCTCTTTTTAGCGGTAAACGCGCAAACAGAAAGTCGTTTTAAAGAAAGGCCACGCTACCGACGAACTTGTTTGAAAACACTAATGAAAGTAGAAGAAGTGAAAGATGTATGTCAGGATCGTGACAAGTGGAAAGATGTTGCCTCTGCCTACCCCAATGGGAAAGAGGCGTAACTCTATGTATGTACAAGTATGTAAGTACAGTTCGGCTCTTTTCGGTAATGATAATATAATGATTCTCCCCAGTTGTCGTCACATCAGGCGAGACGCTTGCTCGATTGCCCCCTATTCTATTAAAAAAAAAATCCCAACCATTACATCAGATTTGATAAACCACAAATCCTCGCATAAGACCACGATTCCTACCAAGAATGATTCGCGAGGCTATTGAATTTAAAAAACATCCTAACTTTAATAGAGAAGATGGTTGGGTGCTACGACCAGCTTGGGATTCTATGATTAATAAAATTAAATCAAAAACTAAGCATACTAAGCATGCAAGACTTCAAAACACGGTTAGCTCATTCTGCGTAGATCGGACCAAAAATAATAATTAAAAGCTGAAGGTACTCCGGGTTAACATCAGGACATCTGTCACCTCAGTCCCCCCGTGACCATGGGTGCTGTAAAGCACTCGAAACATCGGGTTATAAATAGTAAAATTAAAAGCGATAAAATCCGTTAAATTAGTCTCATTCAAATGTGTAATGTTCGCGTTAATATGAGAAATCATTATGAAGGAAAGGAAGTTAATTTGCTAAGATCCACATGCAAAATTAAAAAAAAAATGGTGTATATTACTTAGTTTTTAAAGAACAACGCCCGCCCACCCACAGTAGCGTGCCCAAGCAAAGTAACACCGCCACTGGAAACCGCCACCAGATATCCTTCACCACTACAACACTACCACTAGGCAATATTGTATTGGAGGTGATTAGGTAAGATAATAAATGAACAACTGCACTCGGAGGAAGCTAGTGTACTGCGGTGGATAGGGTTGCACTCGACCGATGCTCATAACTACTGCTATGTACGTACATACATATATATGTACCGTTCCTCCTACATTATTTTAAGAACCTGGTTGTCAAGTTCGACATAAAACGCCAAAAAAACTTTAAATTGTAATAACTTTAGGAGAGCGTACAGTCGTGTCACATGGTGTTAGATAGCTAATCATAGTCATTATCATCATCATCATTTCAGCTTATAATTCTTTTATAGTCCACTGCTGAACATAGGTCTCCCCCATAGATTACTACAAAACACGTAAGTTTGTAGCTCTCATTTAGCCATAGTTGCCACGCTTGTCAGGCGGGTTGGCAACCGCAGTTTATTTATTTAGATATTCCGGGAAGATAATGCTGTCCATCTCCTGGTTTTCATTATCCCACTGTCGCCATTTACGACACTCACGGGATGAGATGGGGTGGTAGATTCTCTTAAGCCGCCACCACAGGGCTAATACTAGTTACAAGAAGAATTTGCTATTTGCAATAACTGACGCTGGCGCCGCACGTTGCTTATATTTTCTTAACAGGCGCTTTGGGGATCTCAAGCGCCGACACTGGTAAATTCATAAAACTATTAAAATAATAGTTTTTTTTTCAATATTTTTTTTAGGATATGCTTATAATCTGTAATTTTTTCTAGGCCTTAATATCCTCCCGGGCGATGTGCTTACCTTCTTTTCAGGACTATCATGAGTATTTAAGAAAGAAAGAGATACTTATTCGAAGCAATCACAAATAATACGGGTAGAATTTAAACAAAATACGAGTATATACTAAATAATAATGACTAAATTGGACTATGAATGACTGGTCAAGAGTTATGTTTACAGACGAGTCTAGATTCTCTTTATACAAGCACGTCGGGAGGAAAAGAGTGTACAGAAGACCGGGAGAGCGCTATAGTTTTTTGAAGAGCAATCAGTAGCGTGCACAAGCAAACTAACACTGGCCGCCGTCTGTCGAAGAGTCTATGACGCTTGATAATGCCTCGTTTTGGTGCGAAACACGTGTCGTGTTCTCGACTTCAGTGTTGTATATTATCTAGTGGTAGTGTTGTAGTGGTTGGTGGAGGGTACCTGGTAGTGGTTCCTGGTGGCGGTGTTAGTTTGCTTGTGCACGCTACTGAGGGGGGTGGGCGGTGCTCTTCAAAAAACTAGGTAATATACACCATTTTTATATTTTGCATCCGGATCTTAGCAAAGTAACTTACCTTGTTTCATTTTTCAATTACTGTTTCATAAGTATAATTTAATTGAATGTGTAATTCAGCTGATTAGTACAGGCTGAGTCCTCACTATCTACAAAGATTTCGTTATCGTCATTACTAAATGTATTTGTGGCTTGATTTCGTCCACCTATTTTCTTTTTCACAGCCAAATTTTCTATATTTGGGCTGCATGAATACATTCAGAAATTTCTTGGAACGGTATTCCTGATGATGGCGATGTCGTCTGTTCCGATGCTAGTGCCAGGGACGGTAATGTTACGCTTGCTCTGTATGGCGTCACCTGTGGTGTTAGTGAAAATGTATCATCCTCAGAACTACGACTAAGTCTTTCGCTACAGGCAACGTCCTGATCGGCAACAGCATCTACAACATCTTTACATTTTGTCATCTGGTCTAAATGCCTGGATCCCAAGGCTTTTAATATTTTAACACGAGTCCAAGTATACGAGTATATCCTGCCTCTAAACCACTTTGTGCATACAATTTACGTATTCTAAATTGTTTCGTTTACAGGAGCCTTATCTTTTTTTGAGCTAAAGTCTTCCCAGTGGACAGTGTTCCTATAATCAAAGGGAAATCGAATCGTTGAATCGAAACGTTTTCGTTAACAATAAGAGGATAGAATTTTTTTTATTCAATATATATTTTTTACGTAATGAGACGGTCTCGGTTAGGGCGAGCGTTGAACCCCAGCATGAATCAATCACGCAGGATTGCAGGATTCCTTTGCAGGAATCCGTCTAGGTAGGTACCACCCCAGGGCCAGTTATTTTGCCGTGAAGCAGTGGTGTGCAAACATTACTGTGTTTCCGTTTGAAGGGCACTGAGAGCTAGCGTAATCACTGAGCATATGAGACTTAAGAACTGATGTCTCAGGGTGACGGGCGCAGTTATGACAGAAATTTTGTGGGTGACGCAGCATTTGTTATGAGCAGACGTAACACTTACCACCAGGTGAACGTTTTGCTCGTTCCGTCACTTTAATGAAATAAAAAAAACGGTTTCCAACTCTGCGCCAAACTCGCAATATGCAGAGTCCTCTTAGCCGTACAGCCCAATCTTCAACACATTCACCTTCAGTTTCCATCGCTTCATAAAACTTAGCCCTGCCGTCTTTCGTTTTTGGCCGACCGGCCTAAATTTTATGAAGCGTGAATTGTAGTGAATTTTAGGAGAAAAATGGGCATCGTGTATTTCTACCAGCTCCTTGTACGTGGCCTCTTCTACGTTACGTGAGTACACAAGGTTGCGCACCAACCGGTATGATTCGTCCGATAAATGCGTTAATAATAGTGCTAATTATTTCTAACCTTTTTAGCACACAGCCGAAGCCCCTTGTATATAAATATGTAAAACTTTAAATGTGTGGTCGCTGTTTAGGTTATGCCCAGTTTCCAAAAGATGTCTTGCGAAGTGTGAGTGTCGGGATTGCAATTTGTGTACGCGGTCGAAATGCTCCTTGCATCCAGCATCAAAATTGCGACCAGTCTGACCCGCGTAAACGGCGTTGCATTCAAGAAGAGAAGAGAAGAAGAGAGAAGCAAACACCCACATTTACAAATGTAAAACTTTAAAGTAACAATCACATACAGTTATTTCAAAGAAATCCAAAAAATATTCAACCATATTACAAACATATTTAAAAAAGTTAATCAATCAAAATACACTAGAGATGATTTATATAATGAGGTTGAAGAATAAACAACATGACATAACATGATTGTACTTAAAGACATTTATCAAATTTATTGGTTATCGTCGATTTGATATCGGACACTTATTCGATACCTACTGTAGCTTATAAATACACACCATAATCATCTTAGGACGGAAATGTTTCGTAAATTATGTACTTAACTTTTTGTAACTATCACCCTTTTACGAAATACTAAAGGTATCCCACCCTTGACGGATTGTATGATGCCATTTCTCGAGTCTACCTTGGGGTTGCGTACCGTCGTGGGTCCGGGTTCCACTGAGCATTGTGAAAGTACGGCTGCCAGTCCTGCCAGCGATTGCATTAGGCCAAGGCGTTCACCTGTCAAGAGAAATACAGATTAAAAATTCTTTATAATACATTTAATCATTAACTGCACCGTAGAAAAACAATAATATGTAATGTAATTGGTGGTAAACAAAAAAAGTTGATCCATTAATCCGTAGATTTAATGGTAAATTGGTTAAGCTCCTTTATGGAAACAAAAATAGCTTCTTATGTTACAAAGGACAAACTTTGGTTTTCTGATTTGGCGTTTTAAAGCTCGATTTGTTTTCGGATTTGAGGAAATAAGACACTACGAAGAATCAAAACTATGAATATATGTTTAAAACTAATTTTAAAAGAAATATCGCTGGTTTATTATGTCCAGTACAAAGCTTAACATATGCTTACAAAAAATATACAAAAAGGTTAACTAATTTGCAGAAAGATCACTAAAAAGAGTAACTTTTCTCATGTGGTTTGTAATTTTTAAATACATATAAGAAATAGCCTTACTTACCAATGCAAGCACGGGGGCCAACGCCGAACGGTAAGTACACGTATTTATTGTTGGGATCAAATTCACCAGGAAGAAACCTTTCCGGTCGGAACTGCTCCGGACTGTCGAAGTACTGTGGGTCATTCTGCAACGCTTGCAACGGAATTAATATTTGAACCCCCTTGTCGATTGTCAAGTCGATTTCAGGGATCGTATATTTACTAACGCATTGCCGAATTAAAAAGCCGAGAGAGGGAAACATCCTCATGGCCTCTTTGAAAGCGCATTCCAGATATGTCATCTCTTTGATAGCCTCATAACTTAGTTTGTTGTTATGTTTTACTAGGACTCGGTCGATTTCTGCTTGCACTTTGTTTTGTACGTCAGGATTATAAGCCAACTGGTGCAAAGTGTAACTTGTGGCAGAGGACGAAGTTTCAAAGCCGGCGGCAAAGAACACAAACATTTGTGCGGCCATTAGCAAATCGTCCAACTCCAGGCTTGCAACCTCGGGCGTACCGTCAGTCTTGAAATGTTCTATAGACTCGCCTACAATGGTCCCTCTGGCTTTGCATTCCAAAAGCAAGTCTATGAAATCGTTTCTTCCGGACGGTTGATAATTTCTTTGCTTCATTATTTGTTTTAAGAGAGTAACGATATCAGTCTCTACTTCTACTTGTGTTTTTAGGTATTTAAATATTTCAGGGAACATAAATTTGAGCATAGCGACAATAAGTTGTTTTGTAGTGGGCGAGAAAATTTTAGCTCCCAATTGTCTGAAGGGGGAGTCGTCGTCGTTGAGGGAGTCTGTTTGGAGTCCGAAACCGCAGGCGCCAATAAAATCGGTTGTGTAGCGAGCCAACAACTCGCGGGCGTCTATAACGCGACTACCAGTTGCAGCATCCAACACGCGCGTTTGTAATTTCGCGGCGCGTTCTTCAATTAAGGGAAACATCGCTTTCAACTTGCCGCTTGTGAACGCTGGAGTCAAACGTTGTCGCAGCAGTCGCCAGACGTCGCCGTCCGCGAAGAACAAATTCCGAAACATCGGTTCAATGACTTTCTTGTGAGGATTTATACCTCGCGAGTGAAAGTGTAAGAAGTCAGTTGTCAAAATGCGCTTCACAATCTCAGGATCCCTCACCACAATCTCCGGCCGGAACGCTCTATAGAATCCCACCACTTTTTCGTTTGGATACTTCCAGTACGTTTCGGTTGCCATTTGCGTTACGCTCATCTTGAACATGAAATTTCTGGCATTGTTGCCCAGAAACGGTATAGGTTTGTCATGCTTAACGCCCTTCAGCTTCCAGTAGTTATACGTCCTGGTACCGTATAAGTACAGCGTCAATATAGCAAACAATGCGATAATTATAGTAATCATAGTAAATAAGTCACGATGACTCGCCTTGAGTGTTTCTTACTGAATGTAGCGGAACGTTGCTTACGACTTAATATATATGTTTGCGTACGTTATCGGAATCACAAACACAAAAGATTAAATATAGATATAATGCTAAAGTGATTCAACATAAACTTGATCTTTGGACCTATTGCAAGTATTATGAAACTGAGTTTAAATCAATAATTTATATTTATATTGGTTTGGGTATGGGGGGCCCACATGTCGACAATATTTTTTTTTCTCGGACTAAGACATGCAAGTTTTTTTCCCCGTCGAGCACGTGATAAATTTTAAGAACATTTTTTGCTTCTATATGCTTTTTGCCGTGTGGTAGCGGCTTAAGAGAATCTACCATCCCATCTCATCCCGTGGGTGTCGTAAAAGTCGACAGAGGGAAAATGAAAACCAGAAGATGGACAGCAGTATCTTCCTTGAACATCAGAATAAATAAACTACGGTTGCCAACCCGCCTGCCAAGCGTGGCAGCTATGGCAAAATTCTTCACAAAAATGGGAGCTACCAACTTTTGTAGCAATCTATGGGGGAGGCCTATGTTCAGCAGTGGAATTGTACAGTGTGTGTGTAAGTGATTGTGACGGTGTGTGGGTGTAGGATTATATCAGGTTTTGGGAAGGCTTACCTTGGGTACAACACTACATAAATTCGCGGAATAAAATATTTCGGATTATTTGGGTGTTCCCGTTTACCTATGTAAGTGTAGCGTGGCGTTCAAAGACCGGGCGCTTGCATTAAGTTTCATAGTATGCGTGTTCGATCCTCGGTGCTGGTACCTCTAAAATTGTTCTTCAATTTTAAGTGCTGCTTTACCACGTGCTTAGCGTTGAAGAACACATCGTCGGGGTAACTGAATGTCTCAGGAATAAACATATTTCAAGGAGATGTGAAGTCCGCCAACCCGCATTGGAGCAGCGGACTCCTCTCAACTCCAAAACCTTTCACAAATACAAGGAGGCCTGTGCTCGGCAGTGGGAAATATTTAGGTTGTTACATTTTTACTTTGTCTGTTCCTCCACTTAAAAAAACGATGTCCCACAGTAGGATTTCTCCTGTGTCGTGGGTACGTTTTACAGACAAAAATTCCACATGCACAAACGACCCAGACCCGGAACAACTATCTATATATATATATATATATATCTGTAGGTCATACAAATATTTGTCCCGTGCGGGAATCGAACCCGCGACCCGCGGCGCAGAAGCCAAGGGCTTAGCCACTGCGCCAATCGAGCCGACAATGATAACCATGTCCTCCAAACCGGTCTCGGTCACGGCGACGTTGTTGCAAGCAGAACTCGCCCGTTTTTATCGTCCGTTCTCGATTTAACGCTTATGAGATAAGGCTATAGGAAGGAGAAGATTTAGTGTCAGAGACATTGGAAGTCTCAAGATTCCCAACCCAATAATTAGTATCTTACAAAATTATTGAAGTCTCTATGAATTCGAATCAAGGATATGTTTCAGGGTGATAGGCGCAATGTGGCGCCACTCAGAAATATTCTAGGTGACACAGCACTTGCTACGGGTAGACGTTGCACTTACCGTCAGGTGGATAGTTTGCTCGTCTTCTTACTCTCTCCATAAAAAAAAAACAGCATTACCCGGTTCGGTTTTGTGATATTGTTTAATGTTTCTATCTGTTTGTCGGTAAATAATATTTACAGACATATCTTTATAAATTGTTTGCTTGTGTGTTTATTGCTTAATTTTATGTATTTCTCTGTGGCGTTTTTCCTTGATAAGTGTTTTTTTTTAATTTATTAACTGGAACCAACAAACAGGTTTACAATACAATTTGTTAGAAAAAAATATATACAAAGAAATGCATTATTGTGAACCCAACAGTGACGGTCACAGTTTACAAAAACAATTTACTTGTATAGTGGAGCACATGTAGGTCTCTATGTACTTATTAAATGAATATAATTTAAAACACACACACAAAAAAAAAACATAATACAACTCCCCATATTAAAGAATACAATTACAAAAGCAAAAAAAAAATATCATCGCGCGTTGTGAGTGTGAGTGTGAGTGTGAGTGTGAGTGTGAGTGTTAGTGTTAGTGTTAGTGTTAGTGTTAGTTTTTTTTTTATGTTAGAGGAGGCAAACGAGCAAGCGGCTCACCTGATGGTAAGTGATCACCGCCGCCCATGAACATCTACAATACCCGAGGAATAGCAGATGCGTTGCCGGCCTTTGAGGAAGCAATAGGCTCTTTTCTTGAAGGTCCCTAAGTCGTATCGGTCCGGAAAAACCGCTGGCGGCAGCAGATTCCATAAAGTGCTTGTGCGGGGCAGAAAATTGCGCGAAAAACGCACTGTGCTGGAATGCCAACCATCAAGGTGGAGACGATGGAATTTCGCGCTATTCCGCAATGTGCGATGGTGAAAATCAGCGGCTGGAATTAATCCGAACAATTCTTCGGAACACTCCCCATGGTAGATCTTATAAAAAATGCAAAGGGATGCAACATCTCTTCGCAAAGCCAGTGGATCAAGCCGATCAGATAGAACATGGTCGTCGACGATACGAGCCGCTCTCCGTTGAATGCGGTCAAATGGAAGTAGCTGACAATGGGGCGCCCCCGCCCAGAGATGAGAACAGTACTCCATGTGCGGCCGAACCTGCGCCTTATAAAGTTGCAAGCGTTGGGCCGGCATGATGTCGCGCTCTACTGAGGACGCCAAGCTTTTTGGAAACCAATTTGGCCTTCCCTTCCAGGTGACCGCGAAACTGAACGTCACTCGATATGTCGTCGCCAAGAATACCGATACTGGCTGAGGCAACGAGGGGAGTGCTCTCAAAATTAGGTGATACGACAAAGGGTTTCTTTTTAGCGGTAAACGCGCAAACCTGTGTCTTCTTGGGGTTGAACTGGACTAGATTTAGTCGGCCCCAATTCGAGATTTTGTCTAACAAAAACTCGACTTCAGACACTAGTTTGTTCCGGTACTCATCAACGTGTTCCCGAGAAATATTAGCACGGCCGGTGTATACGGCATCACCAGTGCTGTCATCTGCATAGCAATGAATGTTACTAATTTGCAACATATCATTGATATGCAGAAGAAACAGGGTTGGTGATAGCACACAGCCTTGTGGGACACCAGCATTCACAGACTTAGAGTCCGAGCATGCACCGTCAACTACGACCTTGATGCTCCGGTCTGTGAGAAAACTGGTGACCCAATTACAAAATTTCTCGGGAAGCCCGTAAGAAGGCAGCTTCGAAAGAAGCGCTTTGTGCCAGACCCGATCAAAGGCCTTCGCTATGTCTAAGCTAACTGCCAGGGCCTCCCCCTTACTCTCGACTGCCTCCGCCCATCGATGAGTGAGGTACACTAGAAGATCACCAGCTGAGCGACCCCGACGGAAGCCGTACTGGCGGTCACTGATCAACTGGTGCTCCTCTAAGTACCTCAAGAGCTGGCAGTTTATAATGGATTCCATTATTTTGGAGAACAAGGAGGTGATGGCGATCGGTCTGTAGTTGGACGGATCTGAGCGGTCGCCTTTCTTAGGAATCGGGTGCACAAAAGCTGTCTTCCATACCTTCGGAACGACGCCTAGAGAGTAGGAGTACCGGAAAAGACGCGTAAGGACCGGTGCCAACTCTGGAGCACACATCCTCAGCACAATAGGGGGAATTACATCGGGCCCACTCGACTTGTTGATATCTAGGGAGAGTAGTGCTTTGCGCACTGAGCTTTGCCAGAACCTGATGTCGGGCATAGAGCACCCACACCGCGGGATGGTCGGCGGTGAGCTCCCCCCGTCGTCAAGAGTCGAGTTGGACGCAAAAAGAGAGCCCAGAAGATCGGCTTTCTCCTTTGCGTCATGGGCCAGTGAATCGTCCTCCCTGTGCAGAGATGGTAGTGATGGCTGACAGAAATTCCCTTGGACAGCCGTGGCGAGAGACCAGAACGCACGGGTTCCCGAAGGAAGGCGACCTAGTCTCTCGCCAATTCTGTCAATGTGCTCCGACTTTGCTTTAGCAATTACTCTTTTGAAGGACCTGGAAGCAGAGTTGTACTTCTTTTTAAAGTCGCTGGTTTTTAAATCCCGAGACGCCGATGCATAAGCCCAGGCCCGGTAACACTGCTGCTTTTGGCGAGCTGCCATTCTGCAGGTGCCACCAAACCAAGGTTGGGACCTACCGCCGACGGGTACCACAGAGGATGGAACGAAGAGTTCCACTCCCTGAAGCACCACATCGGCGACAGACCCGGCAACGACGTCGGGATCATCCAGCGAGAAGCAAACCCGCCCCCATGGGTAGGACGCAAAGAAAGACCGCATCCCATCCCAATCCGCCGACCTATAGTGCCATACACGGCGCGAACCTGCAGATCGCGATCGCATTGGGCACATGATAGGCACTGTACTCCGGATCAGACAGTGGTCCGAAGATCCCAGAGGGGCATCGACGGAGATCACATAGCCGTCCGGATGAGAGGTCAGCAGAAGATCCAGCAGGGAAGGTGTATGATCCTCAACATCTGGTACCCGCGTCGGCGATGTAACCAGTTGTGTCAGATCATATGCCAGGGCAAAGTCACAGACAGATCTCCCCGCATGATCGGTGGTTCGCGATCCAAGCCATTCGGCGTGGTGGGCGTTGAAGTCGCCGAGTATCACGATCTCTGCGGGTGGAATCTGCTGTACCACAGAATCTGCAGCCATTTGGATGTGGTCGATGAGTCGGTCAGTTTCGGTATTACCGCTGTGGGACCTATAGAGGCACCCATAGACACGAGGGTGGTCGTTGCTGTCTATGCGTAGCCAAAGGGTGGACAGGTCCCTACCTTCAAGGCTGCCGAGGCGTTGAGAACATATATCCTCTCTGACGTACACACAAACCCCGGCCCGGGGCACAAAGGAATGTTCCAGCTTGTACCCCGGGTAGGAAAGATAAGAGGTATCCGCCGGAGAGGATATCTGCGTCTCGGTAAGAAAAAGCAAGGCCGGCTTTGCCGTCTCCAGATGGTAGTGGACGGCATCAAGATTGGAATGTAGTCCCCTGATATTGCAGAAATCCACGGCAAGCGTGGTAAGGGGTGCCGTAGTTTTTTTGCTACGTTTGCCTCGAACAGTTGGGGAATAGAGCGGAACTTTGCCCCCCCCAGAATACGAGGGGCAGCCTGAGCACCCACGCTCAGGTAGCGACTGCGACGGTGGTGCTGGTACCCCCCTGGGGTAGATTTTTTGTTTCCGCTACCATGTTTTGGGGGAGGGGGTGGGTGGGCCTCCGGTTACCTGCACTCACCAGACGAAACGCAGAAGTTTGTTAAACATCTACTTCACGTCGGTATTCTGTGAGGTCGTGGTACTTCCCCGGTCGAGCCGGCCCATTCATGCAACAACAAAAGCTGATGCGTTAGTGTCAGTGTCAGTGTCAGTGTCAGTGTCAGTGTCAGTGCGAGTGCGAGTGCGAGTGCGAGTGCGAGTGCGAGTGCGAGTGCGAGTGCGACTACCACTAGATAATATACACCACTGAAGTCGAGAACACGACACGTGTTTCGCCCCAAAACGAGGCATTATCAAGCGACATAGACTCTACGACAGACGGCCGACGAGTGAGCGGCGCGGTCAAAGAGCTGCCTATTTATACTATAGGTGACGCAAACGGCCCCCACCAACGACATTGCGATAACAATATCGTGATAGCGACCGCTTGCTCACACAATCCACCACCCGAATTACATAAGCAGCCGTTTGCGATCGAATTGATAGCAAACGACTACTTCGAGTATATTTAAACTTTAAGTACTGGATTTAAAGATATTTAAAACTGGTGAATGTTTCCAAGTTCCAGTTTCCAAAAGATGTTTTGCGAAGTGTGATCTGTCGGGGTTGCACTGGTCGCAATTTCGATACCCGATACAAGGAGCATTTGGCCGCGTAATTCATTTGATATAAAACCTTTAAACAATAAAAACAGCTACGAACCGATTCAGCGACATGAGTTTCGAACCTAAGACTGGAATTCATAATTAGACTTAGGTTACGTGATTCTTTTACTCTCTCGATAAACTTGCACATTAGCGTTATATTAAACAAGCTGAAGCCCGCGACGGCGTCTTCGTTGATGTAGGTTTCTAAAATATTCCGTCGGTACCATTTCATTTTCCGGGACAAAAAGTATCCCATGTCCGTTTCCAGGATGCAATCTATCTCTGTGCCAAATTCCGTCAAGATCAGTTAAGCGGTTAAGCCGTGAAAAGGTAAAAACAGGCAGAGGGACGGAGAGAGTTACTTTCGCATTTATAATATTAGTATGGATAAATGGTAATAACTGTAATTACTTTTTAGTGCAACATATATTTTGTTTTGTTAGGGTTGAGTACCAAGGAGTTTTTTCCGACTACTCAACCATTCTCATTAGGTCATCGTTAAGTGCTGCTATAGCACTTTACGATGTTACGGTTATCAAGGTAACTGTGAAACCACTGCATCGTTTTGTGATCGAACCCATATTAGCTCAATTTGGACATTAGAAGCGAGGCATTAATGCAATCGAAAGCACGGAAAGTACCAGTAGTGAACATTCCCTTATCTTGAGTTGACAAGATGTTATCTGTCACATCTAATAAAGCAGTCGTGGTACTATGTCGCTTTCTAAAACTTGACTGAAGCATAAGAAAGGATGTCATTCTTCTTCAAAAAAATCGGTGAACTGCTCACCAACCACCCTTTCGATGAATGGCAAAATACTGAAAGGCTGCAGATCCTTCATAACGGAATGACAACAGCCAACTTCCAGGTGTCTGGAAACGTTGTCCTCAGAATTTACCTATTTATAATATTGGTAATAGTATGTAGCGTACAAGGTAACGTTAATAATATTATATTTAGGATTATGTAGCATTCGATTTTGAGTTTAAAATATAATTGGAGATGACCTCCTGATTCTCTGGTGATAATGTGAACACAGCATATCGATGAAATTCGTAATACGTTAGAGTAGATAAATGTTGATTTTTTTTGATAAAATGATGACACCGACATTATACGAGTATGAACAGCACAGCAACGTCACCGTCAATGTCACCCATCGCGGTCACATCACCAACGTATACTTCCTAGTCTCTCTGTCACTGCCGTTCTTCTGTCGGTCTAGGTAGTCCCCAAGGCCTGTTATTCTGCCGTTAAGCAGTAGTGTGCGAACATAACTCTGCCGTGAAGCAGTAGTGTGCGGACATTACTCTGCCCTGATGCAGTAGTGCGCGAAGATTACTATGTTTCGGTTTCAAGGTCATTGCGAGCTAGCGTAATCACTGGGCATATGAGATTTAACAACTCATGTCTAAGGGCGATGGGCGTAGAGTCCTTTCACACAGAAATGTTCTTGGTGATGGGCATTTGTTATGGGCAGACGTTGCACTTACCATCAGGTGAACGTTTGGCTCGTTTTGTTCGTTTGCATTTTATCCAAGCTGACTCTCCAGACTTTGATTACGGGATCAGAAATGGCTTACAAAATGTTTATTAGTTAGTGCCGTGTGGTGACGGCTCGTTAAAAGAATACTACAACTCATCCAATGGATTTCGTAAAAGGCGAGTAAGGAATAAAACTGCACTGTGCACCCAATAGCGCATGGTGGCGATGGGCTCACTACCTATCGCACCAAGTGCATTTTATTATATTATATAGTTTTGGTGAAACGTAGATTGTGGCAGTCATCTGCTTTTGCAGTGAGTGCCCAGTCTCTGACTACCTCTTATGGGATACAGTCGTGATCTTATGTATGTATGTATGTATTAGTTAATTACTGTTAGTTGTTGCTATTAGCATGGCGGATATAACTTACTTGCAGCGAGTTTATGCTCGTTAACTGTGTTGATGGTAACGTGAACTGCGATGACGTGACCAAACAGGTTCCAACGAAAACATTCAGCATCTATCAATTTGTGCGGACATATTGCAGATACGTGATGCATTTTTCAACAATTGTTATTGATTATCTTTGCGCTAATTGCTATCTTTGCGTAATTTTCGGTAAATATCGGACTAATCTTCTTTCTTGAAAGAAAGTTAATTTGCTAAGATCCGCATGCAAAATATAAAATTTACATTACAATTTTATGTTTATTTTTATAAATTATTGTGTTTAATTACAAAGTTCAAATCAGGTCATTGTGTATTGTTAAGGTCAAATTTTAGATTAAAATTTCATAAAACTCTAGACGGACATTCCGTCAGTAATGTCCTTGGTGGGCGGTATGTTTACGACTCACAGTAATGTACAGTTCAAACAAAATATTGTTCGATAATTTTAAGTTAATTTATTTAACCACAACTAGAGGGCGTTAGGGTCCGTTTAGAACGTGGTATGGTTTGACTCAAATGCGTGTAGTAAGGTTATTGACCTATAAGTTCAAATATAAACCAATCCAAAACTAGCTATAGATCAGTACACAGTTGTGGTTTTATTTAACAACCCTTCAAGTGTACACATTTAGTTAAGAAGAACAATAGTGCATTAACAAGTAGACTTCTAAAACGATCAATAATAAACCCTGTATATGAGGATGGAGACAGAGGCAACTTTAATAATTATAGACCAATTTCCGTTTTGCCAGTAATCGGTAAAGTAATAGAAAAAATAAACAATAAGCGACTTATTAAATATCTTAATACATATCGAGCTAAGTATCGATATCGTCCCTACAAAATACGGTGTACCACAGGGAATTGTTCTTGGACCTACCTTATTCCTTATTTATATGAATAACTTGACTGAACTCTACCAAATATCTGAGCATTATTCTGGAAAAACAGTCAGAATAAATCAGTTCTCCGGCAGTACGGTCGTTTCGTTAAGTTATCATATATAACATTTGGCGACGAGGTGTATTACTAACCGAAAGCAAAAAAATATCGGCTGGGAAATATACCGAACTTTGATCATAAAACCAGTGAGTGGGCGATTTTTAAATGACGTTTAACGCAATTCTTAAAAAATAATAACTTTAATGAAGACAATAAGAGTGCAATACTGATAACACTCTTCTCGGATGAAACATATAGCCTCGTACGTAACCTAGCGTACCCGAAGGATGTCGAATAGTTCAAATACAGCTGGTACAGCTGGTTAAGTTACTCGATAGGCACTTTGAGTCGAAACACAGATCTTTCGCAGACAAAGCAAAACTTTATATATAATAAGTATGGATTTTTTCGATTGATTTTCTGACTATGATGAAGGATTTATAGAATATATATATATATATATATATATATATATATATATATATATATATATATATATATTTTCAAAACTCTCTAGTTTCCTCGTGACGTTTTCCTTCACTGCCAAGCAGAAACATGAAAAGAACAACCTTTGAGTCCTTTGTTCAAGTTCAAGTTAAAGCCAATATTTGTGTAACCAAATGATATACTAGTATAATTATAATATAAATTCTTATCCTTTATCGGATTTTATGGTAAGCATTACAAGGATATGGGAAGGAGACAAGTGATTGCTTTTTTATTTGAATTAATACCAATAGCGATTAAATATATCCTGCGCAGGTGACAATTGCTTCAGGTTGTTACCCGAAAGATGTCGCTGTAGTCGATAATACGCAAGTTCATTTTGATTATTAGTTTTTTTACACATTTTTTATTACGTTTTCAGGGGAGTGTTTAGGATTGCTGCAGTGCAGCAGGGCTCGAAGCGATATTAAGCCGCTTTACAGTAAAACCTGCCCCTGAAACGTTGCGCCAACCGAAGGTCGATGCTGCAGGATCGACTTCGGTTGACGCAACGTTCAGTGATGATGACGAACTCTGGGATCGTTCAGATGAAACAAGGAGGACTGCCTTTGCTTTTCCGTAAAAAAACGGCCAGCCAATGCAATAAGCTTAATTTATAAATATATATTTAGCTCAAATCAAACCACTATTTTCAATTCGATGAAATATAATCGTTTAAACTGTCGGTTCAGTTGGTGCAGCCACTGGGCGATTGCCTTCTGTTCGCGAGTTCGACAAAAATGTCCACCTGAAGGTAAGTGCAACGTTTGCCCATAACAAATGCAATGTCACCCAGAACATTTCAGTGTGACACGACACTGCGCCCGTCACCTTGAGACATGAGTTTTAAGTCTTATATGCCCAGTAATTACATTAGCTCTCAGTGTCATTCAAACCGAAACACAGTAATGTTTGTACACTACTGCTTCACGGCAGAATAACTGGCGCTGCGGTGGTACGTCTACCTAGACGGATTCCTGCATAGGAATCCTACCACCAGTAAAGCACTGGTTTTATTTCTCACAGTTAGTTTATATAACATATATTAAATTACACTTATTCGCAGCCGCGGAATACCACTTTTTATATTAAATTCGAATATTTTATGTGGAGTTTTTTGTACCGAGCGGGCAGGTAGTACAGAGAGCTTGGGTGGGGAGTAGATATTGGAACGGGAGAAATATGATTGTGTTAGGCACAGATACAAATATAGACAATTATAATTGAATGTGCTTAACGCCCCCAGCACAGAGGTCTCCTCTAGAATAACCAGATAGGTTACCTACCCTTATGAGAAAGCCTTCAATAAACTATAACCTAATATTTAAATATTAACATCTTTTCGTCAGGAATATACTTTAAGATAGGCACACTGGTTTTCTAATAATGTCCCACTGCTGAGCACAGGCCTCCTCTCAATTCTGAGAATCTCAGTTTTGGTGCCGGGAACAGTTCGCCACGCTGGTCCAATGTGGGTTGACATTTTCATGTCAAGTCATGTCCTCGAAATATTATTATCGTTATCGGACATGAGTTTGATTTAGAACTACTAAATCAAACTCAGGTCACTCGTGTAATATATTTTTTTAATGCGATCGCGCGGCCCCTGAGCTACAACTAAAACCTGAAAAGATAGTTAAGCAATAGCGTTCGGAATTCCACATTAATTTTTTTCTACGAATCTCATAAAACCGATGTCGTAATAATTGTTCAAAAAGTTTCTCTGTTTCTCTGTTTCTCTCCATGCACCATCTAGCATATTTGTAAATTCTTCACACTAGTTTTTTTAGTTCTTAAGATCAATGTTGTGCTCGGAACTCGAGGAATTGGGATTGGGTTTCTACACAATGATCGCAAATGGTTTGGATTTGCATACATTCGTTACGCACCATTGAAACTTTAAACTTTCACCAAATAGGACGTAAAATCGTATCATCGATATTACAAGGAATAGCGACACGACCGTAAATAATCGAGTCCTTGACCAATTGAGTGACCTATGGGTAGAGCGAAGCTGCAGTCCCCAGCAGACGCGACAGCATATCGGCAACTGGACAGACTTAATGATTTCTTATATTTACGCGAACACTACACATTTAAATGAAACTAATTTTACGGATTTTATCGCGTTTTATTTTATTATTTATAACCCGACGTTTCCGCCCGTGACCATGGGTGCTGTAAAGCACTCGAAACGTCGGGTTATAAATAATAAAATAAAACGCGATAAAATCCGTAAAATTAGTTTCATTTAAATGGACAGACTTATCTCTCAAACAGACCTACGCAACTTTAGCACAGTCCGTGTTGAGGAAGCGATAGAGCGTAACCAAAGCAGCAAGTAACGTCTTTGCCTGTGATGTGCCTGCCGGAGACAGTCAACTAAGTTGAAAACTGAGAGCAGACCGGAGGTTTTAAATCGAGATCGAGAGATTCTAGGGATAGCTGTATACAACGTCGTTTGAGCCACACAATGGTGTGAGTAACGATCCTAGAGCAAAACTCGTCCGACACTATTCCGATGATATCCCAGACGTCAGTCTGAGCAAGATTAGTATGGCTCTCAAGCAGCTTAAAAATGGCACGGCATCGGTTTAACGATGGAACGGAATTACAACGGAGCTTTTGAAAGCCGTGGTAGCTCATGAGCTAAGCGCTCGCTTTAAATTTCATAGTACGCGGGTGACCTGGTTTCGATTCCCGGTGCCGGATACCACCGGTGACCACGCTAGCTAACAGTGAGCAGCGTGGCGGACCCTCCCCGGCACCAAAACCCTCTCAGAAAGCTCCTTTATTCAGTTTGCGTAAATCTTTTGCTGGTGGTAGGATTCCTATGCAGGAATCCGTCTAGGTAGGTACCACCCCGGGGCCAGTTATTCTGCCGTGAAGCAGTAGTGTGCAAGCATTACTGTGTTTCGGTTTGAAGAGCACTGTTAGCTAGCGTAATCACTGGCCATTTGAGACTTAAGAACTGATGTCATAGAGTGACGGGCGCATTGTGGTGTCACACAGAAATATTCTGGGTGACGCAGCATTTGTTGTGGTTGGACGTTGCACTTACCATCAGGTGAACGTTTTGCTCGTTTCGTTACTTTCTACAATAAAAAAAAGATTAACAATAAATAAGAATAACATTTATGAATGTCGTTTTTCTAAATGTGTTCTAGGTCATTGGTATTTGTTTCCATATCTTGCATTTGTTTTAATACAATATCAAAAGATAAATGTGGAGTATATATATTAGAATTAAGTACTGGTTGCGGCCAGGCGGAGAGCCGTGGTAGCTCAGGGGCTAGGCGCTCGCTTTAAATTTCATTGTACGCTAGTGACCTGGGTTCGATTCCCGGTGCCGGCACCACTAAAATTGTTAATTGCAATTTTAAGTGCTGATTTACCGCGTGCTCGGCGGTGAAGGAAAACATCGTGAGGAAACCTGCATGTCTGAGAAATAAAAAATATTTCGAAGACATGTGAAGTCCGCCAACCCGCATTGGAGCAGCGTGGCGGATTCTTCCTGGCTCCAAAACCCTCTCCTAAATGAGAGGAGGCCTGTGCTCAGCAGTGGGACATTAATAGGCTGAAACTTTACTTTTTTTTTTTACTTTTACTGGTTGCGGCATTACCATGAAGCTTCAGTTGTCTTTAATTATTTACATAATATTGTAACGTAATTTTGTAACACAAGTTATGATGTATTCTAGGATGTAAATGATAGACTGTGTGGAATTTTATAAACGTGAACGCGGAACGGGGGGGGGGGGGGGGGGTCAGTATTAAATGATCGATAGACTATATGATAACGGAGTACTAAAAATCGTTTAATGTATGCGTATATTATTATATTGCCTTTTACTTAAATTAAGCTGTCCTATAACGATCTTAATATAACATGAGAGAATATTTGTTTTGGGACTTTGAATCACTGCTTTATTTATCTGTGGTTCAGATGTGCAAACAGCTCACAATGCTCTGCTGATCCAATTTTATAACGCATTCTGGATGTTGTTGCGGCTGCCTCGGTTCCGCAGTGCTTTGGTAATGTTCGCCAAGGCCCACACCGATAGTTTTAATGCTATTTGGCGTAAGAAGTGCACCTCGTTGTTGAGCAGAGTGCGTGGCAGCCATGACGTATTCAGCGCTTTCGCGAGAAGGCTCAATAACCCACTGCTGTAAATTTTACTAAGTAGTACCAAATCCCCTTTAGTTATTAAGTACTAATTTAATATGTAAGAAATTTTATATACAAACAACTTTAGATCTATGTTGTCTGATAATCATATATAATTTATATTAATTGCATGTTTCTGGTGGTAAGATTCCAATGGAGGATTTCACCTAAGTGGGAGCCACCGCAGTGCCAGAATACTGCCGTCTAGATGTAGTGTGCAAGCTCTACTATGTTTCGGTCTGAGCGACACTGATAGCTAGTGATTACTGGGCATAAGAGATTTAAGGGCTGACGTCTCACGTTGACGACCGCAGTGTGGTGCCCAGAGAACACAGAAATGTCCTGGGTAACTCAGAATTTTTCTCAGTTATAGGCAGACGTTTAACTTACCATCAGGTGAACGATTTGCTCGTCTCGTTACTTTCTTCCATAAAAAATGTCCCATTAAAATTTAAAATCATAAAGTAAATTTAATTTCAAAATCAGCTCCTCGAACGTTGTACGAATATAATCTGTTTTGGGTAGCTTACACTTACTATTAGAATAAATGTTGGATAAAATTTTCAGTGCCTAGATTAGTAGTCCAGATCTATTTTAAATTAAATTAATTTGTAATGGAAATACTACTAATAACCGAAATTTCAAAAGCAAGCTATTACTTTATATTTAATGTTTTTAATTTACAGACGGAAGTTTAAGAATACAATTATGTGTAATTAAGATATAATCAGAGTCATAAAATACTGTTGGATACACACAATCAAACGTAATTTGTAAAATAACGATACTTAATGACAATGTCCTTCACAAAAGTTTTTCTATAATGTTAATTTGTATGTTGGTTTCGTCTGCGTTGTCTTTTTTTTTCTTCTATTTTCAAAGCAAAAACGTATTACTTAAAATAATGCAATTCTGAGTTAACCAAGTTAGACATTCTTTAAAAAGGGTTAGAAACAAATGCAATTGTCAATTTTAATAAAAAAAAAATAAGTACTCGTTATAAGTGGAAAAAACAATATAAGTTTTTGTCAACAGAAAATAATCTGCGACTTTACTTATATTTTTTTAATATCTTAATACATAATATAATATAATAATTATTTAATATAAAAAAATATAAGTTGTTAATTGTTGCATATATGCAACTTATAGGCTACCCTGTTATGCAGCTGATCGAGGCAATGAACTCATAAATTTAATTGGGCGTTTTTCCATTGAGCTGCCATGGAAAGAACCCGCAAGTACTAAGACAACATGAAGGTTAAGGAAATCTGTTGCGAAGTAAATCTGTTAGTATGACGCCGTAGTAGGGTCGTCGTCGTCGTCGTCGTCGTCGTCGTCGTCGTCGTCGTCGTCGTCGTCGTCGTTTCAGCCTATCAATAGTCCACTGCTGAACATAGGCCTCCCCCATAGATTGCCACAAAAGTTTGTAGCTCTCGTTTTGGGGAGATATTGCCATAGTTGCCACGCTTGGCAGACGGGTTGGCAACCGCAGTTTATTTATTCAGATGTTCCAGCAAGATGCTGCTGCCCATCTCCTGGTTTACATTTTCCCTCTGTCGACTTTTACGACACCCACGGGATGAGATGGGGTAGTAGATTCTCATAAGCCGCTACCACACGGCATGTGCAATTTAGTCTGTAAATCTCACGCACTGTGACATAATTTTAAGATAGGAAAGGAAAAGAAATGGGTCAGAAATATTCGTGCAAATTATATCTATTCTTTAAAACCCATTCTTTAAAATTACTAATTACTAATTAGTAAACATCGGCAGTCAATTTTGTATTAACAATCTTGTCTGATCTCTCAGCTGCCCACCAAGAAACGTTTCTGTACTCTCTCAATACGTTCAACATAAACGTGCGGATTCCACACTGAGCTACAGTACTCAAGCTAGCTTCGAACTAGCCCGTGGTATATCTGAAATAACGACAATCGTAAACCAATACTTTCCGGTGGTAGCTAGATTAACTTTCTCTCCTTGACTTTTATCAGTAAATTTTTGATACCTTGAGTTACATCGCAGCAATTTTCGTAGAGATATCGTTTTTTTTTTTTAATTAAATACAACTCATGTTAGTCGATGATAATGTGTTGTATAAAGGTGAAAGAATTTTTAAAATCGGTTCAGTAGTTTTCAAGCTTATTCATTACAACCAAACATACAAACAATCATTTCCTCTTTATAATATTAATTTACATATGTTTGCTCTTGCTTCGCAGCAGCAGGGCCAACGGCTTAATAGTCTGCAACCTTGACCGCCGAGAGACGCGGTCGCTGTACAATATTTTTTTATTTTGTTTGCGGTTTTACGAAAATGAATTCTATTACATTATAATCTAAAAGACTTAAAACGTAAAATCAAGGAAAGGGACCAAAGAAACGAAAAATCGTTTTATGCTGAACCTCGAAGGAAACTTAAAGGTCGTCATTTTAGTAAGAGGTAAAACAAATTAAGCAATTTATGTATTATTTTATTTACGCGAATATTACACGACGCTCCAGGAAGTCTGCAGTCTGTGACCATGTTCTGGATCATCCCAACCATTACATCAGATTTGATAGACAACAAATCCTTGCAAAAGAACATCGATTCCTACCAAGGATGATTCGCGAGGCTATTGTAATTAAAAAACATCCTAATTACAATAGGGAAGATGGTTGGGTATTACCACCGGCTTGGGATCCTATTATTAATAAAATTAAATCAAAAACCAAGCATACCACTGCAAGGCTTCAAGACACAGTAAGCTCTTTCTGCGTAGATCGGACTAAAATAATAATTAAAAGCTGAAGGTAATCCGGGTTAACTATGACATCGGGACAACTTTCACCTCAGTCCCCCCGTGACCATGGCTGCTGTAAAGCGCCCGAAACGTCGTGTTAAAAATAGTTCTAAATTAAACGCGATAAAATCCGTAAAAAGTAGTTTTATTTAAAAATTAAGCAATACTGCAGGCAGTGACTTTTTTACATGCTTGTTTAGTAATTTAGTATAAAATGTTATTATATATGACTTAGCAAAATATTTCAACATTCGCAGTCAAAGCGCTCGGTTGTCTCTTTGACTAGCGATTTAATATTTCTGTTTTTTTTATTTGATAAAGTTGTCTCCATTTAGTAGTATAACATTATTTTTGAAATTTGTGGAAGCTTATGCAGATATACTAGTATCGTTTGTCTCATCAGTCAAGTGTCGAACATGATCCCGCTAGCAATAGCAATAATAACGCTCCTCGCGCTTTATCTCTACGGCACGAGAACATACAAGTACTGGGAACAGAGAGCCGTGAAATACGTCACGCCTTTGCCTTTTGTCGGCAACCACGGGCGCATATATACATTGCAAAGCAGCACTGTACAAGAAATCGTAAAGCTGTATTGGACTTATCCTGAAGAAAAAGTGATCGGTTGCTTTTGGGCTACAAGACCAGAGCTCGTGATCAGAGATCCGGAAATTGTGAAGCGAATTCTTACTACCGATTTTGGTTACTTTTACCCTCGTGGTTTGAACTCAAATAGAGAAGTGATTGAACCTTTGTTGAAGAATTTGTTCTTCGCGGATGGAGACTTATGGCGTTTGTTGCGCCAGCGCATGACTCCGGCATTTACAAGCGGGAAGCTGAAGGCGATGTTCCCAATAATTGTAGAAAGGGCAGAAAAACTACAAATGCGCGCTCTGAATGTCGATTCCTCGGCAAAAGTTTTAGACGCTCGAGAGCTCATGGCACGATACACCACTGACTTCATCGGCGCCTGTGGCTTTGGACTTGATACAGACTCATTAAGCGATGAAGATTCCGCTTTTAGAAAACTAGGTGCTAAAATTTTTAAACCCGGCCCTATCGAAATTCTAGTTATTATTCTAAAAGAAATGTTTCCAGAAATCTGTAAACATTTAAAGACTTTGTATAAAGTAGAAAAAGAGATGATTGATTTAGTTAAAGGAATTCTAAATTTACGACGCTATCAACCTACAGGCCGGAACGATTTCATAGATTTAATGCTCGAGTGCAGAGAAAAAGGTACATTAATTGGAGAATCAATAGAAAGGATGAAACCCGACGGTACTCCGGAGATTACCGAGCTAGAATTTGATGATCAACTGATTGCGGCTCAAGTGTTTGTCTTTTTCGCTGCAGGTTTCGAGACTTCCTCCTCTGCAACCAGCTTTACACTGCACCAACTCGCGTTCAACCCGACAGTGCAAACAAAAGTACAACATGAAATAGATACAGTATTAGCTAAGTATAATAACAAACTTAGTTATGAAGCCGTCAAAGAGCTGACTTACCTTGATTGGTGTTTTAAAGAGGCTATGAGAATATTTCCTTCACTCGGTTTCTTGATAAGACAGTGCGCGCGGAAGTACACTTTTCCGGAGTTAAATTTGACCATCGACGAAGGGGTGACTGTGTTAATTCCAGTGCAAGCGTTGCATAACGACCCAAAGTACTTTGACTCACCTGAGGAATTTCGTCCTGAGCGATTTCATCCAGATGAATGCAAATCAATGAATAAATATGTTTATCTACCATTCGGCGCGGGACCGCGAGCTTGCATAGGTATGTGCTATTTATCTTTCACCTTAGAAATACGAAGCAACCCAAGCTAAGTTAAACAAAATCTTGTAACATATTCTAGGTAGTAATGTTTGATGACTATGTTCTCCTAGCCGATTTCGACCACGGCGACAACATCCGAATACTGTCGAGAGCCATCAACTGCGCAGGAGATATTATAGTGCCACAAGTGTACGCGCAAACATAGAGGCACTCACTCGTCCCGACCTACCCGCGCCCGATGTAACGCTGATGCGATATCGGAGGTAGGCTAGGATGCAGTGTCAGAAACACGGGGACAATCACAACGCAACCAGACCCGAAAACCAACAATTTGTGTTTTAGCACAAATGTTGGCACCGGCTGGGATTCGAACTCAGGACCCGCGGCGTAGAAGTCAGGTACTCTGACCACTAGGCCACGCGGTCGTCAGTTTAGATGTTTAGATATTATTACAATATGATTAATTTAATATTTGAATATTTGATTCTCATGATTGAACAACAACCATCCACATAATTATACATACATACATACATAAGATCACGACTGTATCCCATAAGGGGTAGTCAGAGACTAGACACTCACTGCAAAAACAGATGACTGCCACAATCCACGTTTCACCAAAACAATAGTTACAATAATTATACATTAAGATTTATTATATTAATAGCATAAATAAAGTAACAGCCCATAAATGTATCATGGTTTGGCAGGAGGTTGGTCTGAAATCATTTTTGAGCAGAAAAAAGGCTGCCACGCTGTCGTTAGAAATATATTTTATTTCTTAAATCGCTGTTTTGATGATGTTTTCCTGGACTGCCAAGCAGAAACATGAAAAGAACAACTGTAGTGATACTGGCACCGTAGTGATATTAGGTTAAAATTACAAAAATCTATTGCATGTCAGACTAAGGGCCGCTTGTACCCAAGTTCTCATTTAAGTCAAACGTTCTTCTTGCACCAAAATATTTAAAAAAAAGTAAAAGTAAAGTTTCAGCCTATAAATGTCCCACTTCTGAGCACAGGCCTCCTCTCATTTCTGAGAGGGTTATGGAGCTAGGAAGAATCCGCCACGCTGCTCCAAAGCGGGTTGGCGGACTTCACATGTCTTCGAAATATTTATAATTTCTCAGACATGCAGGTTTCCTCACGATGTTTTCCTTCACCGCCGAGCACGTGGTAAGTCACCACTTAAAATCGAACCCAGGTCACTCGCGTACTATGAAATTAAAAGCGAGCGTCTAGCCCCTGAGCTACCACGGCTCAAAAATATTTAACCTGCTAAATAAATATGTTTAACGACCTGTCAAAGTTAAAATTGAACGCCGCAAAACGCGTTTAGTGGACAGACATCTTTCATAATGGTAAATATTACTAGTTGTAATTGAGATTATTTTGATATAAGTATGGATTTTTCCGATTGATTTTCTGACGATGATGAAGAATTTATAGAATATATCCATATATTTATTACATACATAAATACACACTGTCACGCCTTTTTCCTATATAAGGGGTAGGCAGAGGCCGCGACGAGAGGTCGCGAACCACGTCAACGCCATTTTACGCCGTACAATACCTTAGTCGCAGTAGTAGAGACACCTCGGTAGGAAAGAGGTAGGTGCTATTCTACTCTGCCGGACACCTATCGGCTATATATTTATTACTTATATTCTATAATTACTGATATTCTATTATTATAGAATAATTACAAAAAGTCATATTTATTACAATATATAACATAGCAACTGATAAGCAAAATCGACAGACTGGTACAACATTAACATGCTTATATTTATTTGTAAATCTTAGGCTTGTACTTTACGTACCCAATCATTTGATATGTATTATCACTGTTTTCAGTCACCAAATAATAACAAACGTATACCACAAATAATACCACGAAATCGACCGCATATACTGTTTTGCTATATTTTTCCTGTTTTGTATTGTAATACAATTTGAGAGGTCAGAGTTGGTGCGTTGTTATTGCTCTCGTGTAAGTTTATTTATACAAGTAGTAAAAGTAATTGTTTAGTGATGTGTTTATATAATTTTAAAACCTAATTAAATATATTGTGATTTTGTGAAGACGGTTTATAAAAATATCAAGTATTTAAAAAGATATTACAGTATAAAGTAAATCCGCTTGTTGTTTCGTGACCTGCTCAAACCCGCGGATCGCTTGCTGCTGTGAGTGCGAATGAGAACGATGCACAATGATCGCAAGCAAATAGCTACCTTACTGCTCTCCGTAAAAGAACTAAGTAATGATGTCGTTTAAAAGTCTCGGATCACCTTGAGCTGAATGTTTTAATTTTTTTTTATTGCACACAGTGATGAAACCAGTAAAACGTTCACCTGATGGTAAGTGCAACGTCTGCCCATAACAAATGCTGTGTCACCCAGAAAATTTCTGTGTGACACTACACTGTGCCCATCACCCTGAGACATAAGTTGATAAGTCTCATATGTCCAGTGATTACGCTAGCTCACAGTGCTCTTCAAACCGAAACACAGTAATGTTCGCACGCTACTGCTTCACGGCAGAATAACTGGCCCTTGGGTGGTACCTACCTAGACGGACTCCTGCATAGGAATCCTACCACCAGTAAATAAACACAAACAAGCAGTATTTAATGTATTTCATATGTAAAAAGTAATACGATCTCGTATGTGCTAACGTCTTTATACAGCGATTCCATAACACGATGTCATTACAACAAAAAAGAACTTGTAAATGTGCCATTTGCCCACCACACCGATTCTACATAAATGACGAGGATTAATCGTCAATTTTTTTTTCGACGTGTTCGCGATCTCTCACGGTAACATAATGTTTTGCTTGGACTGCTGGCGGGAGAATATACGTTTCCAAACATAGGTTCTGATGCTCCACATCAGCACATTCGAACAGAACTTCTAAGGATTTTTGGCGCAAATAACGTTGGTGCTAATAACATAGAAAATAACTTAATCCGATATTAATATAACTTTGGATATTTTTAGGTTTCATAAATATCTTATCATTTTTTTAAACGAAATGAAATGAAATTTATTTATTCTTTAACGTAAGTAATATAAATTCGACCGCAATTTTTTTAAAATCTACCACTATTTTCCGTTTGAAAAACGACATGATTTACAATCTACCACCGTTTCATAATAAGGTTCTTCTGACGGAGTAGAAACTGGTGAAAGAAACTCTTTATGTATAATATATATATCTTTTTTATAATTTTTTTATTTTTGTCAAAAGTACCTTATAGATAAATTTAATAAAACAGTCTCATAGAAAACCAAAGAACCATGGCAAATTGTTATAAAAGACTCAATAACAAATGAATAAATGCATTGCAAACTCGAGCACACCTCCACCAATAGCACCTGTTCACAAGAATGACGCATGTAGCAGCCATAATCGAGCATGACATACTCAAGTCTACTGTTTGGAACGAAAAGAATCTGCCTTTCATCCTACAGAGCACACTTATAATCTTCCATAAGGCCATTTTTAATTATTTTGTTATTATTATCGCTTTTAAATTATTTTTAGTCTTATTTTTCTTTTTATTTATTATTTATTTAATAATCTTAATAAGTAACATAGTATAATTTGCAATGTGAATTTTTGATATGAGAAACTTTTAATATTCTTTTGTCTTTGGAATCAAATCGGACATTTTAAAATTTTACTCGTAATTTTTATTGTGTGTAGTGTATTTTTTTATACCATGCTTTTATATTTTTATTATTTGTTATTTTATTAATATATGCAGAGTATTTTTGTAGTAGTTTTCAAATTTTAATAATAAGAGTAGGTGTTAGTTTCCTACTTGTCTTTAGTCTTACTTATATTGATAATATTGACGACCGAGTGGCCTAGTGGTCAGAGTACCTGACTTCTATGCCGCAGGTCCTGGGTTCGAATCACAGCCGGAGCAAACTTTTGTGCAACACAATTTGTTGGTTTTCGGGTCTGGTTGTGTTGTGATTGTCCCCGTGTTTTTTTTATTGCATAAAGTGATGAAACGAGCAAAACGTTCACCCGATGGTAAGTGCAACGTCTGCCCATAACAAATGCTGTGCCACCCAGAAAATTTCTGTGTGATACTACACTGTGCCAATCACCCTGAGACATAGGTTCTTAAGTCTCATATGCCTAGCGATTACGCTAGCTCACAGTGCCCTTAAAACCGAAACACAGTAATGTTTGCACACTACTGCTTCACGGTAGAATAACTGGCTCTGGGGTGGTACCTACCTAGACGGACTCCTGCATAGGAATCCTACCAAATTAAAACTAATTATTTAAGTTTCTGACACCGCATCCTCGCCTACCTCCGATATTATCGCATTAGCGTTAGATCTGGCGGGTAGGTTGGTACGAGTGAGTACCTCTGCGTTTGCGCGGACACTTCTGGCACTATAATATCTCCTGCGCAGTTCATAGCTTTCGACAATATTCGGAAGTTGTCGCCGTGGTCGAAATCGATCAGGAGAACATCAACTCTGTAGTCATTAATATTTACTTTTATACATACATACATAAGATCACGACTTTATCCCATAAGGGGTAGTCAGAGACTGGGCACTCACTGCAAAGACAGATGATTGCCACAATCCAAGTTTCACCAAAACAATGTAATGGTGTAACTCGTTGTGATAGGTGGTGAGCCCATCGCCACCATGCGCTGTTGGGTGCACAGTGCAGTTTAATTCCCTTACTCGCCTTTTACGAGATCCATTGGGTGAGATGGAGTGGTAGTATTTTTTTAACGAACCGCCACCACACGGCTTACTACTACTTTACTTTTATATAGCATTATTACCATCTGTCAAACTATGTTCTGTATCAACAAGTATGTGTTAAACTCGCCAGTTCGAATTAAGATTTTATTACACCAAAAAAAAAAAAATGCGTTAAATTTGCATTACCAAATGTGAAAACGGTAAAAAATGATATTGTTTCGATGAATTAGAGATTGTTGATAGCACTGTTTTTTTGGGAATCACATTACATTGTACGCTTCAGTGGGATAGTAGATACTTTAGCTAATAATAAAAATCAGTTATCAGTTCGGCTTCGGATGCTGTTAGAAAGATCCGAAAACTGGTGGTAGGATTCCTATGCAGGAACCCGTCTAGGTATCTACCACCTCAGGGCCAGTTATTTTGGCGTGAAGCAGTAGTGTTAAAACATTACTGTGTTTCGGTTTGTAGAGCACTGAGAGGTAGCGTAATCACTGGGCATATGAGACTTAAGAACTGATGTCTCAGGGTGACGGGCGCAGTGTGGTCTCACACTGATGTTCTGAATGACGCAGCATTTGTTATGGGCAACCGTTGCACTTACCATAAGGCGAACGTTTTGCTCGTCTCGTCACTATTTCCAATAATAAAAATTACAGTGTGGTAGCGGTATAAGAGAATCTACCACCCCATCTCGCCCCCGTGGGTGTCGTAAAAGTCGACAGAGTGAAATTTAAAAACCAGGAGATGGGCAGCAGCGTCTTCCTGGAACATCATAATAAACAAACTGCGGTTGCCAACCCGCCTGCCAAGCGTGGCAACTATGACAAAATCCCTACAAAATGGGAGCTACGAAGGGAAGGCCCCTAGGAAAGGCGACTATCTGTCCAAAGGAGATGTCGAGCTTATCATCCACAAGTCTCTCATTAGCAACGTTGTCAAGATCGGGAGTGTGTCGACTAGGGTTGCGTACCTTATACTCAGAATAACCAAACGGTATTCGCTGAAGGTCATACAGGTATACGCGCCTACCTCGGCATACCTTGATGATGAGGTGGCGGTAATGAGGATATCTCAAAAATCATTCATTCCTCCAATAGTCACTACAAGATGCTGATGGGAGACTTTAACGCGAAGCGAGGCATAAAGAAAAACGATGAGCTGGAAGTGGGGCAATTTGGAACAGGGCAACGGAACCAAAGGGGCCTACAGCTGGCCGACTTTATGGAGAAGGAGGGACTCTATA
Source organism: Luehdorfia chinensis (assembly GCA_019845155.1). Lineage (NCBI taxonomy): Eukaryota > Metazoa > Arthropoda > Insecta > Lepidoptera > Papilionidae > Luehdorfia > Luehdorfia chinensis. The sequence goes on along the minus strand of JAHVAK010000243.1, from coordinate 265,704 downwards.
TGATGAAATCTTTCTTCAAAAAGCGGCTCCACTGAAAGTTGACCTGGATAAGCCCGTACGGTTCTACCAAAAATGAGATTCATGACGACCAAAAACGACAGCTGTTTTTTTATTGTAGAAAGTGACGAAACGAGCAAAACGTTCACCTGATGGTAAGTGCAACGTCCGCCCACAACAAATGCTATGTCACCCAGAATACTTCTGTGTGACACCCAATGCGCCCGTCACCCTGAGATATCAGTTCTTAAGTCTCAAATTCCCAGTGATTACGCTAGCTCACAGGCCTTTCAAACCGAAACACAGCAATGCTTGCACACTACTGCTTCACGGCAGAATAACTGGCCCTGGGGTTGGTACCTACTTAGACGGATACCTACATAGGAATCCTACCACCAGTTGTTCAATGATGTCTCTATGATCGCTGAGGTGAAAACCGGCAGTGATCACCGGATAGTAAGAGGCACATTGAACTTAAACATTAAGCTGGGGAGGTCTCTGGTCTGTTGAAGTCTACGCTCCGTCAAACAAAACAAAAAATATCCAGAAACTTTTATTTATTTATTTATTTCTTACAACAAATTATAACATCATAACAGTTAAAAAACCAAATCGATGCTATAAGACAAACAAAAAAACTCTCCGATCACACTCTCAATCTCATGGAGGCTAGGTGAGAAATGAGGATGCAGTCCTCAACTGATGCGTCAGCAAATCGGCAACCGAACAGACAGATCTCCAAATGTATGCGGCGAGACCTTCGCAACTTCAATATAGCTCGTATTGAGGAATCCATAGAGCGAAACCAAGGCTCCAAGGTTTTTGACAGGGATCTGTCTGCCGAAAAGAGTCAACTGACTAAGTTGAGGACCGAAAGCGGTGGCGTCATTTCCGCTGGAGCAGAGATTATGAGTGAGATAGAGAGTTTTTATAGACAGCTGTACATATACATCGTTGTCGCAGTCGTTGGAGCCACACACTAGTGTGAGTAACGACCCAAGAGCAAATATCGTCCGACACTATTCCAATGATATCCCGGACTTCAGTCTGAGCGAGATTAGTATGGCTCTCAAACAGCTTAAGAATGGCAAAGTGCCGGGTGAGGATGGAATCACAGCAGAGCTTCTGAAAGCGGGTAGAAAACTGATACTACTGTCCTTTCTTACTTGCTTACTCACTTGGCCTTCCGTCATCCGGGGCGGTGCCGTCAAATCACTATTATTGAGGCATGTATTGGAAAAATATTTCAGATATTTTTCTTCTGAAATTACACGTGAACCTGAACATACATTCATACATACATAAGATCACGACTGGATCCCATACGGGGTAGTCAGAGACTGGGCACTCACTGCAAAAACAGATGACTGCTACAATCCACGTTTCACCAAAACAATATAATGCACTTGGTGTGATAGGTGGTGAGCCCATCGCCACCATGCGCGGTCGGGTGCAGTGCAGTTTAATTCCTTACTCGCCTTTTACGAGATCCATTCGATGAGATGGAGTGGTAGTATCTTTTAACGAGCCTGAACAAGTATCTAATACCATTTTCAGCTAATGACCATTAATTTCTACGGTTAACTGAAGTTGATCGTAAGTTACATACCTCAAGTTGAACAGATCGCACTCAATTAATTGGTTAATTGACAAATATTAATACAATTTTTATGACTTTTTACGTAACAAGTTTTGATAGAGATGTCAATTGATTTGACATTGTAAACAATTTCAAGTAACATTAGCATAATTGGTCATTGACATTTGATTTGATTAGTTAAAGCAACAATATCATTTAATATTGTTATTTAAAGAACAAATATTGTTACGCTTTGTAATGCGAAAATATATAGGGTGTTCATATTTTATTTACAGCAGCATGCACAAACGAATTGTCTTTATCTTCGAAATCGTTGTCAATTTATTCCTCTCATATTTTATGTAAATAAGTGACGTATTGCTTATACGATTGAAGAGATTATTAAAGCAAGAGAAAAATAAGAACTGTAAATATATTAACGGTAGTAAGTACCAGAAAAATTGAAAAGGTATTATATTTGGAGGTGAATCTTAATGCTTTTTCTGGCTTTAATAGGCGATTTTTACATAACTTTGCCATTGGTCAGCGTACCTGACCCCTGTTGACCCCTGATGAGTCACCTGACCGTCAGGCTCCTGAGTCCTGGGTTCGAATCTCAGTTGAAGCCAATATTTGTGTAACACAAATTATATATTAGTATAATTATAATACAAATTCAGATCATCATTCATCATCATTATAGTCAGTCCCCTGCTGAACATAGGCCACCCTCATAGATTGCGACAAAAGTTTGTAGCTCTCAATTTGGGGGGATTTGTTATTTTTGGCACGCTTGGCAGGCGGGTGTAAAAAAGTAAAATTTAAAGAACAGCCTATAAATAACCCACTGCTGGGTACAGGCCTCCTTTTATATCCAAAGGGTTTTGGAGCTAGAAACACCGCCACGATGTTCTTATGCGGGATGGCGGTTTCCACATGTCTTCGATGTTTTCCTTCACCGCCGAACACGTGGTAAATCAGCACTTAAAATTGCAATTACCCATTTTAGTGGTGCCGACACCTTGAATAGAACCGAGGTCAACTCACATAATATGAAATTAAAAGCGAGCGCCTAGTCCCTGAGCTACCAAGGGTGTGCAACACCCCAAACAAATTCTGATCCGTCATCGGATTTTATGGTATGACATTACAATGGATACGGGAAATAGACGAGTCCTTGCCTTTTAGGGGGTGTTTCTTCAAATTGAAAGCCGAGTTATCGAGTACAGAACAGGAATGATTTATTCGATATTTTTTTAGGCTTGATGGTCACTGTTAGCCCGAAGGCTTTCACAGCTTCGCTGGTTTGAAAGATGGCGGAGTGCTGAGGGCGCTTAGTCGAAATCTTTATTAATGAATGACTGGCGCAAGGACCCCGAGAGGGGACTTCGGCTTCGACCGATATCCAGTTTGCGAGAGTAACTGACTCGAGGGCGCCCAAAGGGGCCGGCCTGGGCTCGGACACTTACTTCAATCGGAGGGTGATTTATTCGACAAAATGTCCTTACGTTTGTGTCACAAACGGTTTTTCAACTAGTGATTGTATACAAACGCAGATAATAAGCGTCTAACTACTTGCGGGAGTTAGATAGCTGACTGCTAAGATAAGAATGTCCATAGCTCAATACATAGTGTTTCTTGCAATGTGGCGCAATCGTATAAATATTTGAAAATAGCTGCGTGCCAGTTTAGGGGTGCTGACCGTGTGCACCAGTTAACTGGACCACAACACTACATGCCCTAGGGTACATCCAAGGACCCGCGCGTAGTCACGCGTGGCGGAGAACATCACTGTGGGGGGCAGGAAGCCCCGGACAGTTTCCCGGTGCCTTGTGAGGTGTACAAGATAAGACCTAGATCGTGCGAGTTTAGTTGCGTACCTGTTGCGTACAAGCCGTCTGTACGGCTTGATCTACGCGAGACGATGTACATATGTGATGTCGAGATATGTTAACGCTGTTAATGTTTAATACAAACAAAAAGGCTGTGGTGTAGCCATAGCGATAAAATATATACCGTTCAGTTCGATTATTAGTTTTTTACACATTCTATTATTTCGTTTTCAGGGGAGCGTTTGGGATTGCTGCAGTCACTGGCGGGGCTCGCGGCGATATTAAGCCGCTTCACAGTAGAACCCGCCCCCGAAACGTTGCGTCATCCGAAGGTCGATCCCGTATCAGGGATCATTCAGACGATAAAAGGGGGACTGCCTTTGCTATTTCGAAAAAGGAACTGCCAGACAACGCATTAACCTTACTTCCTTATTGATATTTAGCTCAAAGTAAACCACTTCGAAAAAATAAAAACTAATAAACTGGCTGCTCGGTCGGCGCAGCCGCAGATCGATTGGTTTTTGTGCTATTGTTCACGGGTTCGATTGCTCAGTATCATCATCATCATCATCATCACCATCATCATCATCAACATCATTTCAGCCTATCTATAGTCCACTGTTGTACACAGGCTTCCCCCATAGGTCTCCACAAAATTTTGTACCTCTCATTTTGGGAGGATTTTGCCATAGTTACCACGCTTGGCAACCGCAAGCAATTTATTTAGATGTTGCGGAAGATGCTGCTGCCCATTTTCTTATTTTTATTTTTCCTCTGTCGACTTTTACGACGCCCACGGGATGAGATGGGGTGGTAGATTCTCTTTAGCCGCCACTACACGGCCGTCAGTTACAAGTTTATATTTTTATACGATTATACGAGCAGAACGTTCATCTGATGGTAAGTGCAACGTCTGCCTATAACAATTGCTGTGTCACCCAGAACATTTCTGTGTGACACCACACTGCGCCCGTCACTCAGACACATCACAGAGAGTGGTTACTGATCTGGGTGTATATGCATGTGAAATTTGTCCGTAAAACTCACTCACTGTGAGATATTTTAAAATTAGAAAAGGAAAAGAATGTAATATAATTATTTTTTTCCCAAATACGTAATGTCAGTGTCCAATGCATTAGAGGTAAATTGTTTTATTTAAGTATATTGTATCTCATTTTAAGTGAACCTCTGTTCTTATGGGAAATAAAAAAAAATCTTTAAACCTAAAAGAAGTGGGGTAAACGAGAGGCAGCTAAAGTAGAAGAACAGCTTTTATTGCCGCCGTATGTGTAGTAACATCGGTAGTGGTTACTAGTCGATCAAAAAGTTCAACAAAGACTTTTTAAGAAGGGTTATTATAATATTAAGGAATACATGGATGATGACAACCCCTGGGAATGAGGTGATCGCTGCCAAGCTATTTCTACATCTTTATAATACAGCTGTAATTCTATATTTAAAATGACTGAAAAAAAATCCCGATGGGTTTCTTACTGGTTTTTCCCAGGACAGAGCCATTTCTTTGCGAACTAGTGTAGCTTAAAACAAATACGTTCAATGAGTATTATGTACTCGTAAATTATCTATATTGAATAAAAAATATTCTTATCTATTGTAGTACCAGGGGGTCTATTGGACATACATTTGGAGGGTAGCTTGGTCGACTGTCAAGTGCTTCGTGCCTTATTTGAAATAATTGTTTTAAATTAAAATAAAAAACTTTTCGTAGTGAATATCTAAATTTAAGGACAATCCAGTAGTGCTGTGCAATATAGTATGTGGACTAAAGTGATAGTAGTGGTAATTGATGTGTAATGGGAAAAAACTGACTGCAGCATACCAGCTGTTCATAACGTCATAATCAGCTGTTTGTCACTGCATTTTCACATTATTGCATTGTTACGGTGAACACGGCGTAAACTAGTGTTAAATATATTTTTATAAAGATTTCATGAGGCAAATTGTGTGGCATAGATCCTTAGACAGTTTTTTTACTTTAGAGACTTTAGAGTAGTTTTCGCGACAAAATCATAATTGCAGTCAGCGACATCTACTGACGTATTATATAATTAATTTTATACCTTTTACATAATTAAATAAAGCTAAGAATGGCAAATAAGTGTGGTGTATGCGGAAGATTCGCCTCAACAATGGACGGGGCAAAATGCTCAAATTGCATGCATTTATTTCATCGGCAATGCGTTAACATTAAAACCGATACCCGTATAACAAATAAATGGCAATGTCGTGATTGCAAAAAATCATGCGCAAGCGGCATGAGTGCTACACCGAGTTCATGTGCCTCCGGCGGCACGGATACGGACCTCGGCGATGCGTTGGTGGACACTGCCAACAGAGGGCGTATCGACGTTGGTGTCGACTTGGCGAATGAAATAAAATTTATACGTGAGCAACTAACAACCATTGTCCGAGAGATGTCGTCCTTCGGTCAAGAAATGTCCAAAATTAGCACGACCATAAAAGAATTAAATAACAGAGTTGGCGATGTTGAGAAAAGGGTGACATATCTTGAGCAGCGGGCGACGGAGACTCAGAAACAGACCCCACCGGCAGATACTAAATTAGAAGACACATTAATTGAACTAAAGTGTCGGTTAAACGATCGGGACCAAGAATCATTACTTAACGATGTCGAAATATCTGGCGTCGCGGAGCTTAAGGGCGAAAATCCTCTACACGTGGTCACGTTATTGGCCACAAAGATCGGTGTTGAGTTGGACGAGCGCGATGTGGTAAGCGTAGGGCGGACAGGTATGCGTCGCGAAATCCAACACAATGGAAGCAGTGCCGAAAAGCCCAGACCACGCCCTCTGGTTTTGCGTCTTGCTCGGAGAGTGATCCGAGATCAACTGATACGTGCTGCGCGCGTTCGTCGTGGCGCCGATACCGCTGGGCTAGACTTAGGCGTAGAACCTAGTCGTTTTTATTTAAATGAGCGCCTAACTCCGTTGAATAAGCAGCTATTTTATAAATCCCGGGAGGAAGGGCGGCGCAGAGGCTGGCGGTACGTGTGGACACGGGACGGGTTTATTTTTGCTCGTCGTGATTCAAACTCGGCGCGCCATCGCATTCGAACTGAACTAGACATTTCTAAAACTTTTGGGCTTTCAGGCGTTTGAAGAAAATATTTAGTCGTGTTTTGGTTGTTTACTTTAATAATAGTTTAGTTTTCTCTGATGTTATATGTGTGTGTGTAAAAAATAAGTTACATAGCTGGAGATGTAATAAAAATTCTCAATTTTATATAATTATTTCGTGCCTAAGACTGAGTTATAATAATGCCTTAGAAACGAGCACATGTTTTTGGTCTAATATTTGTTTTGATCCGTGCTGCAGCATAGCCAGTGCTCAAATAGCTTTACTTGCCAGCGCTCATGTCAGTTTTTTATCTAACCTAATGCCTTTTGTTTTATCTTATTTTCACGCATTTAAACCTTCTATTTTCGCTAGATTTAAAGGCCGTAGGTATAATATGGTTTTAATGAGTAATTATAACAATGTTATTTATGTTGTTCTTAAAATAGCTTATTGTTATGAAAATGACTAGATCAAATAAATTAAAAATTGGTTTTCTGAATCCTGGATCGCTTGGTACCAGACATGACGAGTTTTTGGCAGCGATGGCGCGTCACTCTGTTGACATAATGGCCATTAATGAAACGTGGCTTCGGGAAGGGGGGGAGGGCCGTGCGCCTTCTGTTCCAGGGTACCGACTACGACACGTGCCCCGGCCTGCCGAGGTCCGGGCACGTGGCGGAGGAGTAGGGTTCTACCTAAGACAGGGTTTGCCAACGCGGATTATTCAGCATCCTGTTTATCCCACAGTTGAACAGATGTGGTTAAGTATTAACATCAACGGTAAATTCCTTATAATCGGAACGGCTTATCGTCCCCCGTGGTTAAGTGTACGATTGTTTCTGGACGCGTTAAGCGACTCAGTAAGTTCTTTCGTGGGAAACGATAACATTGTTCTGTTAGGGGATTTTAACATCGATGTCCTAAACACCCATAGCGTAAGTACTAAAATGTTCTCTGATTTTTTAAAATGTAGCAACCTTTCACAATATGTTAATGAACCGACGCATTTTACCGAAAACAGTGAGACTCTCATAGATGTTCTATGCACTGACGCACCGGTATCATATTTAACAGTTGACCATATTCGTGATTTGAGTAGTCATGCTCTAGTTGTATGCGAATTAAACATTCTCAAAGCTCGGTTCCGACCGAAGCGTGTTACATTCAGACCATTAAGGTCTATCGATACTGACCTTTTTAAACAAGATTTAAAACAAATAAACTGGCATAGTTTGACATTTTTGCAAGATGTTAATGATTTAGTTTATTCCTTTAATAATGTTGTATTAAATATTTTTGATCAACATGCACCCTTGAAAACTGTTCATATAAAACATAGCAATTATCCCTGGATTACATATAATATTAAATGTATGATGAAAAAGCGTGATGAGGCCCAAGTCAGAGCTCGCAAGACAAAGCTTGATTCCCATAAAGCTTATTACAAAAATCTGAAATCAATAGTCAATACTGCTATTGTCTCAGAAAAAATCGCGTATTTTAAATACTATGTCAACTCTAAAATAAAGCAACCAAAAGTAATGTGGACGCATATCAAACGGCACGTTCAAATAAAAAGTAATGACACTTCTCTACCAGTTCATTTTAATGACGCTGATGCATTGAATGATCATTTTCTTAAGGTCCCCGGAAAAAATAATGTTTCTTTATCCCTTCTCACTTTTTTTGAATTTCATCGTACTTCGGACAACTCGTTTCAATTTAAAGCAATCTCAGAATCTGATGTAGCAAAAATTTTAAATTCCTTACAGTCCAATGCAGTCGGATTTGATGGAATATCTCTTGATATGTTAAGGCTTTTACTCCCTGATTGTCTGGCGGTAATAACATTTATTGTTAATAAGTCATTTGAGACAAATATTTACCCCGATGTCTGGCAACAAGCCCTTGTGAAGCCTATTCCTAAAAGTGGTAATCCTACTTCACTATCAGATCTGCGGCCCATCAGCATTTTACCGTGCTTATCCAAGGTAATAGAAAAGGCAGCATTCAATCAGTTGACCGAATATCTCGAGGTAAACAATATTCTTCCAATGCTTCAGTCTGGCTTCAGAAAGCAGCGCAGTACTACTACTGCATTAATCGACGTAGTAGACGACATTCTTGGGGCACAAGCCAATGGAGAGAGCACTATTCTGACCCTGCTAGATTTCTCGCGCGCATTTGAAACCCTTAACGTATCCTTACTTCTTTCCAAATTATCATTTTACGGAATAAGTGCAAACGCAGTTAAATGGTTCGACAGCTATTTTAAGAACCGTTCTCAGCTAGTCGAACTGCAGCAAAATGAAAACGATAAAAGTTTTTCCGCGATTCGACCTGTCGAACGGGGAGTTCCGCAGGGGTCTATTTTGGGTCCACTGCTTTTTATGATATACAGCGCCGATATCATCAGCAATATAAAACATTGTAAGTATCATTTGTACGCAGATGACTTACAGATGTATATTTCTTTTAAGCCTTGCGACACAGGAACAGCGTTGGTAAAGTTGAACTCTGATCTGGAGCGCATATCTTTATGGTCTGAGCGTAGCGCATTGGTTTTAAATCCGAAAAAAACCAAGTATTTGATTCTGGGAACACCTACTCAGATACGGAAGGTTAGTGCAAGACGTCCAGCTGTCGTTGTAAATAATGAGACAATTAAAAGAGTCTCTGAAGCGAGGAATCTTGGAGTGATGATGGACGAGAACCTTAGGTTTGAAAAGCATATTATAGATATTGCACGTAATTGCTTCTACAGACTAAAAGTACTGTATCGAATTCGGGATTATTTAAGCGTTGCTTTACGTATTAACCTCTGCGAGTCCCTCATTCTCTCCAAATTTAATTACGCAGATTCCCTTATAGGGTCACGTCTGTTAGTACGGACTAAACAAAATATACAAAGGGTACAGAATGCCTGCGCGCGGTTCTGTTTTAATGTACCACCGCGTACACACGTGACCCCTTTCTTTAATAACGCAAATATCTTAAAGATGGACTTCCGCAGGCGTCTACACTTCGCCACCCTGTTATTTGGTATAGTAAAATCCAAAGAGCCTATATACCTCTACAATAAGCTGAGTTGGGCCCAGGACGAAAGTAATATGTATCTTACCAGATCGTCTGGTAACAAGCTAACATACCCCTTCAACCGCTCAGCCGCTTTTAGAGGTAGTTTCAAATATAGTGCCACAAAGTGTTGGAATAACCTCCCGCCTCCTTTGCGTGACTTAAAATCAGTAAATGGGTTTAGAATTAGATACAAATTGTTATTGTTAGATGAACAAAAAAAAAATAGTGGCTAACTATCAATAAAGGTAGGTTTATGGGATTGACTATTTATTATCATAAATTAATATATGACTTGGAAGGAGTGGGATTATGCTTTCGTGCTCATAATTTCAAAGTAGCTTTATTATTTAACTACGCTGTCAATAGGAGCTTACAAAATTAAAAACTATTTTGTGCCAGATTAGCATGGCGGTGCACATGGAGGCGTCCAAGTTTCCTCCTGTTCTGGGCCGAACTGAAAACCAGTGCTGCGATGTTAGCATCGCGGCTTTAACTGAGTTCGGTCCACTTTACGATTATATGCTGCAGCACAGATATTTTGGTAATAGGTATATGTGTGTATGTGTGTGTATATATATATATATATATATATGTGTGTGTGTATATATTTATTTATTTTTTTCGTAGTGGCTAAGACATTTTTTTTTGTTTTCTTTTATTTTATTTTATTTCTTGTTTGTATTTTGTGCTGTATGTTTTTTAATCGTAAATAAATGTTTTACTTACTTACTTACTTACTATTGTGTAACTCTGGTTGGTGTCGTGATCGGTTTCATTTGATCCCATTAAATTTTGTAACAACTAATAAACTCACAATTTTGAATGAGTTTTTTCATTGATATTTTAGAGCAGACCTACACTTACCTTGACTAAAAACATGCATATTGTGCGGAAAACAAATATCTATGCCACGATACACCCTACCTAGACGACAATCCTGCATCACACATACTTGCAGCCTCTTAGGGCGGATTTCACCGTTGAAACTAAACGCGATCAGTTCAAGCTGAACGAAGTTTAAGCGTTTAACTGAGTTCAATGCTACTGTTTGCACTTCACCAACATCAACTGAACGCGATTAAAGCTAAACGCGGTTCAAATTCTGAACGCCCAATTTTCGACGTTCAGCTCTTTAGACGCGTTTAGAGAGCTGTTATTGTCAATTGCACAACTATGTAAACACAATAAATATTTTTAATACGTTTTGTTTATTGTTTGCATACCTATGTGTCTTATGCATAAAACAGGCTGTTTGATGTCGCAAAATAATAAATCCATCGAGTTTTTGCTTTAGATTGTGATGATATTTCATGTAAACTTAGATTTTCTAAACGCGATCAAAATGGAGTCGGTGAAATAGGTTAGACGAAAACCGAGTTCAAATGATATATTTGATCTAAATAAAATCTAAAGTAAAATGTGGTTTTATTTAACTTGGTTTCCAAAGCGAATGGTGAAATCAGTTCTAAAACATTTTTTAAATATTGCTACAACGCGGTTCTATTGACTATACTTATTATTGCTACTTTATTTTCTTTATGTAACTTTGTTTCCTTCTTTTTCATCATTTCAAGGAAAAAAATCACTGTGTGAGATATGCATGTAACTATCTTTCGAACGCCGGTACCCCTGGATGCTCTATTTATTCTGCGGTCACATTATCAGAGGCCGAATTTAATTTGGTCTCATAATTATTTACACGATTTATCAATTAGCTTAAACAGACCGTTGACGGTGTTTAGGTTTAAGTTAATATTATAATATATGTGCCGTGTGGTGGCGGCTCGTTAAAAGAATACTACCACTCCATCTCATCCAATGGATCTCGTAAAAGGCGAGTAAGGAATTAAACTGCACTGTGCACCCAACAGCGCATGGTGGCGATGGGCTCACCACCTATCACACCAAGTGCATTATATTGTTTTGGTGAAACGTGGATTGTGGCAGTCATCTGTTTTTGCAGTGAGTGCCCAGTCTCTGACTACCCCTTATGGGATACAGTCGTGATCTTATGTATATAAAATATATTAAAGAAATTTATATTTCAGATCTTTATAAATAAAAATCAATTGCCGCATATATGAAAGACAACTATCGAACGAACTCGACTGATTTGGCTCTTTTTAGATTTGTCCGCAATTGTTGAAAGAAAACTATTGGAAAATCCAACGGAAAAGTCGGAAATTAGGATAGTACTTTTGTATAAACATCTCAAAATAACCTGACGTTTAGTTTGACAGTTCTGCTGTCTTTCTAGACAGCAGAACTGTCAGCACTTGTGCGCGAAAGTATATTTTGCATGGCTCCAACGACCTATACATATTATAATACGAGTAGAATACCAAAAGACATAAAATAATTTAAAGAGGACTACGATGTATATAACCAACCTTGACTATGAAACTATTTTGTAGGATAAGGATTAACATCATGATACGAATGTCATCATACTCGTATTTCGATTCTACTCGTGTTTTGATTGAATAATTTGAACAAAAAGTGGTTATTGTGACTTAACTATAATAGTTAGACATGTAGCCTCGCGGACTTTTTGTGAGTAATGATGAGTACTATGAAAATGTAGTACATTGTTTTCTTTATCATTAATAGTTTTTGCAGCGCACGCCAAATAATGACTTTTATCAGTAAATTTTTGATACCTTGAGTTACATCATAGCAATTTTCGTAGTGATCTCGGTTTTCTTTTTAATAAATAACAACTCATGCTATTCGGTGATAATGTAGTTGTATATAAATGTAAGAATTTTTAAAATCGGTTCAGTAGTTTTTGAGTCAAATCATTGCAAACAAACATATCTTTCCTCTTTATAATATTAGTATAGATAAAAATCTTACGCTTTTTTCTTTTAACGTTACGGACGTTTTTTGACTACTGTTTTTGCTAAGGTACCCCTCCACATCGCCCCATAACGAACTTCGTTCCAAAAATTAAATATTAACCAATTTAAACATAAGCTGCGCTTTATTCTAATTGACATAATGTTACATTCGTATTTCCGACTTTATAATATTATTTTAATTTCTGTTGACATGAAATTGACATTAACATTAATTGACATTTGATTTGTTCAAGGTGTTTTTTCTTTTACTTGTAAATGGCAGCAGTTGTGTTATTCCATTACCGATATAATTAACTATTTTTTTAATTTTGTGACTGTAACAAAAAAAGCTGTACACTTTATACTGCGAAAACAGTAACTCCTTTACTGTTCAGGCTGCACTACTCTGGAATTTCTTGGCTGGAGACATAAGAAAAGCCCCAAATAAGGGCTCGTTTAAGAGATAAGTTCGTGATTACTATTTGAGAATAACTAATGTTTGATGTTAGAAATGTTACCTATAGTTCGGTTTTATATTTTATGCATATTATAATAATATCTGTGTTTATTTATATTCAATTTCTTATTTATGAGTAGCTATGTGTGTTCACATGTATTTTTCGTGTGTGTATATGTGTATATGTATATGTGTATATATGTGTATATATATATTTTTTTTAAGAAAAAACGAAGCCTCACAGTAGGATTTTCTCCGGTATCGTGGGTGCGTTTTACAAACACACATTTCACATGCACAACACAACCAGACCCGAAAAGCAACAATTTGTGTTTTTGCACAAATGTTGTCTCCGGCTGGGAATCGATATATATATATATATGTATATATACAATATATATATACATATATATATATAATATAGCGTAGACGGCCGCCGAGACGGCCGTCTGTCGTAGAGTCTATTACGCTTGATAATGCCTCGTTTTGGGGCGAAACACGTGTCGTGTTCTCGACTTCAGTGGTGTATATTATCTAGTGGTAGTATTGTAGTGGTTGGTGTGGTTTCCGCAAAGTAACGCCTGATTCTATTAACTATATCTTTATCTTTGTCAAAGCGCACGTCCCATTTTCTTTAATAGTAAATTTTACCCCCGCGAAGCTGTTGCGGGATGCTAGTGAGTAACTACATATATTCTACTGTTTGACGAGCGCGTGGCCTAGTGGTCAGAGTGACTGACTTCTAAGCCGCGGGTCCTGGGTTCGAATCCCAGCCGGAGCCAACATTTCTGCTAAAACATAAATTGTTGGTTTTCGGGTCTGGTTGTGTTGTGATTGTCCCCGTGTTTCTCACACTGCATCCTAGCCTATCTCCGATCTTATCGCATCAGCGTTACATCGGGCGCGGGTAGGTTGGGACGAGTGAGTGCCTCTGTGTATGCGCTTACACTTGTGGGACTATAATATCTCCTGCGCAGTTGATGGCTCTCGACAGTAGGCGGCAGTTGTCGCCGTGGTCGAAATCGGCTAGGAGAACATCATATTCTACTGCTTTATTTATGCTAAGCCCTTTAGACCTCTAATTATGAACAAGTGGTATTAGTATTTATGTAATAAAACTTTACAGTAGTCCCTGTTCTTCAAATATTGTAAAATTCGAAGTATTTCAATAACATGAATAGTGCTGATCGAAATATTTGATTACTAAAAATTTGTGAATATTACAAGCGTCCGAAAAACTTTTTAACGGTGGTAGGTTTTCTATGCAGGAGTCCGTCTAGGTAGGTACCATCCCAGGGCCAGTTATGCTGTGTTTCGGTTTGAAGGGCACTGAAAGCTAGCGTAATCACTGGGCATATGAGATTTAAGAACTGATGTCTCAGGGTGACGGGCGCAGTGTGGAAACTTAATGCTGGGACGCCATTTTTTATTGACTTCAGAAGCTTCAGAAAAAAGTGGAACCCTATTGGATGATATACTAGACTATCCTCGTGCTGCGCTCAATGGCGTAGCATTTTTTGTAATTGGATAAATTGACGAAACGAGCAAAACGTTCACCTGATGGTAAGTGCAACAAATGCTACGTCGCCCAGATCATTCCTGTGTGACACCACACGGCGCCGTTACTCTCAGAAAACAGTTCTTTAGTCTTATATATTCTGTGATTACGCTAGCTCTCAGCGCCAAACCGGAACACAGTTTGCGCACTACTGCTTCACAGCAGAATAACAGGCCCTGGGGAGGTTATCTACCTAGCCGGATTCCCGCGTAGGAATCCTACCACCATGGGTGCGGATATCGCTGATGTCATTTTGTTTGCGGTTTCACGAAAAGGCAATTTATTTATTTATTTATTTATTTATACTTTATTGTTTCCCCTTAAAGGATACAATGGGCGGACTTAATGCCAGTTGGCATTCTCTGCCAGTCAACCCAAGGCGTAGCGAAACAATGTGGCAGGTGTAAAACTTAAAAAAACTAAATATTGGAATTTTAAAGGCTACTGATAAACATAAAATACAATTTAAAATTACTCAAAATACATATAAATAAATACATAGCAATATATAATTATGATAAATAAACAAATAATACATAAATATATACATAAATATAAGCTAACATACATACACACATACATATACAGAAATATACGTGGTGGTTCGACATAAATTTGAAAAAAAAGAGTCCACAAACAATTTTAAATGAAATCTTTAAAATAATGCTCCCGTACTAACCTCTTAAAACTGATCTTATTTTGGGCTTTTTAATGTCATCGAGCAAGGAGTTCCAGAGCAGTGCAGCCTGAACGAGCCTGAATTTATTACATTGTATTTATATAAGGCATAAAGC
Source organism: Luehdorfia chinensis (assembly GCA_019845155.1). Classification (NCBI taxonomy): domain Eukaryota; kingdom Metazoa; phylum Arthropoda; class Insecta; order Lepidoptera; family Papilionidae; genus Luehdorfia; species Luehdorfia chinensis. The sequence continues at coordinate 250,470 of JAHVAK010000243.1, read as the reverse complement.
TTACGCTTTGGTTAATTACAAAGTGAATAAATTTAAAGGAAGACACCAGAAAAACCGGAAATCGGTTTGTTTTTCCTTCAAGGAAACTTAAACATCATCACTTTAACAAAAAGTGAAACAATTTAAAAATAAATTATATATAATATTATAACATACATGATTGCATTGTAAACAAAGACATTATTCATGTAATTAGTTTTTTTTTGTTTTAATTACTTGATAACTTAAGCATTTAACTATAAAATGTATTTATAAATAACTTAACAAAACATAACTACAATCGCAGTTAAAGCCCTCGGTTTCCTATTTGACTCGCGATTTAAATTATCGGTCTTTTATTTGATAAAGGTGTTCTCTAGTGTAAAATTGCTTTGAAACTTGTGGAAGCATATGCAGATGTACTAGTATCATTTGTGTAATCAGTCACCGCCGACCATGATCCCGCTAGCAATAGCAATAATAACGCTCCTCGCGCTCTATCTCTACGGCACGAGAACGTACAAGTACTGGGAAAAGAGAGGCGTGAAGTACGTCACGCCTCTGCCCTTTGTCGGCAACTACTGGCGCGTATATTTAATGCAAAACAGCACTGCAGAAGAAATGGTAAAAATGTATTGGACTTATCCCAACGAAAAAGTTATCGGTAGCTTCTGGGGTACGAGACCACAGCTCGTGATCAGAGATCCAGAAATTATGAAACGCATTCTTACTACCGATTTTGGCTACTTTTACCCTCGAGGTCTTACCGCAAATGGAAAAGTTATTGAACCTTTGTTAAAGAATTTGTTCTTCGCGGATGGAGACTTATGGCGTTTGTTGCGCCAGCGCATGACTCCGGCATTTACAATTGGAAAGCTGAAGGCGATGTTCCCAATAATTGTAGAAACTGCAGAAAAACTGCAAATGCGGGCTTTGAATGCCGCTTCCTTGACAAACGTTTTAGACGCTCGAGAGCTCATGGCACGATACACCACTGACTTCATTGGCACCTGTGGCTTTGGCCTTGATGTAGACTCATTAGGCGATGAAGATTCGGCTTTTAGAAAACTAGGTGCTAAAATTTTTCAATTCGGCCCTATAGAAACTTTAGTCATTATGCTGAAAGAAGTGTTTCCAGACATGTGTAAACGTTTAAAGTTTTTGTATAGAGTAGAAAGAGAGATGATTGATTTAGTTAATGGAATTCTAAATTTACGACGCTATCAACCTAGAGGCCGGAACGATTTCATAGATTTAATGCTCGAGTGCAAAGAAAAAGGTACAATAATTGGTGAATCAATAGAAAGGATGAAACCGGACGGTACTCCGGAGATTACCGAGCTAGAATTTGATGATCAACTGATTGCGGCTCAAGTGTTTGTGTTTTTCGCTGCAGGGTTTGAGACTTCCTCCTCTGCGTCCAGCTTTACACTGCACCAACTCGCGTTCAATCCGATAGAGCAAACCAAAGTACACAAACAAACTTAGTTATGAAGCCGTCAAAGAGCTGACTTACCTTGATTGGTGTTTTAAAGAGGCTATGAGAATGTTTCCTCCACTCAGTTTCTTGATGAGGCGGTGTGCACGTAAGTACACTTTTCCGGAGCTAAATTTAACCATTGACGAAGGGGTGAGTGTGATAATTTCATTGCAAGCGTTGCATAACGACCCAAAGTACTTTGACTCACCAGAGGAATTTCGTCCTGAGCGATTTCATCCAGATAAATGCAAATCAATGAATACATTTGTTTATCTACCATTCGGAGCGGGTCCCCGTGCATGCATGGGTACGTGCTATTTATATCTTTAACCTTTAGAAATAAGAAACAACCTTACCTTAGTTACAAAATCCTACAATAATTATGTCTATGCAGTAATCTAATAATTTGCTTAGTTGCACGATTGAATAACAATCCTCCACATATATATTCAGATTTATGATTTTAATAGTATAAATAAAGTTACAACAGGAGGCTTGACTCCTATCATTTTTGGGAGAATTTTTGGAAAGCAGCAAAAAGCGAAGAAGAAATATTTGTTGAGCTGATAAACATCCACCATTCAGTCGTAGAAATATGGATTATTTCTAGTAATCGCTGGTTTCCTCGTGATGTTTTCCCTCACCGCCAAGCATTAATGATAAATTTCCACTAGAAATTTAAGCCAACAACTTTAGTGATACTGTCATCGAGGTTCAAACCTTTGTTACCGGCGTACTACAAAATCAAAAGCGAGCGCTCGGCCTCTGAGCTACCATGAGTGATCCGTTACCATACAACATGCCCCATCAGTATTAGACAAAATTACAAAAATCTATCCCTTGTCAGACTAAGTTTTAGTCTCCATTGCATTTAGTAATATTGCTTTGATGTATGAATATTTTTGCAACGTGCTTTACTTCAAATTTTTATTGGATAAAGTGACGAAACGAGCAAAACGTTCACCTGATGGTAAGTGCAACGTCTGCCCAACACAAATACACACTAGATGGATAGGATAGCTATCCTACCACCAGTAAATATACTATCCATACTAATGTTAAAATTCGAAAGTAACACTCTCTGTCCATATGTCTGTTTGTTACTCTTTCACGGATAAATCGCGATGAGCGATCTTGACGAACATAGCTTGCACCTTTAAGATAGACATAGGATACTTTTTTTATTATACGGTATTTTTAAAAAACCTAAATCCATTCGGACTTAGTCGCGGGCTTTAGCTAATGTTCTATGTACTCGTATTAAAACGTGAAGACAAAACTTTGTACCCCGCTTAAAGCATATTGCGCGCACGGCGGAATTTGCGAATTGACATAGTTAGTTTAGTAGTTAGTGTAGTTTCACTGGTGGTAGGATTCCTATGCAGGAATCCGGCTAGGTAGATACCTCATCAGGACCAGTTATTCTGCTGTGGAGTAGTAGTTCGCAAACTGTGTTTCGGTTTGGCGCTGAGAGCTAGCGTAATCACAGAATATATAAGACTAAAATTAATAGAATCAGGCGTTACTTTGCGGAAATCCATTATAATGAAGGAAGGTAAGTTACTTTGCTAAGATCCGCATGCAAAATATAAAAATGGTGTATATTATCTAGTTTTTTGAAGAGCACCACCCGCCCTCCCTCAGTAGCGTGCACAAGCAAACTAACACCGCCATCAGGAACCGCCACCAGGTACTACAATACCACCACTAGATAATATACACCAGCGAAGTCGAGAACACGACACGTGTTTCGCCCCAAAACGAGGCATTATCAAGCGTCATAGACTCTACGACAGACGGCCGCCGAGTGAGCGGCGCGGTCAAAGAGCTCCCTATTTATACTAAAAGTGACGCAAACGGCCCCCACCAACGACATTGCGATTACAATATCGTGATAGCGACCGCTTGCTCACACAATCCACCACCCGAATTACTAATTAATCAATTGTGCTGGAACAATTTGAAATAATAAAAAATAAAAATAATAACATTGCACTGCTGAATGAACAAACAAACGTCTCGAATTCACCACTTTTAAATATCTTTAAATCCAGTACTTAAAGTTTAAATATACTCGAAGTAGTCGTTTGCTACCAATTCGGTCGCAAACGGCTGCTTATGTAATTCGGGTGGTGGATTGTGTGAGCAAGCGGTCGCTATCACGATATTGTAATCGCAATGTCGTTGGTGGGGGCCGTTTGCGTCACCTTTAGTATAAATAGGCAGCTCTTTGACCGCGCCGCTCACTCGGCGGCCGTCTGTCGTAGAGTCTATGACGCTTGATAATGCCTCGTTTTGGGGCGAAACACGTCGTGTTCTCGACTTCAGTGGTGTATGTTATCTATATTATCTAGTGGTGGTATTGTAGTGGTTGGCGGCGGTGTTAGTTTGCTTGTGCACGCTACTGAGGTAGGGCGGGTGGTGCTCTTCAAAAAACTAGGTAATATACACCATTTTTATATTTTGCATGCGGATCTTAGCAAAGTAACTTACCTTCCTTCAATATATAAGACTGTTTTCTGGGCGTAACGGGCGCTGTTTGGTGTCACACAGGAATGATCTGGGTGACGTAGCATTTTTTGCACTTACCACCACTTTTTTCTGAAGCTATGACGAAACCCACACGTTTTGCTCGCTTCGTCATTCTATCCAATAAAAAAAAAGTTAAAATTAATATGGAGAATAAGTGCAGAAAATTAAAATGTATATATAATATGTTACAAACACATTAAATTTAATAAAAAAAAAGGTTAATTAATTACGTATGTATTTTGACTACTGGGTATGGCACTAGTAATTATTAATTGACATTTGATCTATATAAGGTCATTATTTACCCAGCAATTTTGATAACGAAACTTATTGTTTTATTATTGTGATTTAAAGCACTAATTTTTGTGCGCTTTGTAAAACGAAAAGATGAGGTATTTTCATATATGTCGTGGAAAACGACAACGTTGAATAAAACGTTGCTGCGAGTATATATATAAGTTCGGTGATGTAATTGCTGTTAGCCTTTTTTGGCTTTTACAGCTTCATCGGATCCTGTGCTCACGGGCCAGGAGCCCGCGTGCCAGGTTTGGTTTGAACCAAACATAAATAAATAAATAAACTCCTACAAAAACCTCGAAATTCGGACTGTATCTCGTTCGTTGCGTGCTTGCGCGATTTAGAATATCTTAAATATTTTAAGTCGTCTAATGACCGTCCGAGGGAGGCTTCGGGCCTCCATTCGGACTGTCGACTTGTGTGTCGGTAACTTTGGGCGGTGAGAACCGCCCTGGAACACGCGTGAATCGTGTGTACGCGGTGTGATTGTCGACTGCTGCGCGCCGGTCTCTACGGCGGTCGCGCGTCGTGGTGCGTGTTATATTAAAGCTATTAACTGTGTGTACAGTGTAGCCTGGATCGTGACTGACCGTATCGTGATCTGGGAGCGCTGAGACGTCCGTGTCGTCTAGCACGTTTCGCGGGCGACGTTTGCGTTCGGTCGCGTTTCTATCTGGTCGGTAATTTGCTGCTTTAACCACCAGTGGGTTTGGATGAACCGCGGCTTTTTCGAGTAGTTTAATTCAGGACACCAATCAAGGGATCTGCTGTGTAACTCTGGTTGGTTTCGTGGTCGGTTTCTTTTCATCCCATTAACCAATGAATGAGATTTGAACATTCATTGGTTAATGGGATCAAAACCGAACACGAAACCAACCAAGAGTATACCTCTGAAACGAAACGGTCGGTATCCCCAGTTAATTTGCGATTAAGCCTAGTAAAGTGAAATGATTGCACAAGATGCATTTGAAATTGTTATTCTGCGCTATCTACACATTGGACCCAGTACCACCGAATTAAGACGATGGCGGCGATATCTCTCAGCCATCGCTGTCGCCGTCATATATTTCACTTACATCATCATGCTTGCTTTTACACTTATCTTTTACAAATAGATGGTCTTTATCTTTGCGATCGTCATCAATTTATTTCTCTCATATTTTATGTGAATATGTTACGTATAGCCTAAACAAGTATATAGACTAACTCGTATAACTTGAATAAGCATGAAAATAAGATTAATGTTGTTGAAATGAAAAGTTTGAGAAGCATAGCTGGAGTGACTTTGATGGACAAACTGAGAAACAACGTGATAAGGGACCATAGCGGTGTGGTAGAAGATGTAGTGACAAAGATAGAGAAAGGGATGCTTAAGTGGTTTGGACACGTAGAGATGATGGATGAAAGAAGATTGCCGCAGGCGACCGTATTACGATCAAATCAAATTCTTTTTAAGGAAAGGCCACGTCAAAAGTACACGCAACCGACGAGCATGTATGAAAACACTAATGAAAGTAGAGGAAGCTAAAGATGTGTGTCAGGATCGTAGCAAGTGGAAAGATGTGGTCTCTGCCAACCCTACTACTGCCTATGGGAAAGAGGCGTGAATCTATGTATGTATGTATAACACAAATTTTTGATGTTTCGACTCTGGATATATTGTTATTTTTCGGTGTATTTGACACTGGCACTTTTATACTGGTGGTAGGGTCCGTCAAGGTAGGTACGCAGAACAAATTATTCTGCCGTGAAACAGTAGTGAGCGAACATTACTGTATTTCGCTTTGTAGAGTACTGGTAGCTAGTGTAAATACTGGGTATATGAGAAATAAGACCAGATGTCTCAAGGTGACGAGCGCAATGTCGAGTCACACAGAAACGTTCTAGGTTAACGTTGCACTTACCATCAGCAATTTGCTTGTCTCGTCACACTCTCCTATAAAAAAAAACCTGACCGTTTTTCAGATTTTATGGTATTAACGTTGACTACGGGATAGGTGTCTTAGTGCTTTTGCATTTGTATTAATTCTAATTAAAGCTAAATATATCCTGCGCAAATGACAAATAAGATATCGCTGTGGTCGAGATCAATCTTTTACACATTTTATTTTGTTTTCAGGGGAACGTATGGGATTTCTGCAGTCACTGGCAGGGCTGGCGGCGATATTAAGCCGCTTCACAGTAGAACCTGCCCCCGAAACGTTGCGCCATCCGAAGGTCGATCCTGCACCTGGGATCGTTCAGACGATACAAGGAGGTCTGCCTTTGCTTTTTCGTAAAAGAAACGGCTATCCAATGCAATAACCTTACTTCATAAATTAATATTTAGCTCAAAATAAACCGCCATTTTCAATTCGATTAAAATTTACTGGTGTTAGGATTGACATGCAGAAATCCGTCTAGGTAGGTACCACCCCAGGCCAGTTATTCTGCCGTGAAGCATTCCAGTCTCTGAGATCTAGTGCATTCACTATACGAGACTTAAGAACTGATGCCTCTGGGTGCGCAGAGTGGTGTCACACAGAAATGTTCTGGGTGACACAGCAATTGTTATAGGCAGACGTTGCACTTACCATCAGATAAACGTTCTGCTCGTATAATATAAAAATATATACCTGTAAACTGACGGCCGAGTGGTGGCGGCTTAAGAGAATCTACCACCCTGTTTCATCTCATTGGTGTCTTAAAAGTCGACGGAGGGAAAATAAAAAACAAGAGATGGGCAGCAGCGTCTTCCTGGAACTTCTGAATAAATAAACTGCGGTAGCCAACTCGCCTCCCCAGCGTGGCAACTGTTGCAAAATCCCTCCAAAATGAGAGTTACATACCGTTGTGGCAATCTATGGGGGAAGCCTATGTTCAGTTGGATTATAGACAGTTATTGCTCGGTTGGCGCATCCCCGGGGGGATCGGCTTCAGTGCAATAAAAAAGTGTCGTTTGTTATAACAAAATAACATATTTTACTCAATGCTTATGAAAGTATATACGGTACATAAAATAAAAAAATTCTCTGTCTCTGTCTCTGTCTGTCTGTTTGATATGGCTAATCTCCGAAACGGCTGGAGCGATTTTAACCAGACTTATAGACAGATAGCTGACATTATAGCGGGTAACTTAGGCTTTATTTCAGAAAGTATAATATTAAGGTTCCCAGCAAAAAAGAAACCCAAAATCTGATTCAGTTTATTTATTTATTAATTGTGGGGTTATCAATTATTATTATAGGTTAGTTGGTTTGGGTTAACATATTTTTCATTAACTGTAAATACTTATTTAAATGAAACTAATTTTACGGATTTTATCGTTTCCATTAGAACATTTTTCAAGCCGCCGAAGAAGATTAAGTCAGTTTTTACCATCTGTCAAGTGTTACATCCCTCTACAAGCGCAGGAGTATACAAGCTGGATTGTGAATGTGGTCTCTCTTACATAGGCCAAACAAAAAGATCAATAAAAACCCGCGTAAAAGAACACATAGTTGACGTGAAGCATCGTCGTTCTAGGAAGTCTGCAGTCTGTGACCATGTTCTGGATCATCCCAACCATTACATCAGATTTGATAAACCACAGATCCTTGCAAAAGAACACCGATTCCTACCAAGGATGATTCGCGAGGCTATTGAAATCAAAAAACATCCTAATTTTAATAGAGAAGATGGTTGGGTATTACCACCAGCTTGGGATCCAATAATAAATAAAATTAAATCAAAAACCAAGCATACCACTGCAAGACTTCAAGACACAGTTAGCTCTTTCTGCGTAGATCGGACCAAAAATAATAATTAAAAGCTGAAGGTACCCCAGGTTAACTATGACATCAGGACATCTGTCACCTCAGTCCTCACGTGACCATGGGTGCTGTAAAGCACTCGAAACGTCGGGTTATAAATAGTAAAAAAAAATTAAACACGATAAAATCCGTAAAATTAGTTTCATTTAAATGGGTAGTGTTCGCGTAAATATAAGAAATCATTTTATAATTTAATTTCATGTAAAGCAATCTAAATAAATAAACAAAGGTAAGTCGTAACTTCATCACCACATTGTTATGACATACATACATAATATCACGACTGTATCCCATTTTGTAAATATTGTTATGACAATATTTACAAAAGTCAAGAACTCAAAACACCGCTGCGCGTTGATTGATAAGATTATTTATGATTACGGGCATATACTGATACTGTTAAGCGTCTATTTGATAACAGAGACTTGCACTCAGATTACCTTCCGCGCAGCAAAACATTGCTTCTTTTATTTCAAAGGACATAAGTATTTCTATACAACTTATAGATAGAAATACTGCGCTCACCAGCACTGAGATATGGTCTAATTTGATACAATTTCCCTTTTGCGGAAAACGAGAGGTATACCGCCTTTAAGGGATTGTATGATGGCGATTCTCGTGTCTACCTTCGGGTTCCTTATTGTAGTGGGACCTGGTTCAAGAGAACAGCTTGAGAGTACGGCCGCAAGGCCTGCCTGCGACTGCATTAGTCCAAGACGTTCACCTATTGAAACAAAGACTATTTTAATTATATTTCTTTTAAAAAAATATGTAGATTACTAGTAGTAGGATTCCTAGGTGTGGGTTATTCTGCCGTAAAGCTGTGCCGTTTGCAAGCATTATTGTATTTCGGTTTGTAGGACACTGATATCTGGTGTAATCACTGGGCATATGAGATGTTGCACTTATAATCAGTTAAACGTTCTGCAAGTTTTGTCACTTTATCCAATAAAAAAAAGTTTTTTTTTCTATAGTTGTGGCAGTTCGTATGCAGGAATCCATCTAGGTAGGTACCACACCAGGGCCAGTTATTCTGCCGTGAAGAAGTAGTGTGCAAACATTACTGTGTTTCGGTTTGAACGGCCACTGTGAGCTAGCGTAATCACTGGGAATGTGAGCCTTAAGAACTTATGTCTCTGGGTAACGGGCGCAGTGTGGTGTCACACAGTAATTTTCTGAGTGGCACAATATTTGTTATGGGCAGACGTTACACTTACCATCAGGTGAACGTTTCGCTTGCACTGTTATGAATTAAAAAAAAAACAAGAACACCGATGGATTCTGTTTATATGGGGCCTATGTATACCTACAATTATTTGTGGCAAACGAGCAATCTTATCACCTGCGGAGCCATTGCGTATCCAAGGTGAAGATCACTTTTAAAAGTGTTGAACGAATATCTGTCAAAAAGCCGTTTTTATACTGGTTATGGCTAACAAAAATATCACATGAAGTTATTAATTTGCCGTGTGGTGGCGGCTCGTTAACAGAATACTACCACTCCATCTCATCCAATGGATCTCGTAAAAGGCGAGTAAGGAATTAAACTGCACTGTGCACCCAACAGCGACTGGTGGAGATGGGCTCACCACCTATCACACCAAGTTCATTATATTGTTTTGGTGAAACGTGGATTGTGGCAGTCATCTGTTTTTGCAGTGAGTGCCCAGTCTCTGACTACCCCTTATGGGATACAGTCGTGATCTTATGTATGTATGTATGTATGTATGAAATTATTATTATAATTACATTTATGACACAATTCATTCGTTCAACACTTTTATAAGTGATCTTCACTTTTGGATGCGCATTAGCCCCGCTGATCGAAAGTGATCACCGTCGCCCATGAACATCCGCAATGTCTGTGGAACTGCGGATGCGTGGCCGGCCTTTGAAAAAGCAGTAGGCTCTTTTCTTGTAAGTAAATCCATCCAATCCTGAAAATACCACTGGCGGCAGCAGATTGAAAAACATACAGTGGAGGCATGCCAAAAATCAAGATATCAAGGAATCCATCTAGGTAGGTACCACCCCAGAGCCAGTGCCGCGAAACAGTAGTATGCAAACATTACTGTGTTTCGGTTATAAGGGACGTTCACCTGATGGTAAGTGCAACGTCTGCCAATAACAAATGTTGTGTCGCCCAGAAAATTTCTGTGTGACACCACACTGAGTCCATCACCCTGAGACATAAGTTCTTAAGTCTCTTAAGCCCAGCGATTACGCTAGCTCACAGTGCCCTTCAAACCGAAATACAGTAATGTTTGCACACCGCTGCTTCACGGCAGAACAACTGGCCCTGGGGTGGTCCCTACCTAGACGGATTCCTGCATAGGAATCCTACCACCAGTAAAAAACCTTACCATTAGGTGAAGGTTTTGCTCGTCGTTAACATTATCCAATAAAAAAAAGTGGATGTTGTTACCTCGTTACTTTGGTACTCGTATTATGTGAGAGCCTACATACCCAGTAGCACCGATCCATTGGTGTGCTGCCAGGAGAGTGGCTGTTCCGGAAACCGTGTGGTGGCGGCTTAGAGAATCTACCAGCCCATCACATCCCGTGGGTGTCGTACAAGTCGAGAGCGGGAAAATGAACCCGGAGATGGGCAGCAGCGTCTTCCTGGAACTTTCGAATAAATAATCTGCAGTTGCCAACCCGCCTGCCAAGCGTAACAACTAACGCAAACCCCCCCAAAGAGATAGCTGCAAACTGTTGTCGCAATCTATGGGGGAGAACATGTTCAGCAGTGGACTAGTGATAGGCTGAAATTATGAAGAACACAGCATTTGTTATGAGCAGATGTTGTACTTACCATCAGATCGACGAATTACTATGTAGTTCCGTTTAAGATGAAGGCTCAATATTTTTCATAAAACATTTTCCTTTGCTAAAATCCGTCTGGGTAGGTACCACCCCAGGGCCAGTTAGTCTGCCGTGAAGCAGTAGTATGCAAACATTACTTTGTTTCGGTTTGAAGGGCACCGAGTGCTAGTGTAAGTGTAGTGGGCGTGACGTATGTATGTAAATTTGTTTAGGATAAAGTAAGGTGATAGTGAGTCATTTCTATAACAGTATTAATCAATCAATCAATCAATTAATACAAGTCAATATCAGGCTCTATTTGAAAATCAGCGCATCAGCATCTTAGTGCTGCCGCAATTTGCTGAAATAGAGACCTTATTTGACATTTTTTTCTTTTTTGTCACATATTTTTTTGTTTCACTTCATTTTCGTTTTTGTTTTTTAATATTTTATTGTGTAATTGTGATGTCAAATAAAATAACTTTTCTTTCTTTCTATTAATTTTATCGTTTAACACATTTATCAGTTACGCCAAAAATATTCTTTTGTGTCTGGGACCGTTGTATTTATCTTTGTTCTTATCAATCAGTCTACAATAAATATTTATACGACCGCGTGGCATAGAGGTCAGAGTAAATGACTTTACGGTTCCTGGTTTCGAATCCCAGCCGGGTCTTAGTTCTTTGGTCAAAGACATATATTGGTCTTCGGCGACGTGGCACGCAACCCGTCCCGTTATCTTCTTGCGAGGGCGATAACTGAGCTACGAACCTACCCCATATGTGAGAAAAAGGTGTGACTGTACGTGATACGTTGGTCTTCGGGTATGGTTGTGATGTGTATGCGAAATTTATGTCTGCAAAACACACCCACCAAACAGGAGAAATCTAAGTGTAATCGTTTAAAAAAAATACATACAAAATAATAGTCAGCTGCCGAGTCAGTCGGCGGCTGACTGTCGTAGAGTCAATATCACTTGATAGTGCCTCTATTTAGGTGAAACACGTGTCGTGTTCTCGACTTCAGTGGTGTTGCCTAGTGGTAGTGTAGGAGTGGTGACGGGTATCAGGTGGCTGCTCTCGGTGGCGGTATTGATTTGCTTGCTTGTGCACGGTGTTGAGGGAGGGCGGGCGGTGCTCTTCGTAACTGGGTAATACGCACCATTTTACATTTTGCATGTGGATCTTAGAAAATTAACTTTATTTCCTTTACTATAATGGATATCCGCAAAGTAACGTCGGATTCTATACATACAAAATGTTTTAGGTAACAAACACTTAAGGAGGTAAATGGTCAATATGGACTAATATCTGCAAAAAATGTGTTATCAAGTTCAATGCCGTTGCCTGTTCTATAAATCTTCACATTATATAGAAGTGCCTTTTAGTCCTTCTGCCTGTACGAATGGATTTAGCTTTTTTTATAAGACAAAGTGACGAGATGAGCAAAACGTTCAAATGTTGGTAATGGTGTACGCCCGTCACCTTGAGACATCAGTTCTCAAATCTCATATGTCCAGTGATTACATTAACTCACAGTGCCCTTCAGACCGAAACACAGCAACGTTTGCATACTACTGCTTCTGCGTCGCCTCGTGACCATGGGTACTGTTACGCGCTAACCGTCGGGTTATATATAATAATTAATTATTTTATAGGTTATAGTTAATAATTAATCACGATAAAATCCGTAGAATTCGTTTTTTTACGCGACTTCGTCCGCATGGATACAGGTCTCTTAAATATCCCGGGGGGAATATTTTATTCTTCCGGGAAAAAAGTCTCTTGTGTCCGTTTCCAGGATGCAAGCTATCTCTGTGCTAAATTTCGTCGAGTTTGGTTCAGCGGTTGAACCGTGAAAAGGTTACTAACAGACAGACAGACGGACAGACAGAAAGGGACAGAGAGTTACTTTCGTATTTACAATATTAGCATGAAATGATAGAGCCATGAGACAAAAGGTATGCCCCACAGTAAGATTTCTCCTGTGTCGTGGGTGCGTTTTACAGACATAAATTCCACATGCACAAACACCCAGACCAGGAACAACTATTTGTAGGCCATACAAATATTTGTCCCGTGCGGAATTCGAAACCGCGACCCACGGCGCAGAAGCCAAGGACTTAGCCACTGCGCCAACCGAGCCGACTAAATGACTGCGTCAAAAAGATAAGGTATCTTCAAAGTGAAGCAATATGCTGGACGTGTTTATAATTTGGACTACAGATTATCCAGTGGCTCATCGTTCAGCTTTAACGTAATAACTTACGTTTAACGCGCGAGCCGGGGCAGTTAATGGTAATGTATTGCGGGCAGTGCTGCTTGCTGCAGTGGATTAACGTTTATTTATACCGGTGATACGAGCAAGGTGTATAAAATGTTGACATATGCATTGTAGACCAAACGGAGTTTCCATTTGCTTTATTAAGCCTTTATAACTTCGAAAAAGGGTGAGGTTCTTAATTCGTCCGTATTTATTATGTACTAACTTAACTCAAAGGCTCATACAGCGTGTACAGAACGCATGTGCAAGGTTTGATTTCCAGATACCACCTAGAATGCATGTTACCCCGTTTCTTAACAATGCTAGTCTTCTGAAAATGTCATTGCGCCAAAAACTGCACCTTGCTACCCTTTTGTTTGGAGTAATCACTACTAAAACAACTTACTTATATGACAAGCTAGTATGGTACAGTGATCAATCTAGATATCCTAATCGAAATTGTAGCAATGTATTCGTAACCCCTAAATGTGAATGACCTAACATGAATGCCATGGTCCTACTTTGGCATTCAGAGGGTCTTTTAGGTACGCAGCTTGCTTGGTACCTTTGAGTGCCCTGAAAACAATTCGAACTTTTAGGAAGAAACTCTCACTTTATTTAAAATATGATCAAAGCCATACATCATTTTATTCCACACAACTCAAAAAATTTCTCCTCTACAATCATCTACGTTTTTATGACGTCAACTTTAGTTTATATAACCATTTAAAAAAATTGTTTGTTTTGTTTTATTTTCATTTACTTATTTATTTTTAAGTATTTTTTTCTGTATTTTATGGTCCTCCCTACTCATGGTGATGAATGTATTGTATATACGGCAACGTAGAATGTTGTTATGCTGTTTCTAATTACTAGTTGTTAAAATTAATAATAATTTTTTTTTTGAGGTGTCATTTCACCCTTGTTGGCTCAGACTACTGATGGTCACGGATATTTTTTTTAATTGACGGAACGCGTAAAACGATATACACCGTGATCATCTGTGTGTGACTTTGCAAGTAAGTAGTTGCGAGGCAGATGTTATTTTTTTCATACACGCTTCGTAACTGAACGTATTTCCGCTCGTGAAGTCAACATCTGGCTCTATTTGAAAATCAGCGCTGCAGCATCTTAGTGCTGCCGCAATTTGCTGAAATAGAGACCTTATTTGAGTTCACATTTTTTTTCTTTTTTGGTGACATATATATTTTTTTTCCTCTCACTTCATTTTCGTTTTTATTTTTTAATACCTTATTGTGTATTTGTGATGTCAAATAAAATAACTTTTCTTTCTTTCTTTTCTTTCTTTCTTACTAGCGATCCGCCCCGGCTTCGCACGAGTAGGTAGATATTAGAAAGATAAATTAGTACTTTATTTGGACAAATAGAACAACCACAATTCCTTACACTAACATCTTTTGTAGCGACTATTCTTATCAGCGGCTCTGCAGCTGGTCAGATAAGATTACGTTATTTTACCAAAATAATGTTTTATTTATGGGAACATAAACCATGAAATATAGCCAATATTTGAGGTCGTGGTAGCAAAATAAAACGAGCGCTCTCGACTGCTGCGCCAAGGGAGCATGAAGCCGGGCGGCGGCGCGGCGTTATTGAGACACCGCGGCCGCTGTATTTTTTAAAGAGCGTTTTAAAGTTTTAAATCAAAGAAAATATATAATTAAAATTACAAACCACTATTCAATTGTTTCTAGTTTACAAAAAATAATATGAGTAGGTAAGTAATTAATAGATCATAATCTATTCACGAGTAGCGCGGGCGAGCGTAGAGCTGTTCGCTCACACCGCGACATTTTTCTTACTTTTAGCATTTTTATACCTCTCGTAACTTCTAAACGATAGGTCCGATTAGAATAATTTGAAGAGGAAATTACATGTACATAATCAACCTTGACTATGAAACTATTTTGTAGGATAAGGATTACTATCATGGGCCGTATGTCATCATCTTTCGATTCTACCCGTGTTTTGATAGACTAATTTGAACAAAAAGCGGTTATTGTGACTTGACTATAATAGTTACACATAGAGCCTCGCAGTCTTTTTTGTGAGTAATGATGGGTACTATGAAAATGTATATAGCTTTTGCAGCCAAATAATGACTTTTATCAGTAAATTTTTGATATCTTGAGTTATATCATAGCAATTTTCGTAGAAATCACGTTTTTTTTTTAATTAAATACAACTCTACACAACAACATACATTACAACTCATGTATCACCGTAATGTAGTTGTATATAGGTGAAAGAATTTTAAAAATCGGTTCAGTAGTTTTTGAGTTACATCATTACAACCAAACATACAAAAAATTAAATCTTTCCTCTTTATAGGTTTAGATGAGCCGTGGTTCCTCAGGGGCTAGGCGCTCGCTTTAAATTTCATAGTACGATCTGGGTTCGATTCCCGGTACTGACACCACTGAAATTGTTAATTGCAATTTTTAGTGCTGATTTACCTCGTGCTCGGCGGTGAAGGGAAACATCGTGAGGAAACCTGCACGTCTGATAAATAAAAAATGTTTCGAACACGACATGTGAAGTCCACCAACCCGCATAGGAGCAGCGTGGCGGATTCTTCCCGGCTCCAAAACCCACTAAGAAATGAGAGGAGGCCTGTGCACAGCCGTGATACATTTATAGGCTGTTACTTTACTTTTTTTATTATGTATGTTCGGGCATAACTTAAACCTTGTGGCGGCTAAGAGAATCTACCACCCCATCTCATCCCGTGGGTGTCTTAAAAGTCGACCTTAAGCTAGTCTGCTAAAGAAGAAAGTTGCATGGATAACTGAAATTGATTCGTAATGTCTAGTTGTGTAAATGTAAATTTTGTTATAGCGATTGAGCATTTTGCGAGGCGAGGCCTAAAATGTAACATACTATTTGGCTGCGCGATGTCGCTCTGCCGCATTAATTACGTTGTGTTGGTGCTGTTACATATATACATACATACATAAGATCACGACTGTATCCCATAAGGGGTAGTCAGAGACTGGGCACTCACTGCCAAAACAGATGACTGCCACAATCCACGTTTCACCAAAACAATATAATGCACTTGGTGTGATAGGTGGTGAGCCCGTCGCCACCATGCGATGTTGGGTGCATAGTGCAGTTTAATTCCTTACTCGCCTTTTACGAGACCCAATGGATGAGATGGAGTGGTAGTATTCTTTTAACGAGCCGCCACCACACGGCTGTTACAGACAGCGTTTTAGTGAAGTTAGGTGCGATAGAGTCAACAGATTATAGTCTACTAGTAGATGCGCGCGACTTTGTCCGCATGAATAAAACTATTTCAGTTTCTGGAATAAAAAGTATTCTGTGTCCCTCTCTAGGATGCAAGCTATCTCTGTACTAAATTTCGTCGAGTTTGGTTCAGCGGTTGAACCGTGAAAAGGTAACTTACAGACAGACGGACAAACAGTCGGACAGACAGAAAGGGACAGAGAGAGTTACTTTCGCATCTACAATATTATCATAAATTGATAGAGCCATGAGACAAAGGGTAAATAAACCATAAACAAATGTGATTCTTAAAGTTGGAACACATTTTAATACTCCAGTACAGTTGATACGAAAATTTTCGTATGTTTTTAAAATAATGTTTTTAAAAAATCTGACGTTTTGTTATTGATCGTGTTGTATCCGCTATGTTTAGTATCGATCCACATTAACAAATAAATATTTAGACTTTGATGTCTCTACATACATCCAACTTTACGTTAATACATTCGCGCCTCTTTCCCATACAAGGAGTAGGCAGAGACCACATCCGTACCGAAATTTTCGCACGGGGAAACGAGACGGGACAGGCGGCGACCATGTGGCCGTTCTTTCCGTACGAAATATACCGACTCCCCCTTGCGTTCCCACGAGCAGTACAGTGACGGCATTTCAAATTGCGGTAATATTCTGCACGAAAAAAGGATGTCCGCACAATACCTTAGTCGCCTCTTACGACACTTCTGTAGGGAAGAGGTAAGTGCTATTCTACCCTGCCGAACACCTATCGGCTGCCACCCTGATTTAGTTACTTATTAAATATTCTTTGATGTCTAGTATTTTTTAGTTACAAAAAATATCTCATCACACATAAATTAAATCCATCATCATCATCACCATTTCAGCCAGGTGTAACAATTCCGCTGCCGAACACAGGCCTCCCCAATAAATTGAAGGGATTTTGCACAGTTGCCAGGGGGGTTTGCAACCGCAGCTTATTTATTTTGGCTGTTCCAGGAAGAGTTGGAGCGACGACCTGCACGGTTTTGCGGGAAGTCGATGGATGCAGGTGGCTCGGGACCGGGTTTTGTGGCAATCTATGCGGGAGGCCTATGTTCAACAGTGGACTAAAATAGGCTGAAATGATGATGATGATTATGAATCCGTGAAGAAGCTGCTGCCCCCATTCTAGTTTTCAATTTCCCCTCTGTCGATTTTTACGACACACACGGGACGAGACGGGTTGGTAGATTCTGATGACTACTGATTAATAAAGGTTGATTAATAAAAACCTAATTGGTTTTTGTACGTTCCGACATGAAAACCAGCGAAACTGTCCCGAAATTTTGGGATAGTGTTGCCAGGCACTAGCGACAATACACCAAACGAGGTGATCGGTGTGTCCCATAGACACCTACGATAGAAGTTGGTGTCTATGGTACACAACGACTACACCACATCATCCACTCAGTTCAAACGAGTGTGTGTGTGTGTGTGTGTATGAATACGATTTTTTTAAATGAAGCTCCACACTAGGATTTCTCCGATATCGTGGGTGCGTTTTGCAGACATAGATTTCACATGTGCAACACAATCAAACGCCAAAACCTGCAATTTTTGTTTTCCAAATTTCGTCAAGGTCTGTTCAGCTGTTGAACCGTGAAAGGGTAACAAACAGATAGGGGGACAGAGAGAGTTGCTTCCGCATTTGTAATATTACGTGTGAGATATTGCTATTTAAATTTAAGTATTTATAAAATTGTTTACTTTCATTGTAATTAATTTAATTTAAAACATTTATGTAATCAAAGACACATATGTATTGAAAAAATCATACTTTATTGATGTTACACGTCATATCCGGTAGTCAGAGGTAGGGCAGAGTTGGGTTGTTTGTTACTGTGTATTTAATGACGAATGTCGTCTGTAGTGACACACTTTGTTTTCGAGACTTGCAAGAGACCCTGCTCTGCTCCCTGTCGGTTCTATCAGACTCTGAGTACGTATTACCTACACATTACAGATAAGTATCTTGGTTATAATTTTTTATTAATATTTGTATTTAGTAAGTCAGAAATACTGTATTAAATTACCCTAAATGTGTCTAAAATTAAATGAAATTGTTTTTGATTGAATACTAGTAATTTAATTTAATGAAAGTGGAATATTTAAATAAATGTTTATTTTAGGATGGAGTTACATATTTTTTTTAATTTTTTATATAGCACATAACTTCTGACACCCGCGACATCGTCCGCATGGATATAGGTTTTTAAATATCCCTTGGGAATTATTTGATTTTCGGGGATAAAAAGTATATGTCCATCTACGAGATGCAAGCATTCTCTGTGCCAAATTTTGTCAAGATCGATCCGTGAAGGGGTAACAAACAGACAGGGATAGAGAGTTACTATCGCATTTATAATATTAGTATGGATTAAGTGTATTCAGCCGTTTGGTAGCGGCTAAAGAGAATCTACTACCCCATTTCGTCCCGTGGGTGTCGTAAAAGTCGACGGAGGGAAAATGAAAACCTGGAGATGGGCAGCAGCATCTTCCTAGAACATGTGAATAAATAAACTGCTGTTGCCAATCCGCATGACAAGCGTCGCAACTATGGCAAAATCCCCCCACGTCGAGTGTTACAAATTTTTGTGGCCTATATGCAGCAGTGGACTAGTGATAGGCTGAAACGATGACGATGACGATGAAGTGTATTAGGTAAGGATTTAATATTTTTAACCCGTTAATAGTGCACTGCTGGAGACCTACTCCCGAAAAGGGCGGATCTACTTTAGTCACCTCGCTTGGCAGGCAGATTGGCAGTCGCAGAGCCAGACGCATTGCTCCCCATAGAGTGCTGCCCGTCACCGGTCTGAGTATTTTTTACATGAGAAAGTGACGAGACGGGCAAAACGGAAAGTTCAACGCCTGCCCACAACGAATGCTGTGTCACCCAGAACATTTGTGTGCGAACGTATTACGAACTACGCCCGTCCCCTTAGCCACAAATTCCAAAATCCCATATGCCCAGTAATGACACTAGCTCTCACTGTCCTTCAGATTGAGAAACTAACGTTTGCATTGCACATTTCTGCTTCACGGCGGAATAACTGGCCCTGCGGACGAATTTCTGCGAAGAAATCCTACCATACATACATACAGTCACGCCTTGTTCCCATATGCGCAGGCAGAAACCCCATCCGTGGCCCACTTTTTGCCCCCGCAGGAAAGGAGATGTTTAGTCGAACCACATCGCCATCATTTTGATACAAGTGGAAATTATTGCTCCCAATTGCGTACCCACGAGTAGCTAGCCATCGGCACGGCAAGCCTAGCTTGGCGGGGAGGAATCCTACAACCAGTAAAGTTTTTTTTATTTTTTTTATTTCATAAAAGTGACGGAACGAGCAAAACGTTCACCTGATGGTAAGTGTAACGTCTGCCCATAACAAATGCTGTGTCACCCAGAAACTTACGTGTGACACCACACTTCGCCCGTCACCATGAGACATCAGTTCTTAAGTCTCATATGCCCAGTGATTACTCTAGCTCTCAGTGCCCTTCAAACCGAAACAGTAATGTTTGCACACTACTGCTTCACGGCAGAATAACTGGCCCTGGGGTGGTAGCTACCTAGACGGATTCCTGCATAGGAATCCTACCACCAGTTTATCAAATTATTATTTCAATATATTGTTTGCGTTAATGAATTTTAAGGGAAACTATAATTTGAAACGTTTCGAACACGTCATCATTGCATATTGCGATGACCACAAGCGCGGAGTCGGCGCCATGTCTGAATGAAGGTAAATTGTGCGTTTAATGAGGCAATACGTCGGTCTGTTACGCTTTTGTTCCGTTTAAATTATTAACTTTTGTCGAACGTCATTTACTGACGTGATGTAATGTTCTGTAATGAAATCTGTAAACTATTACTAATGTGATATAGTTTAAATTACATTATTTTCAATCTTTAATTTATTTATAGGAGAAAGTGATGTGACGAACAAAACAGCCCATCGCTACGCGCGAATAAACTAAAATCTTATTATTACATATATACTAATATTATTTTTTGTAAATTGCAAACAATTGAATAGTCATTAGTCATTTTAATTATACATTCATTTAATTTAAAACTTTGAATCGTTTTATAAAAAATACAGCGGCCGCGGTGTCTCTCGAACGCCGCGCCGCTGCCCGGTTCCACGCGACTTCGTTCCCTTTGCGTAGCGGTCGAGGGCGGTCGTTTTATTTTGCTACCACGACATCAAATATTGTTTAGAAGGAAGCTCTGAGCCACTAAACTTTCATGGCTTATGTTCCCATAAATAAAACATTATTTTGGTAAAATAACGTAATCTTACCAGACCAGCTGCAGAGCCGCCGATGAGGATAGTCTGTTCAAAAGATCAGTATCAAAAGTTAGTGTAAGGAATTGTGGTTGTTTTATTTGTCCAAATTAAGTACTAATTTATATTTCTAATTTCTACCCTTTGCGAAGCCGGGGCTAGTTTACAGATATAATGCTATGAGCGGTTTTCTGTAGATAAAAGCCCTTTCATTTGGTACCCATACTGAAGTTGTTGAAAAAAATAAAAAACAGCGATTTTGCGGCGGCCATTTTAGATTTACAATGAAACTGAATATACATATAGTCCGTTCGCGTTAAGAAAATAGTGAGTCATCAGTGCAACTACAGGGTAAGGGTGTTTTCACAGTGGAGTAAAAATTCTAACAATTTTTTTCTTCAATGCATATAATTGGCGTTAAATATAGTTTGCTTGATTCTGACTTCAAAATTAAAATAATACAAGAACAAAGATTTTTACAGAAGTCCTTTATTTTTTTATAATATTATGTAAGTAATAATTTTACAAGACATACTTATACATGACATTTTACAGACAAATCTTACCTATGTTTAAAAAATCTTTTAAATGTATAAATTTTAATCACATTTCTTTGACATCATTTCCTTCTTTCTTACTCCACTTTTAAACATAGTCCTCTATTGTTACCGTAGTGTAATCAAGACTACTAAAAATTAAATTGAACCAGTATATAGTAATGATATAATTTCATTATGTTACTGATATTATATAAACACAGTTGGTTTTTGCAACAATGCAAGTTTGCTATTCGATGATTACAGGCGTTAATCAAAAACGTAACAAATCTCGTTAAGAATTTTAACTATAGTTATCGTGCTGTAATTTCGGTTGAGAAATGAAGAAGCTCTGTTTGATTATGATTTATGTAATGAATTTGGTAATGACATGAAATTCATAGTTTTATACATACGTACAGTCACGGCTTCTTCTCTAAAAGGGGTAGGAAGAGGCCACTCACGTAGTCAACTTTTCGCTCTCCTTGGAAACGAGACGCGACGGGTGGCGAACCACGTCGCCGCCATTTTGGTACGAGTCAAAAAATTCTTACTCCCCATCGCGTTCCCACGAGCAGTATAGTGACTACATTGCATGGTGTTATTCTCAACGAATAAAGTCTGTCCGTACAATACCTTAGTCGCCTCTTACAGCACCTCGGTGGTTAGGTGCTATTCTAATCTGCCGGACACCTATTGGCTTAGTTTTATTTCCCATAACTACATAATAGTAATACAAGCATGATATAATTAATTTATATTCTGAACACATGGAAGACATTTAAATACAATATCCGACAACCATTACAAATCGCAGTGTCCCCGTTGGCAGCACTGCAATAACGTGGAGTAATCCATTCAGAGTGAAACTGCGCAGACAAATGACTGGCTGCAAATAATGCTTTGTCATGCCAAGTGCGTGATTGCGAGTGTTAGTATAATCTAATTATAAATGTTACCGCAATTTACGAACAGTATTCAGTACACTAATAACAATTAGTGTATTCGAACCGTTGTAACGTTTCACAGTGTGTAAGCAACTTAAGTTGGATTTCCGATTCGGGCACCACAAAAATTTGACTGAACCGTTTGGTGGCGGCTCGATAAAAGAATACTACCACTCCATCTCATCCAATGTATCTCGTTAAAGACGAGTAAGGAATTAAACTGCACTGTGCACCCAACAGCGCATGGTGGCGATGGGCTCACCACCTATCACACCAAGTGCATTATATTGTTTAGGTGAAACGTGGATCATCAGATCAGTGTGGCAGTCATCTGTTTTTGCAGTGAGTGCCCAGTCTCTGACTACCCCTTATGGGATACAATCGTGATCTTATGTATGTGTGCATGTAAAAATTTCACACAACTCACATTAACATTTTGGCGTCAATCTATCACGTGGTCGGTAGTGAAGTAAAATATATAAAAAGAAACAAAGTGAGAGTCGAAGAGAGAAAGCCACGCTGCTCCAATGCCAGTCAGCGGATTTCCTGGAAATATTTCTGCTATTATATCGCGATGTCTATTATAAAACCAGCTATTAAAAAGGCAGAACAATTTTAGTGGTTCTGGGAGTCGAACTCAGGTCACTCGCCTTCTATGAAATTTAAGGCGAGTCTCTAAGCTACCTCGGCTCTTGTGAACATAATTAATATTGTTTCCAATCCTGCGGATCCCCACCGTGATACGCCATAGGATATAGTGTATCGTGTTCTTCAACAGATGTCGCCATCTGCTTTAAAGAATGTAAGCAACTTCTACCGACAGCTGTCGTGCATGTTAGTTGGACATATTGTCAACAGATGGCGCTTTCTGCAATTAATTCAATCTTTATAATATTTTTTCTAACGAAGACATTAATTTTAAGACATTTACTTATTCTTCGTCATTAGAGGGAAACTAAATCTACAAAATGGCGTATCAACCATTAATTTTATACAGTACTTTTATAGAAAAAAAAACTCTTAAGAAATATATATTAAGAAGAAAGATATATTTAATTTTGCTACAGTCAACCACTGAAATCATTACTGTTATAATGAATTACAGCAACGCCATATCTGATCTTATTATTTTGTTTAAAACGTCCAAGTCAATTTCGCAATGGCGGTGGTCAGTAAAGGTCGTGTGAAACAGTGTCAGAAATAAAATGTACCAAACATGTCACATGTGTACCGTGACTCAGGTCTGGACTTACGATGGCAGTTTGAAAATTGTAGTGCTGTATTGCGCGAACAATAGTCGCAGACAGACAGATTTACTGGTGGCTTTGAAAGTGCCCTTCAGATCGAAACACAGTAATGTTTTCACACTACTGCTTCACGGCAGAATAACTGGCCCTGGGGAGAGCTACAAACTTTTGTAGCAATCTATGGGAGAGGTCTTTGTTCAGTAGTGAACTAGTAATAGGCCGATATGATGATGACGATGAAGATAAATTAAATTTTGCCCCACACTGGAATTTGTTGAGCGTCGTGGGTGCGTTTTGCGGAAATAAATTATATTCGCTCTAACCCCCGGTCCCTGAGAACCGAACCGGTGACACTTACAGCAGAAAAAAATATATTAGCCACTGCATTAAACGAGCTCACAGTTACAAATACAACCAGATCCGAAAACCTATAATTTGTGTGTTTCGTAAGAGCCGTGGTAGCTCAGAGACCGGGGGCTCGGCCTCGAGTTCGATTCCCGGTGCAGGTACCTCTGAAATAGTTCTACAATTTTAAGCGCTGATTTGCCATATGCTCAGCGGTGAAGGAAAACATCGTGAGGAAACCCGCATGTCCGCCAGTCCGCCAACCCTCATTGGAGCAGCGTGAACTCTACCCGGCTCACAACCATCTCAGTAATGAAACGAGGCCTGTGCTCAGCAGTGGGACATTTATAGTCTGCTACTTTATATTTAATAGAATCAGGCGTGACTTTGGAATCCATTATATCCATTATAGTAAAGGAGAGAAAGTTAATTTGCTAAGATCCGCATGCAAAATGTAAAATGGTGTGTATTACCTAGTTTTGAAGAGCACCGCCCGCCCTCCCTCAACAGCGTGCACAAGGAAACCAATACCGCCACAGGGTGCCGCCACCAGATACCCTCCACCACTACCACTAGGCAATACACACCACTGAAGTCGAGAACACGACACGTGTTTCATCTCAAAACGAGGCATTATCAAGTGATATTGACTCTACGACAGTCGAGTGATACTCGGCGGTTGACTGTCGTTGTGTTGAGGGAGGGCGGGCGGTGCTCTTCAAAACAAGCAAACTCTTCAAGCAGCAGTCTGCTACTTTACTTTTTTAAGTTTATACGAAAATTTAGTTTCAAGAATGTTTTCGATCCTTCGATCGCTTAATGTACGCTACGTATAAGCGATTTTCGCTTCGCAAACCAAACAAATCCGAATAGAGTGTACACGCCGCTAAATAGATTGCGCTCACGTAATTTTGTTTGTCCACCCGTCCGCACGGCGACGCATAATTGTAATATTGGGATACTGACTGATGACTATACCGAGTTTGATCCTATAATTAATAAAATTTAATTAAAAAAAAGGATACCCTAGATTTTCGGTAAAAAAAAACTTCTAGACGACCTTAAGCTTGTTTTGCGTATATCGGACCAAAAATAATAATTAAAAGCTGAAGGTACTCCGGATTAACTATGATATCAGATATCGGATCAACTAGGACATCTGTCATCTCAGTCCCCCGTGACCACGGGTGCTGTTAAGCGCTAAAAACCTCTGAATAACCCCAATTCCAAGCTATGAATAAATAAACTTAAACAAGATTAACTGGTGGTAGGATTCCTATGCAGGAATCCGTTTAGGTAAGTACCACCCCAGGGCCAATTATTCTACCGTGAAGCAGTAGTGTGCAAACACAACTTGTGTGTTTCGGTTTGAAGGGCACTGACAGCTAGCGTAATCACTGGGAATATGAGACTTAAGAACTGATGTCTTAAGATGACGGGCGCAGTGTGGTGTCACACAGAAATGTTCTGGGTGACTCAGCATCGTTGCCCTTACAATCAGGTGAACGTTTTGCTCGTTTCGTCACTTTATCTAATAAAAAAAAATCTAGCCTTAGATGTGGTTAGGCTCAATTCAATCACGTGTACTCAGTTGCATGCGTTCCTTTTTAGCCTCAGAATCACGCTAGACGAAAGCCTATTGAATATCACTAGACTAATCCTTGTGGTATGTTAATAAAAATAATCTTTAAAAAGTTATTTGTGCAGCTTTGGCATAACATAAATAAATACTGATAACTTGCATAAATAACTTATTTAAAAAAACAGTATAGTAAATAGAAAAATTTAATTTCAACGTGTTGAAACACGTGTCGTGTTCTCGACTTCAGTGGTGTGTATTGCCTAGTGGTAGTGTTGTAGTGGTGGAGGGTATCTGGTGGCGGCTCCCGGTGGCGGCATTGGTTTGCTTGTGCACGCCGTTGAGGGAGGGCGGGCGCTGCTCTCCAAACACTTCAACTTCAACTAAAGCGACTCGCGTGCAGGTAGGCACGCGAGTGAGGAAGACAACGTCGCTGCTGACGAGAGACGTAGCTTCGCCCGCTGCTCCGGTGTCCTCCTTTCCCTGTAACGAATAAAGACATATTCGACCTACAGGGGGGGCTCGAAGCAATCCAAGGGCCCCTCAGAAGGAGGTCGAAACCTCGGCTTGGTTGCTGTCGAAAAGAAAATTATTTTTTTAATATAAGTTACGTAGCGCTATGTTTACTTACAAAGCAATATAAATTACAATGTAAATACACTACTACTCCGCAACATATAATTATAAAATTTGTGTGATGACCATTAAAATCGACCTGGCACGGGATTGAACCTCGTGTAGGCTGTGTGTGCACCTATGTGCGGGCACCTATGTGCGCGCGCTCGCCGGCGAGCGCGCGGTGTCCGCTGAGGTAGCGGGTGTGTACTAGTACGCGAGACCGCGGTCGGCGGAGGCGTGTCCTGCGGGGACGGCGCGGGGGCGACGTACGAGTTATTTATAGATGTAATTAGGTCACAATTATCTAATAAAACGTTTTTTGGACGTCTTTTTAAGGGTGGGTCATCCAGCGCGGGGATGTAATTGTCGATCGCTGCCACTAACGGGTTAGGGTGATCTTTTAGTTTTTCAAAATATCGAATTGATGCTTCTTTGAGGTAAGTTGCAATCGTAGGTAATTTTAGGTCGCGATGTAAATCTACATTGCGCATATAAGGTGGAGCGCCTGTAATGCGGCGCAGGAAACGATTTTGAATCGTTTGAAGCTTTCTAAGACGGCTAGTGGGAATGTGAGTGAATACTACGCCCGCGTAAGTCATAATGGGACGCACGCAGGACGTGTATAATTGCAACTTGTGTTTAAGAGACATCTTGCTATTTTTATTTGTAAGGGAAAAAAGTCGGCCGGATATGAAGGCCGCTTTATCCCTAACTTTTTTGGTATGAAGTGTAAAGGACATTTTAGAGTCCAGAATTACACCTAAGTATTTTAGGTTTGTAACCCATGGAACGGGTTTATCAAAAAGTGATATTTTTGCGTGTTTTAAACGCGGAAGTAATTTATGGACTATCTTGTGCGTAAACAAGATGGCTTTACTTTTATCGGGGTTTATTTCGATTCTCCATTTCCTAAACCATTCGCCTAATGCGTTGGCTGCGGATTGGAGTCGAATACAAGTTCTTGAGATATTAACATCGGTAGTAAAAAGGGTGGTGTCGTCTGCGAAAAGTGCGAGATCGACTTTCGGAGTTTTTGGGATGTCGCTGGTGTACAGCGTGTAGAGGATTGGCGAGAGCACGGATCCTTGAGGGACGCCGGCTCTCAGGGGTCTAACGCTGGAGAAGGACCCCTCGACCCTGAAGCGAAAGGAACGGTTCGACAGGTAGGCTTGAATGATGCGTACAAGCCTGTCTGGCATGCCTAGGTTATGTAGCTTGTATATTAAGCCACTATGCCAGACTTTGTCGAAAGCCTTCGCTACGTCGAAGAAGAGCGCTCCGACGCAGTGACCCGGTTTCGAGGTTAGGCACTCGAGTACGTGCTCCGTGAGTCGGTGCACTTGATGAACACAAGAGTGTTTGGCTCTAAAGCCGAATTGCTCATCTGGGATGCAGTTGAGTCTTTGTATGTTATCATGTAGCCGTTTTTGAATAATACGTTCGTATATTTTCCCCAGTGAGCTGAGGAGACTGATGGGTCTATAGCTCGAGGCCTGATTTTTTGGCTTATTTGGCTTGAAAATGCCGATGACGTTGGCCTCCTTCCAGGCATCCGGGAAGGAGCAGCTGGTAAGGAGAGCATTGAAGATGGCCACTAGGAGTTGTATGAGTGGCGGAGGGAGGGTTTTGATCACCCTATTTGAGACACCGTCAGCGCCCGGCGCCGATCGGGTCTTGAGGTTTTTGACAATAGTCTTGACCTCATCGACTGTGACCGGCGCCAGGGGGTCACCCGACGGTGGCAGCGCCGCTTTTAGCTCTACTTCCTCTTCCACCTTCTGAAGGTGGAGGGGGTCGATGGGCAGGGTGCTAGGTGAGCATTGAAGCTCAAGGCTGTCGGCTAAGCAGTCCGCTTTTTCGACATCGTCGAATGCGGTACTACCATCGGGGCGGATCAGAGGTGGCATCTCTGCGACAGTATCTGACTTCAGAGATCTCGCCAGGGCCCAATAAGCGGTATGGGATGGCGTGATGTCTTCCATCAGTCTGTCCCAGCGCGTGCCCCTGAGTTCGGCCATGCGCTCTTTAACCTCCCTTTGGAGGTGGCGCAACCTGGCGCGGTTAGCGTCAGACCGGTATTTGTCATATGCCCTAGTGGCTGCATTTTTTTCTGCATTGCCCTGTCAGCAGCTGTCTGAGTTCCTCTGGCAGTTTGAAACGGCGATCGCTCGCTATCGCAATCTGCTTCGAGGAGTCTCTGACTGTTGCTTTCAGGTAGTTAGTTACTTGGTCAGCAGCCTGAAGGGCTGCGTCAGTCGTGTTAATTATGCCAGGGATGGCATCTAAGAGAGGAGAGGACATAGACTCGAGGCTAGTCTCGAGCTTATGCCAGTCCGTCACGGTTTTGGTCAGAGTGACCTCCTCGCGGGACTGTCCTAAAATCATGGTGACCGGACGATGGTCAGAAATTAGTTTATGATGCACCTCTATAGAGCGCAGCGGTAATGCTACGTTCTTTAGGAGTGCGATATCTAAAATGTCCGGACTTTGGTTCGAATGCATGGGCACCCTAGTGGGTACTAGGGGCCCTATGACATCGAAAACACACCTGTTGCTTAAGTCGAACAGGATGCGACCGTTCTGGTTTTCCTTAGTCGAATTCCAGGCTGTATGTTTGCTATTCAAATCTCCGGCGATAATCACTGAGTCACTGAGGTTAAGTAGTGACTCAATGTCGTCCTTTAAAATTCGCTTGTTAGGAGGGTTATAAGCAGAGATCACTGTGACTGGCTGATGGCCTGTCATAGCGATTCTGCAAATTGTGGTTTCTATATTTATTAGGGGCGGGTTCTCGACCGGGATGCAGTGCAAGGACTTTCTGTAATAAATTAGAGTACCGCCTCCTAACTTAGAGGGGCGGTCATTCCTAATTAACCTATAATTTGCAATTTTAGGATCTTTCATACTAGGTTTGAGTAATGTCTCTTGCACTAACATTATATCTAATTGATGAGCGGTGAGGAAGTCACTCATCTCATCTCTTTGGCTTTTAAGGCCGTATGCGTTAAAAAAGCCGACAGCCAAAGTTTTGGGTTTAATTCTAGATTGTGCGTCCATTAAAAGGTACAAACAATTTAAAATAATAATTAACTTAGGAGCTAAGCTCCAGCAAAATTTTTTTTTTTTTTTAATTTAGTGAGTAATTTTAAACAACCTATTTAGGTTTAAAAAATTTTAACGCATTGATCACGCCGATGTGATCAAGCGACGCCTGCATACGCTCTGTAGGAGAGCGTGCCGTTCTAATCTTGTGGGCGAATTCAATCAATTCGTCCACATCGATGGCTTCCAGGAAGTCCCCGAGGAGTTCGAAGTCCTCCTGTAGATTTTTGGCCGCGTATTTTGGCTTTGAGCACGATTGACGCGGCGCGGATTTTTTCGCGGTTTTCGCGGAGGGCGCAGAGGGCGCGGGCGCGGAAGTCGCGGTAGGTGCTCCCTAGAGGGGGCCGCTTGAGGAGCGGGGGGGGGGGGGGGTGCGCGTGGTGTTACCTTGCGCCCGCCTCTCTTTCCCCTTTTCCGCTTGCCGTGCGGGGCTTTTGGGCATCCGCGGTAATTCGCGGGATGACCTTCACCCCCGCAGAGCACGCAACTCGGGGGTTCTACGGAGTCTGGTGCGCGGTTGCACTCAGCCGTAATATGTCCGCCGACGCATTTCACGCACCGCGGGCTCGCAAAACAATTGCGAGCAGAGTGGCCATATAGTTGGCAGCGGTGGCATTGACCTGGCGAGGTGCGCTTACGCGGCGCCTCGACAGTAATGCCAGTGAGGTGACAAACACTACGAATGTCAAATATTTTCTTCCCTTCGTTAGTCAACTCGAGATGTACGAGTACTAAGTTGTAAGGTGCCTTAGTGCGCATGTTAGACATGCGGTGCACGTTCAGCACTGGGAGGCCCTGGGACTTAAGGTCCTCGAGCACGTATTTTGTGTCTAACTCGCGCGGTACGCCGCGAATGACTGCGCGGAGGATACGGTCCTCCTCGAGCGCATACGTGTGGAAGCTTATTTTTCGTTCGCTCAACCATTTGGTGAGCGCTCGGTGGTTATCCGGTGTTGGAACCGTAACCCTGATACCGGTGGCTATAGCTTTCGCTTTTGTAAAATGTATGCGCTTTTCATTGAGCGCACCAGATATCTTCCCCCATGCTGCCTTGTCCTGTATTACTACAAGAGGGGGCGCGCGGGGGGCCGGAGTCGAACCGGCCTCCTGGGAGGGCGCGGTGGTGTCCATCGGGACAATGCGAGGTGAGGCCTTCTTAGCTCTCACTATTGGGCGAGGAGCTGCGGCAGCCACCTTACGGGGAGGCCTGGCCGCAGCTTCCTTTTTTTGGCGCCGTTTGCGCCCTGCTACGACGGTGAAGCCGTCATCGCCAGTCTTAGAGTTTGATGCGTCCACTTCCGTGGATTCCGTTGAGGATGAGTCCTCTAGCGGGCCGGAGTAGTGAGACGCGGCGGAAGAAGGCCTGGAGGCCATTGACACGCACGACTGCGCGGGGGAGGGCGCGCGAGAAGACGCGCGCGAAGAGACTCGCGAGGAAGCACGCGAAGACGCTCGCGACGAGTTCGCGGAGGCGGCGATGCTAGAAGGCGACATCGGCGAGTCGCGCAGCGGTGCCTGCTCGCGCAGCGATCGCGGCGGCCGCTGGGGCCGACTTTACCTTATTGCCGCAGAGGCCAGAGGGGCCTGCGACGGCGGGGGGCCCGGAGGGGGCTAACGGTTTTTCCCCCTGCAGGGGGGTGGCGGGGGGACCTAACGGTCGTTTGGCTCGCGCGGCGGCTACGGCTGCGACGGCGCGGGGACCCGGCGCGACGGCTTCCGGGCCCTGGGCCAGGAGGCGCGCGATCTCCTCATGGTTGAGCCCCGGGTGGCTCTCTTGGAGCATGCGGAATATTGCCCGCGCTACTACAACCTCCTGTGCCATGACGGCGCAGGGAGGCTCTACCTACACTATTTGTAACTACGCAAAAACGGGCTGGCTCCCCACCTTTCGGCGGGGAGGTGTGTGAACAAAGGTGAGTGTGCCTTACAAGATGTGTATGTACTTACGATTTAACGGCGACGATGAAACGTCGCGAAGGGAGCCCGCTATCTCCTACACAACAGTCGGGGACCCGCTTAAGCGGGGCCCGAAGAACACGGTCTGAGACGACCACCTAGTCGAGATGAGACGCCAGGGACGCACACCGCCAGGCCGTGAACCAATAACGCGACTAGAGATAGCGACGTTTTTTCTTTCTTATATAGTGGCACGTCTGTCTCGTAAGAGAGCATCGGTGCGAATGTCCAAAAACTAAGCAATACACACCATTTTAAATTTTGCACGCGGATCTTAGCAAATTAATTTTCTTTCCTTTATAGAATAAAGGTTTTCGAAACTTTTTATCGATGCAAGAAACACGTGGTAACTCGTTATTATAAGTTTAAAACCATATAATCGTAGATGAAAGTTTCGTACTTTGCAGGTATAAATTTGAGCGGGACGTCATTTCAGAAGATACTTTTAATTAAGTTCGTGCTTAGAAATTCTACCAACTGTACTTACGAGTTGGGGTACCGGTTTATCGCATATTTGCATCCTTCCTCTTTATTTACATCGGTTTCTTTATATTGAACTGTAAGGGTACGGTACTATGATTATTTATATATTTAAGCGTATGGCGACACTGATACTGGACTGATAGGCGTTCAGCGAAAGGGAACGCGAAAAATGGTCAACCCACCTCGCCGTGATAAATCCAGAAGTTATGAAAGTATATACGGTACTTAAAAAAAAAAAAAAACTAATTTTACGGATTTTATCGCGCGAGACTTTTTATAACCCGACGTTTCGAGTGCTTTACAGGTGACAGATGTCCTGTCATAATTAACCCGGAGTACCTACAGCTTTTTATTTATTATTTTCGTCCTAACTGTATCTTGAAGTAAGTGGTATGCTTGGTTTTTGATTTAATTTTATTAATTATAGGATCCCAAGCTGGTGGTAATAACTAACCATCTTCTCTAAAATTAGGATGTTTTTTAATTTCAATAGCCTCGCGAATCATCCTTGGCAGGAATCGGTGTTCTTTTGCGAGGATTTGTGGTTTATCAAATCTGTCGTAATGGTTGGGATGATCCAGAACATGGTCACAGACTGCAGACTTACTGGAGCGACGATGCATCACATCAGCAATATGTGCTTTTACGCGGGTTTTTACTGATCTTCTTGTTTGCCCTATGTAATAGAGACATCTCAAAATGACTTTTATTATGAAATAGTAAACCAATAGATAAAATTCTGGACCCGATAAAAAAAACCCGGTCTCCAAACGTCAATTTTTTCGGGAGTTATCGTGACCACATCCCTAAAAAAATCCGGACGTCCACGTCAAATTTTTTTTACACTGTTTTTTTAAAAGAAGCGGTTTTAGATGGTTTTCAAAATAATTTTAAGGAATTAATTAAAGTGTTCTCTTGATATGAGTCTAATCGAATTAGCATATAAATGCAATATAATTGTGAAGGTGGTGTGGTGGCGGCTCGTTAAAAGAATACTACCACTCCATCTCATCCAATGGATCTCGTAACGCCTTTTACCAAGTACCAGGCAGCTTTAGTGTTCTTTTAACTGAAACACCGTAGTGTTTGTAAACCACTGTTTGACGGCAGAATAAAAAAAATGATAATGTTCTCCTGGCAGATTTCGACCACGGCGACAACTTCAGAATACTGTCTGTGAATAGTGCCACAAGTGTACGCGCAATCACAGAGGCACTCACTCGTTCGATGTAACGCTCGTGCGATAAGATCGGAGGCAGGCTAGGACGCAGTGTCAGAAACACGGCGACAATCACAACACAACCAGACCCGAAAACCAACAATTTGTGTTTTGGCATAAATGTTGGCTCCCTCTGGGAATCGAAACCAGGACCTGTGGCGTAGAAAACAGGCACTCTGAACTAGGCCACGCGGTCGGTGACAAAATAACTATCTCCGCGGTGGAACATACCTAGTTGGATTCCTACGCAGAACCGAATTATTACCCAATAGGATGGATGTGAAATATTACATACTCGTAAAATAATATATTAAAAACAGCAAATGGAATGGAGTGCCGTGTGGTAGCGGCTCGTTAAAAGAATACTTCCACTCCATCTCATCCAATGAATCTCGTAAAAGGCGAGTAAGGATTAAACTGCACTGTGCACCCAGCAGCGCATGGTGGCGATGGGCTCACCACCTATCACACCAAGTGCATTATATTGTTTTGGTGAAACGTGGATTGTGGCAGTCATCTGTTTTTGCAGTGAGTGCCCAGTCTCTGACTACCCCTTATGGGATACTGGCGTGATCTTATGTATGTATGTATGTATGTATAATTGTGATAGAGGTGATGGAAGACCGCCGAATCGCTTGACCTTGACGTACAATAACGAACTGTCGTATTACATTCATCACTTAGCGAAATCACTCTAAATAGTACGAAGAATAAGTTTTAAGAACTTTACAAAAGTCGTGACAGAGGGGGAGCACGAGTGGACAATCAACCGACGCGACGAATGCGCACACGTAAATTAAAACTTTGCCGGCGTGAATAACACTTCAGATAGATTCAGAGCAAAAGTCGAATTAATTTTCACCGTTCATTTTTGGTTTATTTATAGGACTGTCCTCGGGGTTAATCTTTTATAACGTTCGTAGGGGGAAAGAATTAGTTAGGAAATGGACTTGGGATAGATAATAGGAGGTTGGAAAGGGAACTATAAGGTGCAGGATACTACTACCTCGGAAGAAGCAGGAGGACAGCAGCAGCTACTACGAATTGCTCCGATGATATACAATAAGTTATACAAAAAAAGATGTAAAAGTAGTAAGAATACATGTTTTTTTTTTATTGTAGAAAGTGACGAAACGAGCAAAACGTTCACCTGATGGTAAGTGCAACGTCCGCCTACAACAAATGCTATGTCACCCAGAATACTTCTGTGTGACACCACAATGCGCCGGTCACCCTGAGACATCAGTTCTTAAGTCTCAAATGCCCAGTGATTACGCTAGCTCACAGTGCCCTTCAAACCGAAACACAGCAATGCTTGTACACTACTGCTTCACGGCAAAATAACTGGCCCTGGAGTGGTACTTACCTAGACGGATTCCTGCATAGGAATCCTACCACCAATTATGTATTTCAAAAGATTCTTGCAAGTAAACTTAAAGAGCATGATTACTATACTACTGAAAATTTATTACTTAAACTCACATATCACAGATCACCTACTCTAACATACTCACACACGCATACAAACACGCATACAATCAAACACACGCACATACATACACATTCACAAACATCAATACACACGCACACCCACGCACACACACACGTACACTTTGTATTCAAACTGTAATGTAACCTATAGTTGGGAAGAACCTAAACTCTCGGCGGCTGACTGTCGTAGAGTCAGTATAACTTGGTAATGCCCCGTTTTGAGATGAAACACGTGTCGTGTTCTCGACTTCAGTGGTGTGTATTACCTAGTGGTAATG
This sequence comes from Luehdorfia chinensis, assembly GCA_019845155.1. Classification (NCBI taxonomy): domain Eukaryota; kingdom Metazoa; phylum Arthropoda; class Insecta; order Lepidoptera; family Papilionidae; genus Luehdorfia; species Luehdorfia chinensis. The sequence continues at coordinate 215,922 of JAHVAK010000243.1, read as the reverse complement.
TTGTAATGGTGGAGGGTATCTGGTGGCGGCTCCTGGTGGCGGTATTGGTTTTCTTGTGCACGCTGTTGAGGGAGGGCGGGCGGTGCTCTTCAAAAATAGGTAATACACACCATTTTACATTTTGCATGCGGATCTTAGCAAATTAACTTTCTCTCCTTTACTATAATGAATTTCCGCAAAGTTTCCTTTAGATTTAAATAAGATTCTACATGAATCATGAAAAAAGTGCACAGTTTCAATAAAGATTATTATTATTATTAGCTCGGGAGGTCGGGGTCGCTTGTCCGGTGCTCTACTGTATTCCTGCACAAGGAAACTAGGTCAAGTATCCCTGGCCTGTATTCTGTGTATTCGTAATGCTATTACTTATGCTATTAAATATATATAATAATATAATTTTGTAAAAAACGTTAAAAGCTAAGCGTATTACGACTTCTTGCCCTCATCATTTCAGCTTATCACTAGTCCACTGCTGAACATAGGCCTCCCCCACAGATTGCCACAAAAGTTTGTAACTCTCATTTTGGGGGGATTTTGCCATAGTTGCCTCGCTTGACAGGCGGGTTGGCAACCGCAGTTTACTTATACAGATGTTCCAGGAAGATGCTGCTGCCCATCTCTTGGTTTTTGTTTTCCCTCTGTCGACTTTTACGATACCAACGGAATGAGATGCCTCGTGCCCTAGTGACCCGAATCCTGCTGGGCCAAGTCTTGATAAAAAACCCAAATAGCAGGTTTTTGAGTTTGGTAGTGTTCTGAGGTAGCTCAGGGGTCGGGCACTCGACTTATATTTCATAAGCGAGTGAGGATTGCTATGCAGGAATCCGTCTAGGTAGGTACCACCGCAGGGCCAGTTATTCTGCCGTGAAGCAGTAGTGTGCAAACATTACTGTGTTTCAGTTTAAAGGGCACTGAGAGCTAGCGTAATCACTGGGCGTATGAGACTTAAGATTGCGCCCGTCACCCTGAGACATGAGTCTCAGGGTGACGGACGCAGTGTGGTGTCACACAGAATAGTCTGGGTGACAGCATTTGTTATGGGCTGATGTTTGAAATTACCATTTTGCTCCTTTCGTCATTTTATCAAATATTATAAAAAAGACCTAAGTTCGATCCCCGGTGCCTAAAAATGTTCTGAAATTTTAAGTGCTGATTAAACACGTGCAGAGCGGTGAAGGAAATCATCGTGAGAAAATCTGCATGTCTGTGGAATAAAAATATTTTGACGACATGTGAAGTCCGGCAACGCGCACTGGAGCAGCGTGGGTTCGCCACGCTGCTCCAATGCGCGTTGAAAAATCTTCTTCTCGGCTTGAAAACTCTCTCTGAAATGAAAGGAGGCCGGTTACAGGCTTTTGTAACTCTTATAGACTGTCGTAGCATCAATTTTTTTGTAAATAAATTTGTGAATCTGTAGAGATAACTTCAATTGGTTACCCAAATAAACACGTTTTTCCGGTTCGAACATGTTAGGAGGACTTCATACACACGGCAGTGCATCAACAAGCTCGGATATTGCGAGCTCACTCAATCGCTGTACAAACAGTCTGCCGACTGTTTATTAAGTAGTTAGTATCAGTGATATTTCGGAACTTATTCAATTTTAAAGTAGAATATCACAACAACAATACTAAAATAATAACACCATTAACCAAAATATGGACAACAATAAACTGATGGTAGGATTCCTATACAGGAAACCGTCTGGGTAGGTACCATCCTAGGACCAGTGCCAAACATTACAGGGTTTCTTTTTTATTGAATAAAGTGACCAGACGAGCAAAACTTTCACCTGATGGTAAGTGCAACGTCTGCTCATAAGAAATGCCGTGTCACCTAAAATATTTCTGAATGGCATCACATTGCGCCCGTCACCCCGAGATATCAGTTCTTAAATCTCGTATGCTACGTGATTACACTAGGTTTTAGCGCCTTTCATACCGAAACACAGCAATGTTTGCACACTAAAAAACAGAATTGCTGTACGAAAAAGTTCTATAAATCAGGTGTCTGTAAAAGAAAAAGTATCAGCCTACAAATGCCCCATTGCTGACCACAGGCCTCCTCTCATTTTCGAGTGGTCTTTGGAGCTGGAAAGAACCTGTTACGCTGCTCCAATGCAGTTTGACGGACTTCACATGACTTCGAAATACTTTAATACCTCAGACATGCCGGTTTCCTCACGATGTTTCCTACACCGCTGAGCACGTGGTAAATCTATACAAATAAAGAAAATTCAAGCGTCTGTTTGTAATAACAAAATAACAGCTTTTTACCCAATTCTTATGAAAGTATATACAGTATTTATACATAAAAACAATTTTTAATTTTTTTTTGTCTGTCTGTCTGTTTGTTCCGGCTGGACCGATTTTGACGGGACTTTCACGGACAGATATCTTATATTATTGTGAGTAACTAAGACTACTTTAATTTAAGAAAAATAATTAAGGTTCCGCACAAAAAAATTAAACACCAAAATCCGATTCTAATGGTGTAGTATATATGTATATCATCGATCGGGGTCGACTTTTATACGCGGGTGAAACCACAGGGCACAGCTAGTCAGCACGTAAAAATGCAGAACAATTTATAAAATTTATAAAATTTTTCTACAATGTGCCTTCGCCGATGGTCAAACTCAGATCACTCGCATACAATGAAATGTAAGGCGAGCGCTTGGACCCTGAGCAACCACAGCTCATTTTCTTGAGTCACAAATCAAATTTAATAACACATTATTTATAATTATGTTCTCATTTCAACAATTCTATAATTTTTAAATTACACAGAGCTTTCTTAATGCTGAAATAATTTTACTAATTAGTTACCTCCCAAATTACTTTTATACGCAGATCTAAATTATAGTCTGAACAATCCGCTTTCTATTCTGAAGTTAAAAAGGAATTTTGTAATCAAAAAAAATTATAATTTTCTGAGACTATGTAATGTAATCCGAAAGTATAAGTACTGTGAGAATAAACTAGACAGGGTATTAGTAGCGTCGGCTTTTGCAAACCTCATGCTGCATTTGGCGACGCGTCAGCCAAGCCCATAACATTAAAGTTTGTGAGAGGCTTATGTTCTGCGGTGCTCGACAGTATTAAATAATATGCGGATACTGTAATATTATTCATTCATAATTTCGTTCTTCATCACAGTTCTCACCAATAAATAAGCTTTCAACTGTTAGAACTCTTCCTCGTGGGGATTTGTCGTTATCACCACGCTTAGCAGCCATATTCGTGATCGGAGTATTTTGACTCATATATTTTACATACTTACAGTCACGTCTCTTTTCCATTGAGGTAGGCAGACAGCAGACACTTGGACTACATCCGTAGCCCCCTTTTCACCCTCATGTGAAACGAGACCCGACGGCTGGCGAACCACTTCGCCGCCATCTTGGTACGAGTTATAATTCTTGCTCCCCATTGCATTATCACGAGTAGCTACGGAAGATGTTCATCCAAACTGAGACCCGGTGCCCATATTAGAGAGCAGAGCAAATACCACAGCAGATCCGCACGCTAACGACTGGGCACGGCAACCACTAGCTTGGTGGAGTAAAGTAAAGTAAATTTTTAGCCTATGACTGTCCCACTGCTGAGAGCACAGGCCTCCTCTCAGTTCTGAGAGGGTTTTGGAGCTAGGAAGAATCCGCCACGCTGCTGCAATGCGGGTTGGCGGACTACACATGTCTTGGAAACATTTTTTTATTTCACAGACATGTAGGTTTTCTCACGATGTTTTCCTTCTCCGCCGAGCACTTGGTAAATCAGCACTTAAAATTGCAATTAACAATTTTAGTGGTGCCGGCATCGGGAATCGAACCCAGGTCACTCGCGTACTATGAAATTTAAAGCGAGCGGCTAGCTAGCACGGCTCAGCTTGGTAGAGAGGAAGGGAAAAATATTAAAAAGGAAATGGACTTATTGTATAAAGTGTAGAAACGAGCAAAACGTTCACCTGATGGTAAGTGCAACGTCTGCCCATAACAAATGTGTCACCCACAAAATTTCTGTGTGTCACCACACTGTGCCCATCACTGTGAGACATAAGTTCTTAAGTCTCATATACCCAGTGATTACGCTATCTCACAGTGCCCTTCAAACTGAAACACAGTAATGTTTACTCACTACTGCTTCACGGCAGAATAACAGGCTCTGAGGTGGTACCTACCTAGACGGATTCCTGCATAGGAATCCTACACCCAGATAGGAATTGCGGAAGTTGGGAAAGCAACAACAAGATATAGGATAGTACTATCTCGGAAGAAGCAGAAGGAGACAGCAGTAGCTCGGGAGGCCGGGGTCACTTACCCGGTACTCTACCCGTATTTGTCGGACAAGGCCACCAGGTCAAGTACTGGCACAGATATTTTAGGTACGACATACTTTAGTTGGTTCAAATTCAAAAAATTCAAATTTGATTTGTTTCTTTATCAACAAAGTTAGTTACAATAATCATTGCTGGAGTCTTCTTTTAAGCACATGATGCCTGTAGTAGAAGACTCTGCTCTTCTGTTACCAGTATAAAAAGGTACAGATACAAACTTAAACTAAATACATTTTTTTTATATAAATAACAATTTATCTTTCTCTCTGTGTATGTGCGTGTGAGCGTGTGCGCATGCAACTGTGTGAGCATGCATGTGGGTGTGTATTTGTGTGTGTGTGTTTTATATGTGTGTGTGTGTGAGATTATGTGTGTGTATTATTTGTGTATGTGAGTGTCATTTTAAGTGTTGCAGGAGTGCCTCTGTTTCCTGGTAGGCGGGTGATTTGAACCATTTAGTTACATATTTTTTGCATTCATTGTTTCGTGTAAATATTAAGCTTTTTGTGTATTCTGATGTTTTAATTTCTGTCGGTTTGTTTATGATTATTTTCTGGCATTTCATATAATTTACTTAAATGGTGCAAAGAGACACGGTAATGGATTCTCTTCCGTCGCCTTTGATGTGTTTGTCTGTGTTTAATTAATATATAGCGTCATTAAAACGTCACAACAACACGTTTCATTCCCCCGAGTGACGTTGTGTGCCTGAACAACGTACGTGACGAGCGATACTCGCGCTGTTTGTTACGTTATCTGTGACGTTATTGCATTATATGAGAATGGAAGGAGTTCTGAACTCATTAAATTGTTGGTAACATTATTATTGTGTTAGGAAATATATTTAAAGCTAGCGATGCGCCCCGACTTCGCAAAGGTGCAATTTACTGTTGAAGAAAATGCGCTTTTCCCTTCTATGGAACCCTACACTCCATTCCACATACATACATACATACATAAGATCACGACTGTATACCATAAGGGGTAGTCAGAGACTGGACACTCACTGCAAAAACAGGTGACTGCCACAATCCACGTTTCACCAAAACAATATAATGCACTTGGTGTGGTGAGCCCATCGCCACCATGCGCTATTGGGTGCACAGTGCAGTTTAATTCCTTACTCGCCTTTTACGAGATCCATTAGATGAGATGGAGTGGAATTATTCTTTTAACGAGCCGCCACCACACGGCACTCCATTCCATTTGTCTGTTTTTAATATATTATTTTACGAGTATGTAATATTTCACATCCATCCTATTGGGTAATAATTCGGTTCTGCGTAGGAATCCAACTAGGTATGTTCCACCGCGGAGATAGTTATTTTGTCACCGACCGCGTGGCCTAGTTCAGAGTGCCTCTTTTCTACGCCACAGGTCCTGGTTTTGATTCCCAGAGGGAGCCAACATTTATGCCAAAACACAAATTGTTGGTTTTCGGGTCTGGTTGTGTTGTGATTGTCGCCGTGTTTCTGACACTGCATCCTAGCCTGCCTCCGATCTTATCGCACGAGCGTTACATCGTACGAGTGAGTGCCTCTGTGATTGCGCGTTTACTTGTGGCACTATAATATCTCCAGCGCAGTCGATAGCTCTCGACAGTATTCTGAAGTTGTCGCCGTTGTCGAAATCGGCCACAACACTATCATTTTTTTTATTCGCCGTCAAGCAGTGGTGTACAAACACTACGCTGTTTCTGTTTTAAGAACACTGGAGCTGATGCACTTACTACCAGGTGAACGATTTGCCCTTCTCGACACTTTGAAAATGTTCTAGAGGGGACTGGGACAGTGATGATCGGGGTGGAGGGTCTATACTGCCACATGGCGTATGCAAGAATGCAGACCTACATTTGTATACAGTGGTATCTGCTAATTCCTAAACTATCCTATTCCATGCTGACAAAACACTTTCTCGTAGGCTGTTATCTGTGGTACTTAACATAAACTAATTGTAAGCTATAAATCTCTTTCGTTTTCGAAAACATTAACAAATAGTGTTTGTTACGGAAATTGCTGCCAGTTATATTTTAATTTTAAATCCATTTTAAGCCTTATTAATCCTATCAATTTTCACATGATACGAACTGTCCTCCATTATGAGTGTGGATTGGGGTGTAGTCCGCCAAATTGCTACAGTGCAGTTTTTAGTATTTTACATTTTTTTTTATTGTTCAAAGTGACGAAACGTGCAAAACGTTCACCTGATGGTAAGTGGAACGTCCGCCCAGAACAAATGCTGTGTCACCCAGAATATTTCTGTGTGACATACCACACAGCACACGTCACCCTGAGACATCAGTTCTTAAGTCTCAAATGCCCCTTGATTACGCTAGCTCACAGTGCCCTTGAAACCGAAACACAGTAATGTTTGCACACTACTACTACTACCTAGAAGGATTCCACCAGTCATTATATAATATTCCTACCGATAGGAGGACGTTATATCCCAGAAACTGTATATGTATATATTCATAGTACAATATGGTCTCTAGGATCTCTTCTTCCGTATTACCGCGCTGTGGGAACCAGTAAACGAATTCGCATGCGATTTTCATCGCTTCGATTTGTACCTCTACAAGAACATTTAAGCGTGTTAGAAATTACTCTAGCTCTATTAGAAGCTGTGCATTTTTTTATTGGATAAAGTGACGAAACGAGCAAAACGTTCACCTAATGGTAAGGGCAACTTCTGCCCATAACAAACACTGAACGACCAAATCTGTCTCTTAATGGGAAATAGACGACTGTATGTACGTAAAATATATGAGTCAAAATACTCCGATCACGAATTTGGCTGCTAATTGTGGTGATAACGACCACTCCCCACGGGGAAGAGTTCAATTCAATACTGTCGAGCACCGCAGGACATAAGCCTCTCACAAACTTTAATGTTATGGGCTCGGCAGACGCATCGCCTAATGAAGCATGAGGTTTGCAAAGGCCGACGCTACTAAGTAAATACCCTGTCTAGTTTATTCTCACAGTCGGAACACAGCGATGGAACAAGATACTTTCGGATTATATTACATAGTCTCAGAAAATGATTATTTTTTTTGTAGTCAATTCCTTTTTAACTTCAGAATAGAAAGCGGATTGTTCAGACTATAATTTAGATCTCTGTATAAAAGTAATTTGGGAGCTAACTAATTAAGTAAAATTATTTCATCATTTAGAAAGCTCTGTGTAATTTTAAAATGATAGAAAAGTTGAGATGAGAACACAATTAAAAATAATGTGTTATTAAATTTGATTTGTGGCTCAAGAAAATGAACGGCAACGAACCTCTGTATGCCGTGTGGTAGCGACCTAAGAGAATCTACCACCCCATCTCATCCCGTGGGTGTCGTAAAAGTCGACAGAGGGAAAATGAAAACCAGGAGATGGGCAGCAGCATCTTGCTGGAACATCTGAATAAATAAACTGCGGTTGCCAACCCGTCAAAAAGTTGCCAAGCGTGGCAACTATGGCAAAATCCCCCCAAAACGAGAGCTACAAACTTTTGTAGCAATCTATGGGGGAGGCCTATGTTCAGCCATGGACTATTGATAGGCTGAAACGACGACGACGACGACGACGAACCTCTGTAATTCAATAAATTTATAAATAATTAAGATCAGAGGATATCAGAAATTTCTTGTCGTAATTTTGGAGTATCGTCCTAATATTTTAGAATCCTGATTAGCTCCTTAAATGTCATAGTACGAAAGTTAAATCACCGGCGTCGGCACATTGCAGTACCATTTTATAAATTGTTCTGCAATTGCATGTGCTGATTTACCACGTGCTCTGCGGTGAAGGAAAACATCGTGAGGAAACCTGCATGTCTGAGGTATTAATGTTGTTTGAGTTCATGTGAAGTCTGTCAATCCGCATTGAAGCAGCGGAACAGGCTCTGTCCAGCTCCAAAGACCTCTCGAAAATGAGAGGAGGCCTGCACACACACAAACACACACACACACACACACATAATATTTCTGAGAGCTTTATTGAATTAATATAAAAGCATGTAATTTAAAATTAACCAGTTAAATTCTATCTCTATATCTGTTGCAGAACTGTAAAACTAATTTGTTATTGGATAAAGTGACTAAACCAGCAAAACGTTCACCTGATGGTAAGTGTAACGTCTGCCCATAACAAATGATGTGTCACACAGAATGTTTCTCCCGCATGCCACCCTGAGACAGTTCTTAAGTCTCATATGCCGAGTGATTACACTAACTCTCAGTGCCCTTCCGACCGAATCAATGTTATGATTGCACACTACTGCTTTACGGCAGAATAACTGGGCCCGGGATAGTACCTACCAAGACGGTTCCCTGTATAGGAATCCTACCGCCAGTATATTGTTGTCCATATTTGGTTGCTAGTGATTACGTATCGGGAAAAGTTTTTTTCTATTACAGGAGCTGTTCTTAGTATTTAAGAATCGTTGTTGTGATATTTTGTTACAGAAATAATTTATTATACTTTAAAATTGAATAAGTCCCGAAATATCACTGATACTTACTACTTAGTAAACAGTCGGCAGACTGTTTGTACAGCGATTGAGTCAGCTCGCAATATCCAAGCGTGTTTATGCACTGCCGTGTGTGTGACGTCCTCCTAACATGTTAGAACTGGGAAAACGTGTTTATTTGTGTAACCAATTGAAGTTATCTGTACAGATTCACAAATTTATTTTGAACAAATTTTCATGGTAGAATAATTGTAACAGTTTATAAGTGTATAACAGTCTTTAACCGGCCTCCTGTCATTCCAGAGAGGGTTTTGGAGCCGAGACGAGTCCGCCACGCTGCTCCAATGCGCGTTGCCGGACTTCACATGTCGTCGGAAATATTTTATTTCCAAAAACATGCAGATTTCATCAAGATGATTTCCTTCACCGCGTGTTAAGAGCATTACGAAGACACGGAATACAGGCCAGGGATACTTGACCTAGTTGCCTTTTCCGGGAATATTGTAGAGTACCGGGTAAGCGACCTCGGCCTCCCGACCTACTGCTGTATCCTTCTTCTTTCCGAGATAGTAGTATCCTACACCTTATAATTCCTTTCCCAACCTCTTATTCTCTACCCCAAGTCCATTTCTTACGTAATCCTTTTCTTTTGTGGATTTTTTATTAAGTTGCAAGAAGGATTTTTCAGTGAAGCAGTTTGTTTTCATTAAGCTGTGAAGTATTCTTAATGCAAATTCTACATTTTGGAAAACAAACTACTTTATCATTAATGATTATTTCATACAAATCGGAATGTATGTTTCTGAAGATCCGTATTTTATCGGAGCTGTTGTCTGCCCGGCCAGCTATCAGTGGCCGACGTTTTCCTGTTTTGTGGGTACCACATACCGTGCTGCCATTAACGGCGTATCGATGTCGATAATTGATCGCGCATTCGGTAGGTATTTGAAATAATTAAACGTTCGCGGAAAGAAACGCCAGCAGAGGGAAAGAGATCCCTGGAGAACAGCGCCACTGCTATCGTGACCCTGACACATCAGTTCTTAAGTCTCATTTGACATGTATACACTAGCTAACAGTACCCTCAAAACCGAAGCACAGTAGTGTTTGCACATTACCTAGTTACGAGTATATGCTAATTTATATGAATTTTTTCATTGATATTTACATTCTTGAATCGCATCATGATGGTGGCATACTTTATCTAGTTACTAGATGTGCTCCGCGGCTTCACCCGCGTAAAAAAGCCGACCCCCATCGATGATATACATATATACTTCCCTATTTTAATCGGATTTTGGGGTTCTAATTCAGAGATTAGCCGGAATAAACCGACAGACAGGTAGACAGACAGGTAGACAGACAGAAAAAAATTGGAAATTGCTATTTTCTTATGGGTAGCGTATATACTTTCATAAGCATTGAGTAAAAAGCTGTTATTTTATTATAACAAACAGACACTTTAATTTTATTTATTTGTATAAATGATACCACAAAGTGCTACGCAGAAAGCTAACGATTAAGAAAATTTCTGAAGATTATATAATTTAATGCTTGAATTATATAATTGTTTAGACGGATTTCTTTTAAATACATATCTGAACTGGGCAGTTCTGACTTTTGTAAATATCGAAACATTTAATATTCAAAGCATTTAATAATAATCAAAACTTAAGCCCGCCGTGTGGTGGCGGCTTAAGAGAATCTGTAACCCCATCTCATCCCGTGGCTGTCATTAAAAAGACGACAGAGGGATAATAAAAACCAGTATATGGCAGCATCATCTTCCTGAAGCATCTTAATAAATAAACTGCGGTTGTCAATCGCCTGTCAAGCGTGGCAACTATGGCAAAATCCCCCCAAATTGAGAGCTACAAACTTTTGTGGCAATGTATTGGGGAGGCAGGAACACAGTTCAGCCGTGGACTAGTTGTGGGCTGAAATGATCATGATGATGAAAACTTACGCACATACGAGTCGCATATTTTCTGCGTAAGCTGTATTTTAAAACCTAACAGTAAAATATGACGTGACGTCTCCGTTCTCTTAAATTTAATCATCACTAAGTGAAGGAAAGGAAGCTAATTTGCTAAGATCCGCATGTAAAATATTAATTGGTGCTCACCTAGTTCTTGAAGAGCACCGCCCGCCCTCCCTCAGTAGCCTACAGAAGCAAACTATCACCGCCACCAGATACTCTCCACCATCCATCTAGGTAGGTACCACCCCAGGGCCAGTTATTCTGCCGTGAAGCAGTAGTGTGCAAACATTACGGTGTTTCGGTTTGAAGGGCACTGAGAGCTAGCGTAAACACTGGGCATGTGAGACTTAAGAACTGACGTCTCAGGTTGACCGGCCCAGTGTGGTGTCATACAGAAAAGTTCTGGGTGACAAAGCATTTGTTGTGGGCGGACGTTGCACTTACCGTTAGGTGGACGTTGTGCTCGTTTCGTCACTATAAAAAATAAAAAAAAACACTACAATATTACCACTAGGTAATATAGACCACTGAAGTCCAGACCATGACACGTGTTTCGCCCCGAAACGAAGCATTATCAAGTGTCACAGACTCTGCGACAGACTTTTGCACAAAAATCAGAAGAAAACATACACATTTTCTAGTGAATTAATCCTCAAAGATGTGTTCTCCGCAAACAATGAAAAGATAAGCTGTTTGTGCTAAATCTGAGGAATTTATTACTCCCAGATTCCGAAATAATCCTGCGACGTTCAGAAGCATTAAGAAGTCGTTGTTTGACTGCGATTAATTTAGTGCTTTAATTGACGATGATAACATATTTTTGAGATTACGAATAAGACTTATTTATCATCATCATTTCAGCCTATCACTAGTCCACTGCTGAATATGTTCAGGCCTCGCCCGTAGATCGCCACAAAAGTTTGTAGCTCTCATTTTAGGGGGGAATTTGCCATAATTGCCACGCTTGGCAGGCGGGTTGGCAACCGCAGTTAACTTATATAAATGTTACAGAAAGATGCTGCTGCTAATCTCATGGTTTTAATTTTCCCTCTGTCGACTTTAACGACACCCACTTTTAGACTATTATTAACTATAAGAGAGGAGCCGTGGTAGCTCAGGGGCCGGGTGCTCGCCTTTAATTTCATAGTAAGCGAGTAACCTGTGTTCGATCCCCGGTGCCAGCACCTCTAATATTGTTCTACAATTTTAAGTGCTGATTTACCACGTGCTTAGCGGTGAAGGAAAACATCGTGAGGAAACCTGCATGTCCGAGGAATAGAAATATTTCGAGGACATGTGAAGTCCGCCAACCCGCATTGGAGCACCGTGGCGGATTCTTCCTAGCTCCAAAACCCTCTCAGAAATGATAGGAGGCCTGTGCTCAGCAGTGGGACATTTATAGGCTGAAACTTTACTTTTTTTTTATAGGAGACGAAGCATAAATTACAAATGCAAATGTTATTTTTTTATAACAAATCCATTTCTAAATTGAGGCAAGTGCAGCTATAAGATACTGCGTCAAAAGAACTGTAGCATCCACATACTCTATATCTAAATAAGGGTGTAGAAGATTACATTTGTTTAGACGATTGTTTATTAATTTTATTACTTTTTTACGTTTTTGTAGCCAGTGGCATTCCGTATCTTATCATTATAAAAATGCTGATTTAATTTTTATATCATTTACCTTAAGGGAGCAAAATTGGTAATATGGGGGTATGGGAGAAAACTTCATGTAAGACAGTGCAATATGCATTGACAAATTCCCAATTTTTTTTACTTTTTCTATCTTCTATGGTACGGTTTGGTATTTTTATAATAAAATCCCTAAAAAAAGTGACGTTCAGTTTGACAGTTCTGCTGTCACATGCTTTTACAATAACAATAACAACAACAGGGATACTCATTTTCTTCGTTAGTAAATTGCACTTAAGCGAAGCCGGGTCGGGTCGCTAGTAGATTATAAAAATTTATTTGACTATTTTTTTACGTGAAAATACAGGAATGATAGATTTGATCGATATTGTAGCGCTCGGTACTACGCTAGCGGTTTTCAGAGCTGTAATAAAACTAGACTGGACGTTCAAAATTTACGATCGCACAATTCGCAGTAAAATGATTTTCACACAGCATCGCGTGCCAACGCACTGTTACGACAGAGAGACAATTATTAGACTATCATTAAAGTGAACATCGATAGGTCACATTCAGAGATTTATCTTCTATATTCGTGATCGATGTATCCTACTTACTTACAAACATATATAAAGTTAAGCCTTTTTTCCATACAAGTGTTGATTGGTAATCTCACATTATACATACTCGTACATACTCTTTTGATGTCAACTCTGATCTGTTTAGTTTATGTATTATGTTTGAATTGCTTTGAATTTAGAATGATGTTTAAATTACTTTAAATTTTGAATGTCAATTTTGTTTGTTCAGATTGAATTTGTCATATTTTATTAAATTCCGTGAAAATCACTAGAAGAAGTAACATATGTATTTTCTATAAATTTTATAATGATTAGGTTTCATCAAAAGTAAATTCATAAATGTTTCAGTTAAAATAAATAGTTTCCTTATCAGTCCATAAGTGTCTTTTGGTTTTAAAGTGACCCCATTAGCCACATCTACCATTTAAGAACAAGAGGGAGACAACACCCGTAGCCCGCTTTTCGACCCAATGGGAAACAATACATGAAGGGTCAATCAGGTTGCCGCCATTTTGGTAAGAGTCAAAAAATTCTTACTCCCCATTGCGTTGCCTCGAGCAGTTTGGTGACAGTATTGCGTATTATGGTGTTTTACTGCACGTATGAAGGCTGTTCGTACTAAACCTTAGTCGCCTTTTACGACACCTATTCTACTCTGCCGGATAACCTATCGGCTAAATAGTTTCGAATTCGCGCTATGGAAGTTTCTAAGATGCGAACTATATATTCAAAGTACAAAGATTACTGGCCTAAGACCTTCCGATCTGGGTAGTAAACCGTTGGTGACGTCATCCGCCAAATTGGAGTCCCCCCAACGTGATATTAAAATCGCAAGCAGCTTCTCCCAACGGCAGCAACGTCATGATCAGACCACCTGATCTGGAAAATGCTACCCTTTAACGTGGCAACGTCATCATATACTTAACTGGTGATAGGATTCTTGTGCAGGAATCAATCTAGATAGATTGCAGTTATTCCTGCAGAGCCAGTTATTCCGCCGTGAAACACAGCCGTCAAACACGCCGACAAAGAACTGATGTTTCAGATCGACGAGCACACTGTGGCGCCACACAGAAATGTTCTGTGCAACATATCATTTGTGTATGAGCAAACGTTGAACGATCAGGTGAACAATTTACTCTTGTTATTACTTTCGTCCAAAAAAATGGTAGCCTTCCTTGCACGTCGCCAGAGCGTCTGTTTACCAGCAGGATTTACCTGCTCACCAATGATGGATTAAATATACTAGACCCAAATACCTCAAACCATGGAGCACCGTTACCAGGGGAGTACGTGGACAACGTATAAAATAAGTTGGTAGAAAGTATTTTATTTTATTGGATAAGTAAGTGCAGCGTCTGCCCATAAAAAATGCTGTGTCACCTAGAACAGTGCGACACCACAATGCGCCCGTCACCCTGAGACATCAGTTCTTAAGTCTCATATGCCCAGTGATTACGCTAACTCTTAGTGCCCTTCTAATCGAAACACAGTAATGTTTGCACATTACTGCTTCACGGCAGAATAAATAGTTTCATTTCGCAGCTGTACAATATGTTAGTGGATTTATTTGCTTCAATATCACCGACATTGATCAATTTCTTGTTCCAAATGGCATTTAATATTGCAAGGCTCACATATGTATATATCTCCCCACTTTGACAACTACATGTTAAATATTAAGATGAAATAACTATATGGAATATACGGGAACAAATCTTAGCAAACAAATATGCTGCTGTTCGTACAGCGACACTGTCAGCTCACGACGCTAGTTTACTCAAGCTCTACCTCGTATGTGACGACCTATTCTCGCCTTTTTACAGAGTTTACGGGTTTCTTTGCTTGCGAACGGGTATTGTGTCTTTTTTGAATTCGCAACTTTTTTTTTACTCAATTACCAATTTGACGAATCGTATATCATTGGTTCGAATCCATCTAAGCTAAAATGTGTAAAAAAGTACGGGCTTTCTCATATTTTTTGGGAGGGCCTTAGAGCTGGGAGTAGGTCGCCACTTCGGTTTTAGTTAGCAAACCTAACATGTGGTTGAAATATTTAGACATATCGGTTTCCTCGAGATGTTTTCCTTTCGCCGAACAGTACATGGTGTATCAGCACATATAATTGGCACTCGGTATTGAGCCCGTGTCATTCGGATACTATAAAAATTAAGGCAAGCGCTACAGCCGTTCCAGTATCTATACTAATATTACAAATGCAAATGTAACTCTCTCTCTGTCCCTCTGACTGTTTGTTACCATTCACGGCTCAACCGCTGAACCTAGTAGTAAGAAGTAAGCTAGTTTAAAGATTTCTATTAAAATACAAAGCTGTATGAACTGCGGAAGTACCTACTTATATATTAAAATTCCTTTATTACTTTTCTCTTCTCAGGCTACTGAATAGATCAGAATGGAGATTCAGCTTCGTTCATCAGCAAGATTTTATATTGCCTTAAAGTCATTATGTGCCAGTGATGACATGTGTAACCGAGACGTGGTCGTTCACTGCAGGCCGCATGCAGCTCAGAAAATAGCGACTTCTGATTTTAATGAAGTAACGGAAAGTTGGGCAATCTGCTTCGTGATTTTTGCAATGATAAGAAAAACAGGCCGCACGAGGACGCACAGAGTTGGTCAGCAAGCAATGGTGAGATCTATGCTCGGTGTTTCTCTACTTGCTGAATCCGTAACGATAATATCCGTAGCAAAACTAGAGTAACGGACGTATTTCTAAGGATCAGCAAGCTTACTAGTGGTAGGATTCCTATGAAGGAAAAGGAAGGTCTTGGTAGGTACCACCGCAGGTCAGTTATTCTGCCGTGAAGCAGTAGTGTGCAAATGTTAGTGTGTTTCGGTCTGAAGGACTCTGATAGCCACTGTAATCACTGGGCGTATGAGACATAAGAACTGATGTCTCTGAGTGACGGGCGCAGTGAGGTTCCACACAGGGTTCTGGGTCACACAGCATTTGTTATGGACAGACTTTGCACTTATCAAGTGAACGTTTTGCTCGTCTCATCACTTTAGCCAATAAAAAAAGCTGAATTGGCTGGCTGAAGTAATGACGACGATTGCGCCTACTCAACACGCGGGGCAGACAGGTTGGGGTGCCGAATTCAGGCCCATAATCTTTGTTTAGAAATTAATCGTAATTCATTCAATTTAAATTGTAGACAGCACGTCTGAAAGCGTTTCGTGTCGCTTTGTGAGAAACTCGGGTATTAAGTAATTTACTATAATAACTCTAGACACACGTGTTACCTCAATCACATTACGTTAATTTATAGTTTGCAGCTTCTGTATCTGGCAAGTAACGACACAAGTAACATGGGTTTTAATTCTTGGCGACATCTGTCACTACGTGAGAAGCAGAAAATCTCGTTATCTCTTATATGGGAAAAAGGCGTGATTGTATGTATGTAATGATTTCCTATATTTGCACAAATACTACACATTTAAATAAAACTAGTTGTTATAAATTTTAATGCGTTTAAATTACTATTTATTGATTGACGTTTCGAGCGCTTTACAGCACTCAGGTTCACGTGAGGACTGAGGTGACAGATGTCCTGATGTCATTGTTAACCCAGGGTACTTTCAGCTTTTAATTATTATTTTTAGTCTGATCGCAGAATAAGGTTACTGTGGCTTTAAGTCAGTATGATTGGTATTTGATTCAATTTTATTAATAATAGGATCCTAAGCCGGTAGTTGAATCGTAAACGCTCGAAACGTCGGGTTATAAATAGTAAATTTTACACGATAAAATCAGTAAAATCTAGTTTTATTTACATGTATGTATGTAATTAAATGTTTACGTCTACTGTAGGCTGAGATGTTCATTATTTAAGGAATCAAAACAATCAAGTACGATGAAGTGTTATAGATGTTGCGAAAGTTTAAATTTACGAGGACACAAATGCAAGAGCTCTGACAACTCGTAGTGGCGCTATATCAAAAGTTCCCACATCATCGCAGTCATAAAAGTAAAACGAAATTGAAGTGGAAGAGATTTATAAACACGATTCTGTTGAAGGGGCCTAACATTTGATTTATCTGTATTGTAAAAAAAGTAAACCTATAAATGTCCCTTTGTTGATCACATGCAACCTCTCGTTTTATTTTGAGAGAGTTTTGGAATGAGTGTATTGGTGATACGATTCCGTCTAGATGGCTACCGCCTCATTGTCAGTTATACGAGTGGCAGCTGCAAAGCGCAGTGTAGAGCGACCCCTCCACTATATGGAGCGACGACCTGCACAATTTTGAGATGGAAGTAGGTGGCTCAGGATCGTGGTTTTTTGTGGCAGTCTATGGACCTCCCCTATTCAGCATTGAGTGGGCTGAAATGATGATGACGATGATAAAGCAGTAGTGTACAAACATTACTGTGTTTCGGTCTGAAGGACACTGAGTACTAGTGCAATTGTTGGGCACAGGGGAATTAAGAAGTTATGTCTTACGGTGACATTGTAAGCACTGCTAACAATAAATGTTAGTTGGACAAATTATGACTGTCCCTGCGATCGAATGACCTTTGGTTGTACCTCTTGTCAGTCTTGTCATAAAATAAAAAAACAAAATAGACAAATTATTTGAATTGTAGATCCATAAAATTAACAGGATCGTTATATACATTATCACCCAATGGAATAATAAAACTGAATTTGAGTTCTATGAAATGTTATGAGAGTTATCGAACTGCTTATTTACGAGGGCGCGATCGTCTCTTTATTCCATTGTCTACTAATAAGCGTACTCTATCAGAAGTACAGTCAGGTCTTTTAAAGTTTATGCTTTACATTTCAGAGTTGTCTTACTTTTTACTAAGATATTGACCAAAAGTTTGTTTAGATTTAGTTTAATCAATAATATGATGCGATGTCCTTGCCGATGTTCGACCACGGCTACAACTTCAGAATAATGTCGGAAGCTATCAACCGAGCACTAGATATTTAGTGTCACAAGTGTAAGGGTAAACACAGGTCCCTCGTTCTAACTACCCGTCCCCGATGTAACGCTCATGCGATAAGATCGGAGGTTGGCTATGCTGCAGTGTTATGAATACGAAGCACTCACAGCACAGCCAACAATTTGTCTTTTCGCGCATATATTTTGTCCCGCTGCGATTCGAATCCAGGATTCGCGGAATAATAGGCAGGTCGCGGTCGTTCGTCAATAATAATCGTCAATCAGTAATATAGAAATAATATAGGTGTCTAAGCACCTTATTATTTTTTTATAACGTAAATTTTGCAGGATATTATGAGAGATTAAACTAAATGTCGTTGTGCGATTTTAACTCGAGATATCCTTTTTATTGAAAAAAGTGACGAAACCAGCAAAACTTTTACCTAATGGTAAGAACAACGTCTGTCCATAGCAGATGCTGTGCCATCCAGAACATTTCTGTGTAACACTACGCCCGTCACCCTGAGACATCAGTTCTTAAGCCTCATATGCCACGTAAGTTGTTTTATATTATCATATGTTTTATCTTTCTGTTTATTCATTTTCCTCTTGTATTTGTTACCAGTAGACACAAACGTGCATTCTTTTATTTTACGAAGTGAAAACCAGCACTGCGGTCTTTTCGCAGCATTCTTTGCTGAGTGGAGTCCATTTCGACTTCACAACACAGCGTCACTTTTGTCTCCAGTATTTTATAGACTTTACTACTTGTTTCTTTTTTTATTGCACTGTATATTTTTCTTCCGTAATAATATAAAGTAAATATTAAGTCTATGTCTATGTCTAAGTTAGATATGGATTCCTTGTCCGTCATCTATGTAATCTCGCGAGGATTCTTCTATTCCCTCAGGGTTTTGGAAACAATAGGAATAGAGCCTTATGTAATATACCATAAATATCCCACTATTAACCTCAGGCCTCCTGTAAGTATTTGAGTGGTTTTGAAGCCGCGAAGAATCCACTAAAAGGCTGTTTTAACTATAAATATATTATAGTTATTAAAGTGTTTGTTATTGTTATACACTGTGTAACAAAAACCCTGTTGTTTATTGTAGGTACGTATACATATACATATATGCATACTATAAACGAAAATCTTTTTAAAACAAATCAAGTAGTGGCCAGTTATTCTTAATAGTCAAGATACCTAATGAAATGTACGCAATAAAATATGTTTCTAACAGCTGAATTCACAATAACGTGAATTTACTGCACGGCAGCAGCTCAAAGGATGCCGCCGCCTGTGTCGGCACGTGCCGCGACATATTTACCCCTTTTATTAAGCCTCCCGCCCGACGACCACTTCTTGGTCGCCCGCGCACTTTGCTCATGAATAGACGTTCGTAATGCGTTGCGCTAGCGGATGCTAATTATCGAGGGCAAAATTATCGGGCCTCATTTTCTAAAACTAACCCTAATTCTAATGGTGGTAACTATCTATGCTTCCTTCGAGAACAGCTGAGCGAGGACCTTGATGTGCTAAATCTCGATTTCATGTGTAGTATGTGGCTCCAACACGATGGCGCGCCACCGAATTTTTCGCCTTAAAGAGACTATTTAGATGCAGAATACGGGGAAAGATGGATTGGCCGCGGTGGACCAGTCAATCGAGCCGCGAGGTCACCTGATCTCACGCCTCTGGATTATTTTCTTTGGGGCCCTGTCAAGCAATCTGTGAATAATTAATCGAGGATTACTAGTCCACTGCTGAACATACGCCTCCTCCATAGTTTGCCACAAAAGTTTGAAGCTCTCATTATGGGAGGACTATGACGATAGTTGCCACGCTTGACTGGCGGGTTGGCAATCGTAGTTTATTAATTCGATATTCCTGCTGAAATATGCTGCTGCCCATCTCCTGGTTTTTATTTCCCCTTTGTCGACTTTTACGACACCCACGGGATGAAATGGGGTGGCAGATTCTCTTAAGCCGCTACCACAGGGCTGGTTCTATTAACAATGTCTTAATATTTCATTTAATTATTTTGATTAAGACGTTTACCCACATGCGTTGTTGCTCACGGGAACAACAAAGTTTTTGTTACAGTGTATATATATATTTTTTTACATAATTATTTTCAACGGGGTAGTGACGGGGGGCGACGTGGTTCGCCACCAGTCTCGTCTAGTTTATGTGCTTCGTGTGGCCTTTGCCTACCTTATATGAGAAAAAGGAGGCGTATGTTTGTATATTATAAATTGACTATATCCCAAGTAAAACTTTCATTAATTGAGATACATTAAATGCAAATTAAAGTTAATTAAACTCCTCGACTTGAAAACTGAAATATGCAATTCTAGAGCAACTGCCAGCAATAAATTAAACGTAACATCCAAGATGGCATTTCTTGCTTATACAAATTATTATTTATGTTTTAACTGAATTACAAATGGGATAGTAAATTAGATGCAGCTACTGTGAGACTTCTTTCAATTTGAATCGACTTGCCAATCTGTTCGCTAGAATTTTCAACAAATTGCTTAAGAGTGCGCCAGACGTAATGTAGGAGTCAGTCCGTGAAGTGGTAATCACTTTTTTGTACAAAAAAAGTACAGTCGGTGGTATTTTATAATAATTTCGGCTTCTTGTGCGCCATTTAACAAATAAACTTTTGTCTGACGTATCACTCTTGCCGCGGTATACAAGGCTATGTCAATAGATAATACAGAATATATTTTAATAACCATTCTGTTGACCGCAGATAGTGGCCGTGGTAGCGGCGTATGCAAATACACCGCCGTATTTCATCCCGTGGGTGTCGTAAAAGTCGACAGAGCGAAAATGAAAACCAGGAGATGGGCAGCAGCATCTTCCTGGAACACCTGAATAAATAAACTGCGATTGCCAACCCTCGTGTCAAGCGTGGCAACTATGGCGAATCCCCCCAAATTAGTGCTACAAAACTATGCGGCAATCTATAAGGGAGGCCTATGTTTATCAGTGGACTGTGTGTTGATATAGACCGATGATTGTGTAGATTATTAAAGTATTTTTAGTAAAGATTTAGAAGAATACAACTTTCGAATTCTGTCGGAGGCAATCGGCTGCTCAGGAGATATTACAGTGCCACAATTGTACGCGCAAATACAGAGACACTCACTCGTCTAAATAAGATCTGAGGTAAGCTAGGATGCAGTACGCAGTACAACGAAAATCACAACACAGTCAGACCCGAAAACGAACAATTTGTGCTTTTGCTCAAATGATCGCTGCCGCTAAGTCTTGATATAACGTTCTTGTGATAAGTGCAACGTCTGCCCATAACAAATGCTGTGTCACCCAGAACATTTCTGTGTTACACTACACTGCGTCCATAACCTTAAGACATTTGGCATTTTTTTTAAATAACTATTGTACCTTATAGTATAATCTTAACACGAGCCTATTATAGGTTTCCCTAGAGTGTTTTTACAAATTACGGGGCTACAAGCGATGCAACCATCGTTGTAATATAAAACAATCTGTATAATTTTAAAATATAAGTAACATACATGCATTAATAAGATCACGACTGTATCCCATAAGAGGCAGTCAGAGACTGGGCACTCACTGCAAAAACAGATGACTGCCGCAATCCATTTTTCACCAAAACAATATAATGCACTTGGTGTTATAGGTGGTAAGCCCATCACCACCATGCGCTGTTGGGTGCACAGTGCAGTTTAATTCCTTACTCGCCTTTTAAGAGATCCATTGGATGAGATGGAGTGGTTGTATCCTTTTAACGAGCCGCCACAACACGGCAAAATATAAGTTGAGATTAAGTAATAAAGTTTTTACATGTTGAAACTAGGTAAGGATGCGCTTTTTGAAATGAAGTGATTGTGTTATGCAATTGCGATTATTTACAACGGTAATAAAACATGTTTTTGTGTGTGTGCGCGCGTGCGTTCACGCGTGTGTGTGTGAGTGCGTGCGTGTGTAAATTAGTTCTTAGGTCTCATATGCCCAGTAATTACATCAGCTCTCAGTGCCCTACAGACCGAAACACGGTAATGTTGGCACACTACTGCTACACGGCAGAATAACTGGCTCGGTGGTACCTACTTAGACGGATTCGTGAATGTGAAAACTGTCATGAAACATCTACGTAGATTCGTAAACCAGTGACGTGTGCATATATTGACGACCGCGTGGCCTAGCGGTCAGAGTACCTGACTTCTACGCCGCGGGTCCTGGGTTCGATTCCCAGCCGGATCCAACATTTGTGCTAAAACACAAATTAATATAGTTAATAGAATCAGGCTACTATTATTACTTTGCGGAAATCCATTACAATGAAGGAAGGTAAATTACTTTGCTAAGATCCGCATGCAAAATATAAAAATGGTGTATATTACCTAGTTTTTTTGAAGAGCACCGCCCGCCCTCCCTCAGTAGTGTGCACAAGCAAACTAACAACGCCACCAGGAACCGCCGAGTGACTCGGCGGCCGTCTGTCGTAGGGTTTATGGCGCTTGATAATGCCTCGTTTTGGGGCGAAAATCGTGTCGTGTTCTCGACTTCAGTGGTGTATATTATCTAGTGGTAGTATTGTGGTGGTTGGTGGAGGGTACCTGGTGGCGGTTCCTGGTGGCGGTGTTAGTTTGCTTGTGCACGCTACTGAGGGAGAGCGGGCGGTGCTCTTCAAAAAACTAGGTAATATACACCATTTTTATATTTTGCATGCGGATCTTAGCAAAGTAATTTACCTTCCTTCAAAACACAAATTGTTGGTTTTCGGGTCCGGTTGTGTTGTGATTGTCCCCGTGTTTCTGACACTGCATCCTAGCCTACCTCCGATCTTATCGCATCAGCGTTACATCGGGCGCGGGTAGGTTGGGACGAGTGAGTGCCTCTGTGTTTGCGCGTACACTTGTGGCACTATAATATCTCCTGCGCAGTTGATGGCTCTCGACAGTATTCGGAAGTTGTCGCCGTGGTTGAAATCGGCTAGGAGTACATCATCAATGTGTGCATACATTTTGACTCTTACTGGGATTCAAACTCTGCGGGCTCTGGGTTGAAGTCTCACTATGCAGACATGCCGACACACAAGTCGACAGTCGGAATGCCCGCAGCCTCCCTCGGACGGTCATTAGACGACTTAAAACATTTGAGATATTCGAAATCGCGAAAACACTCAGCGAACGCGACACAGTTGATTACCATTCTGTTGACCGCAGATAGTGGCCGTGTGGTAGCGCCGTATGAGAATATACCACCTCAAATCATCCCGTGAATGTCGTAAAAGTTGTCAGAGGGAAAATAAAAACCAGGAGATGGGCAGCAGCATCTTCCTGGAACACCTGAATAAATAAACTGCGGTTGCCAACCCGCCTGCTAAGCGTGGCAACTATGGCAAAATCCCCCCAAAATGAGAGCGACAAACTGTTGTGGCAATCTATGGGGGAGGTCTATGTTCAGCAGTGGACTAGTAATACGGTGAAGTGATGACGATGATGATTTGGTTTTGAAACCGATGAGATCGCGAGAACCAGGTCTATATGTTGGTATAAGCATGTTTTACGTGAATTTTTTTCAAAATAGCCAATTTGATAAGATTTATCTGCACAGACTTACTTATTAAAGAGTCTAAGAGAATCTTAAGGAGAAGAAGAATGATTTTTTTTTAAATTAGTTTACCAAATAATGCAAAATACCTTATGATTTATTTTATTTACGCGAATACCACACATTTAAATAAAACTAATTTTTACGGATTTTCTAACGTTTAATTTTGATCTATTTCTAACCCGACGTTTCGAGTCCTTTACGGAACCCATGGTCACGGGAGGACTGAGGGGACAGATGTACTTATGTCATAGTAAACGCGGGGTACCTTCAGCTTTTAATTATTATTTTTGGTCGGATCTACGCAGAAAAAGTTAACTGTGTCTGAAAGTCTTGCAGTGGTATGCTTGGTTTTCGATTTAATTTTATTAATTGATCCCAAGCCGGTGGTACTCGTAATACCCAACTATCTTCTCTATTGAAATTAGGATGTTTTTTAATTTCAATAGTCTCGCGAATCATCCTTGGTAGGAATCGGTGTTCTTTTGGAAGGATCTGTGGTTTATCAAATCTGGATCGGTTTAGAAATAGTTGAAAAATAAACGCGATTAAATCCATAAAAAATAGTTTTATTTAAATGCAAAATTACCGTTAAGTATACTCCAAAAGGTTCAAAAGAACGCTATAATCATTTTAAATTCAAAACTGATGTCGGGCATTCTCAATGAATATAATATATTTTGGCGCTTGATATTGTTTACCTCAGAGGTACAGATATTAGTACAGACATACATAACGTTTCTGAGCCTCTATCATACATAGCCTTATACATACCTTTTGAGCACCATGTGAGAGTCATCATCGCTATAATGAAAATAATATTATCAATAAACGATGTGTAAAGTATAAATAGTTTGTAAAGTTAAATTAAATTCTAGGAACCAAAGACTAAGCCACGGACGGGCTCCGACTGGTAACTTTAATTAAACTTAACCTCGGCGACGCACTCCGCTCAAGATAATCTGACTAACTATTACATTCGCCTCTATGCAATTATTCAAAGTTTAATGGATTTAAATAGGATCCTCCTGCGGAATAAAGTTCCATCTATTGTTTATATCATTTCGTCCGAAAGAATAATCTCGTAATCTATTTTTTGACTTTTATGATCACCTAGTACTTGTCGATAGCTTTTTTTATTGGATAAAGTGACTCCTATGCAGGAGTTCGTCTAGGTATGTATCACTCCAGGGCCAGTTATTGTACCGTGAAGCAGTAGTGTGCAAACGTTACTGTGTTTCGTTTTGTATGTTGATATCTATTCGTAGTAGTTGAAATGTGTCAACTACCAATATATAAGCATTTTACCTGTGACTTCCTCACGATAACCGTCAAAATCATTATAAGACTATGATGGTGGTGACGATAGTTCACGGACGATACGTAAAAAAATACGTAACGAAAATTCTGTCTAGATAAATGAACTGTTCAGGTACCCCGTTAGCCATTATCAAATGCTTAATTATGATCACTAAGTGACGTCATCCCGGTAATGTCTACTATTACTGCGGTAATTGTGTGATCTGCAAACCGCGGCGTCGCAGCTGATTACGTCATTAAGCTGACAATTAACGAACGTTCGCTAAGCGATAATGAGGCGCTGGCGATTGCTCGGTATTCGAAATGTTCTCTTATAAGAGACTAGCGACCCGGCACGGCTTTGCACGGGTTATTTTTTTTAAAGTAGAAAGTGACAACGTCTGCCCATGACCAGTGCTGTGTAACGCAGAATATTTCTGAGTGGCACAACATTGCGTTCGTCACCTTGAGACATCAGTTCTTAAGTCTCATATGCCCAATAATTACACTAGCTATTGGTGCTACACACTGAAATACATAAATATTTGCACGCTACTGCTTCACGGCATCACTGATCAATTATTTCACCAGTAAAAAGTAATATAAATTAAAAAATATGTAATGATGGTAAAGTTTGAAGTATGACCTTCTATAAAGTGATATTTGGTTTGTTGAGTGCTACATTCAGTTTGGATAGTTCGAAAGGAATTTCTTATTATCAATCAATCAATCACCTGGCTTGTTCCTTATTAGGTGTCAGCCCTTCTGATACTTTTACCCCATTCTTGGCGATTTTGTGTCATTTCTTGCGTTAAGCCCATAGACAGCATATCATTATGGATGGTTCGCGTCCAGCTAGTAGTCGAGCGGCCTCTACTTATTTTGACTGCCTTAATGTCTAAAACCTGTGGGGTCATATACTCTTACCTTCGGCGCATTACATGTCGAACCCAACGTAGGCGCCTTTCTCGCATCTTTCGTTGGATTTCAACTACTTTAAAGGCTACTCAGATGTACTTGTTTTGGATTTTTATAATCCGTCAAGGTAGGTACCACCACAGGGCCAGTTATTCCGCCGTGAAGCAGTAGTGCGCAAACATTACTGTGTTTCGGTTTGAAGGGCGTTGAGAGCTAACGTAATCACTGGGCATATGAGGCTTAAGAACTGATGTCTCAGTGTGACGGGCACAGTGTGGTGTCACACAGAAATGCTCTAGGTGAGAGCATTTGTTATGGGCAGACGTTGCACTTACTATTAGGTGAACATTTTGGTCGTTTCAACTTTATCAAATAAAAAAAGTCTCATAACCCCACCTGGACATCGCAGCATTTTCATCTCCGTGAGATGCATGTTTAGCTCGTCGCATTTTCTTATCCCCCAGTACTTGGATCCATACAGCATTGCCGGTCGGACTGCTCGTTTATAGATGGTGCCTTTAGTTTTAATGGGCAGTTTTATTGTCAATTGAAGCATGAAAATTATTTTGTAAACAAACATGATCTCAAAACCACAATAGCGGTAAGCTAATTCACAGGGCTGTTGGATTAAATATAAATTGTGTCATAAATACATTCATGTAAAATACAATTCAAGAGGTTATATATTATGATGTTAGTTTGCTTGTCCTCGCTACTGAAGCAGGGCTGGCGGTCCTCTTCAAAAACTAGGTAATATACACCCTTTTGCACGTCTCAAGGCGCGAAGTGGCGTGATATAGTGTTTTATACCCGACATGTCAAGGTCAAGCGATTCGGCTGTCTTCAAATACCTCTATCACAATTATATTTCACTTATATGCTAATTTGTCTAATAGACATCATGTCAAGAAAATACTGTAATTAATTCATAAAAATTATTTTTAAAAATCGTCGAATATTGCCGCTTTGGAAAAAAAAACAGTTTTAAAGAAAAAAGTTTATAAAAGGTTGATGTGGGCGTCCGGATTTTTTGGGATGTGGTCACGATAACTCCCGAAAAAATTGACGTATCGAGACCGGGTTTTTTTATCATGTCCAGAATTGTATCTACTGGTTTACTATTTCATATCAAAAGTCTAGCACTTGTAGTTATTAAGAAAAAAATTATCTTATTGTTTTCATCTGAAATGGAAATGACTCGAAATATTTTAACCTCAATACGATTTTTTTCTTCTTAAGAGTTAAATGAGCGTTATGAGACATGCCTTTAGGATTTTCCAAATTTTTATATTTTGCATGCGGATTAAGATCCACTGTGCTAAGGGAAATTGAGTTCCTTTCGTTCATTATAAATGAATTGTTTATCATATCATAACAAGATAAGATCATACACAAAAAGTGTGTCAATTTACCGCTATACGGCAATCCTTTACTCATTTATTTGGAATATTAATTCACGGAACTAATCGACCGTTCCGAGTTGGACGATTTAACATTGTATTTAAGTTTAAACTTAACAGTTTAGCGATTGTTGATTTTAATGCCTAATTATTAGACATACATAACGTTATATACAGCCGTGGTAGCGCAGGGGCCTGGTGCTCGCCTTTAATTTCATAGTACGCGAGTAACCTGGGTTCGATTCCCGGTGCCAGCACTTCTAAATTTGTTCTACAATTTTAAGTGCTGATTTACCACGTGCTTAGCGGTGAAGGAAAACATCGTGAGAAAACCTGCATCTCCTAGGAATAGAAGTATTTCGAGGATATGTGAAGTCCGCCAACCCGCATTGGAGCACCGTGACGGACTATTCCCAGCTCCAAAACCCTCTCAGAAATGAGAGGAGGCCTGTGCTCAGCAGTGGAACATTTATAGGCTGTTACTTTACTTTTTTTACATAACGTTATTATTTATTAAAAAATTATATTATCGACGACCGCGTGGCCTAGTGGTCAGAGTACCTGACTTCTAAGCCGCGGGTCCTGGGTTCGAATCCCAGCCGTAGCCAACATTTGTGCTAAAACATAAATTGTTGGTTTTCGGGTCTGGTTGTGTTGTGATTGTCCCCGTGTTTCTGACACTGCATCCTAGCCTACCTCCGATCTTATCGCATCAGCGTTACATCGGGCGCGGGTGGGTTGGGACGAGTGAGTGCCTCTGTGTTTGCGCGTACACTGTGGCACTATAATATCTCCTGCGCAGTTGATGGCTCTCGACAGTAGTCGGCAGTTGTCGCCGTGGTCGAAATCGGCTAGGAGAACATCATCATCATTATTTATTGTAATTTAGTAACATTAAAATTTTTTAGAAGTGAAAACTTCTTTAGTATCGTTGTTTTGAAACTCGATCAAACGAAAAAGCGACCCTAAAAAGAGACAAACATATACACCTATAGGATTTAGCCTGCGAGAGAATGACATACAATACAGTATACAGTGTTTGATATTATATTTATATTTCCGAATTCGTCCAAAACATTCTTCGTAGATTTTGCTCTCATTACATCAACAACAAGATCAATACCAGTAATTGACGCTGTATTTCATAGATATATTGCTCAAATTCAAACTAAAACATTTTTTTATACTTTAGTTGCCCTACGTCACTCGTGTCATTTATTGAAATTGAAAACTTGGAGTCTTGTATAGAATAGAACACAATACATTTTTATTCGACATAGATTATTTACATAATACTTCTTGAAAGTAATTTTTTTCTTTCTTTTTTAAACTATAATGGTTCGCGAAAAAAGCCTCTGACCTGGGAAGGATCAGTAAGAAACCCAGCGGGCAAAAATTTTTTTTCTTCTTGTAGTCTATATACGTATTGTAATATATGTAGAATAAAATTAAATAATAATTTTAAACTTGGTAACAATGTTTTGATAAAACTCTACAATTATCCTACTGAAGATACTCTGCCTTCGTCTCATTCTCTCGTTCCTTACTGACGGTTTCACTTCCTCCGCGTGTGAATTACACACGTG
Organism: Luehdorfia chinensis; assembly: GCA_019845155.1. NCBI lineage: Eukaryota > Metazoa > Arthropoda > Insecta > Lepidoptera > Papilionidae > Luehdorfia > Luehdorfia chinensis. The sequence goes on along the minus strand of JAHVAK010000243.1, from coordinate 187,198 downwards.
TATTTTTTTTGTTATTTAACTACATTGGTTGTAATGTACATTTTTGGCTGATACTACTGATGGGTGCTGTAAAGCGCCCGAAACGTCGGGTCAAAAAATAGTTATAAATTAAACGCGATAAAATCCGTAAAAATAGTTTTATTTAAATGTGTAATATTCGCGTAAATAAAAGAAAACATTAGATTTTACAAATTTTAACGCGTTTAAATTACTATTTTTAGATCGACGTTTTGAGCGCTTTACAGCCCTCATGTGCACGGGAGGAGTGAGGCGACATATGTCCTGATGTCATTGTTAACCCACATTTAATAAAACTAATTTTACGGATTTTATCGCGTTTAATTTTTAACTATTCATAACCCGACATTTCGAGTGCTTTACATAACCCATGGTCACGGGGGGACTGAGGTGACAGATGTCCCGATGTCATAGTTAATCCAGGGTACCTTCAGCTTTTAATGATTATTTTCAGTACAATCTACGCCAAATGAGCTTTCAGTGTCTTGAAGTCTTGCAGTGGTGTGCTTCGGTTTTTGAATATTTTTTTTTAATTATATGATCCCAAGCCGGTGATTATACAAAGCATCTTCTCTATTGAAATTAGGCTGTTTTTTAATTTCAATAGCCTCGCGAATTATCCTTGGTAAGAATCTTGATAGAAAATCTGATGTAATGATGGGGGTGATCCAGAACATGGTTACATACTGCGGGATTCCTAGAGCGTCGATGTTTCACGCCAGCTATGTGTTCTTTTACGCGGATTTTTATAGATCTTTTGGTTTGCCCTATGTAAGAGAGAACACATTCACAATCTAGCTTGTATACTCCTGCATCTTGTAGTGGGACATTACACTTGACAAATGTTAAAAACTGACTTATCTTCTTCGACGGCTTGAATGTTCTTATGGAAGCCCGCTTGAAGATATAGCCAATCTTGTCTCTGACTCCTCTGAAATATGGTGGAACAGCAGGTTCACGCTCGACTGTGGCCGGCTTCACTCGGTTCCTGTGACGTAAATTTACAAAGAACAGTCTCAAGGAAAACCAAAGCACGCTCCATGTTCAAATTTTAGACGAGATTAATTTATTTAATATTTAAGTATATTATAAGCCCCCACCAACAGCACCTGTAAGTGTATGTCTATGGGAGAGTAACTCTTTTTTTAACTTGGGAAAATGCCTAACTCGTACTCGCCTCCGAGGGGGGAAGGACGAGTTATGTCAGACATGCACCGACTAAAACCCCATGGTGTTTCGCCGTCGCCGCATGTTGGCAGGGCCACGGGGACGTTTGCGAACACATCCGCGACCCCACCGGCGCTGGCCGCCTATGACGACGTGTTGGAAGGCGCGCCGGAACACACGACGCGCCTTCCAACACGGCCCCTCTTTATGGCAGGGTAACCTAATGTGACCATTCACAGTTCAGCCCTTCTCGATATTGCTCGGTTCCTTGCGGTCGTCACCTGAAGTTTTATAGCCCAGAACCTACCTCAATAGGCTAATAAATTTTTTTTATCGGATTAGTATTTCTTGAGATTAGCGCATTCAAACTTAACTTCGAGAGCTTTATAGTAGTCTTACTGAACTAGACGGTTTCCTGCATAAGAATCCTTTCACCAGTTAACTCTTCTGCGTCCATCCAATGTGTACTATAAAGCTTTTAAACTTTATGGAAAATTATTTAACAACACTTTTTTTACTGATCGTAGGATTCTTATGCAGGAATCCGTCTAGGTAGTGTTGGGTTAATTATTATTATCATAGTGTAAGAGTTAATTATTAATACGTAATTTATTATTTAATACACTAAGATTTGATATTAATAATACGAGCGACAATAAAAGTATATTTTCCATCAATTGAGAAACAAGTGTTGTTTTGAGTGAAAGGAGTGGGGCGGGAACAACCGCCCCACCATAGTGCAAAGTAGTTCGGCGCAGCCTTTATAAGAAGTCATTCTGTGATGAGATCTAGTGTGTGCTGGTCGTGACAATTCGTGTAACTGTAAATTGGTGTTTAGTTGCAGATTGCATATAGAAGTGATTGCTGAGTTGTAGTGATTAGGTATAGGTAGTATGTAATTAGTGCTTGCGTGTGGATCAATTGACTGTAGCTTGAAATTATGTATTGTGTTTCTTGACTGGCCCTCCCCCTTACAGTTCAGAAGTGGGATAAACAAGGTTAATAATTATCCTTCCACGTTCACTGCTTGAATAACGTAAGTACTCTTTTTTTTCTGCTATTCCGTTCTTAGGAATACACATCAAATTGATATTTCGTTAGGGGATACATTTGAAGTTAGGCTCTTAAAAAAAATAGTAGTTAACAGAGATTAATTATAGTGTTTATTTTTATAATTCATACTACTGTTACGATTTTTATTGGATAAACAATTTTAACATACGTGTGTAGTTTTTTTTTAGAATTATTTCTGTATACCCCACTATTAATTGTATCATTAGAAAATCCTAATTTCTGTATTACGGCACTCTTGAATGTACATAGATTTGAAACAATTGAATGTTGGACAACGAAATTGATGGTACCGGAGCAACCATAGATGGCATGAATTGGACTACCTAAGTGTGCCCCTGGCTATGCGATATTTCACGACTACCAATTATGTATGAAAATTATTTAAATATACAAATCAAATATTTCGCATCACGCGTCATTAAATGAAGTTCACGAATCGAGTTTTTTAACCAATGAGGAAAAGCCGCTGTGTCTTCGGATATTAATGCTTTGAATAGTGACATGACCTCTTCATGAACTAGTTACTCGTATTTACTTCGTTAATTATGTAAAATGCTTTGTATTCAACTAGCTACTTTGTTGGTACAGGAATATAATTTATTTATTTAAAAAAAAATTAATGCATTTACAGCTTACTTCTAGAAGTTTCAGATAACTAGAATCAATCTGGATGATGAAATTGTTCAGGGAAATGAGCAAGTGTATGGAACGACCCATGGTCCATGGATATTGGAATGGAAAGTGATGCAATCAGTCCAGGAGGAGGGCTCACGCATCGGTCTGATTTGGAATGGTGTGATCAGTCTAGGAGGAGGGCTGACGCATCGGTCTGAATTGGAATGGAAAGTGATGCGATCAGTCGAGGGGTAGGGCTGACGTATCGATCTGAATTGGAATGGTGCGATCAGTCGAGGAGGAGGACTGACTCATCGTTTTTAATTTGAATGAAAAGTGGTGCGATCAGTCTAGGAGGAGGGCTTACGTATCGGTCTGACGAAGTAGCACCCAGATTGGAGGTGCAAGGTCGTGAGGTAAGTCTTATCATATGGACACAGAATAAGCATTGCTCGAGGAAAGAGCAGTTGCATAACAATAACATTAAGGACAGGGAATAGGAATCTGTATCAAACAACTGAGTCTGATACAGAGGATAGGAATTATGGAAAAAGGATGAAGGAAGGACGGACATCCCACCACGGATTCGAGTCGGAAGAGGAAAAGGAAGCGTGATCTTTCTTCATCTTCAGAGGAATGTGCTTCTTCGCACTCAATCCGACGCAGACGACAAAGAAATAAGAGTAACGATCTGGTAACTAATACTGCATTTGATAAGTATTTAATTCTAAGTCTGGTCAAGAGCTCTGATAGATCAGCGACCCAATGTAAAATAAATAAACCATACTAACTTGGATAAATAAAGTAGAAGAATTTGCTACCGTAAATTATGTTTGGGAGGAGAAAGAGGTTATTCATTATTCATTACCGAAAATTAGTGGAGTAGCTAAGACTTGGTTCTGAGGATTACCTTCACTGTTATATACTTGACCCGAATTAAAAAGAAATTATTACTATTCCCTTACCGCGAAGACTATGCCGAGCTTTTAACTCAGATATTAGGTAAGAAAGTTATACGGGATCTTTGGAGCATTATTATTATGCTATAATTAATTTGTTGAATCGATGTAGAATTTTGGGAAGGGAAGCTGCGGACTGACAGATTTTCGGTGTCAAGGATCATGTCATAAAAGTAGGAGCTCAGACGGTTCATTTTAGTGAACCTGAACAGGTTCTAAAATATTTTAAATCCGTCTAAACAAGCCAAAACCGTTTAGGCTTCAATTTGCAAATACGGAAAAATAGTGATTGTAAGCCGGCAACGCTTGCGACTGATCAACCAGGTTCTTCCAGGTGGCATATGTCATCATAGTCCAAAGTGCGTGAAACCCCTTTCAAAATGTACAATTTGTGATAGACTAGCACATACATCTATGGATTGTTTCAGAAATAAGTTAATGTCCGAACAGAGTAAGAGGCAATTTAATACTAGACTAGGACATACATCTATGGATTGTTTCGGAAATAAGTTATTGTCCGAACAGAGTAAGAGGCAATTTAATACTGACTCTAAAGAGTGACGTAGCAAACGTTCCTCTTGTTAAAGATGGCAGCCCAAGCAATAATATGTACTTACGATAAAAATAAATAACTATTTAATCACATGCCTAGTCGATTTGGGTAGTCAGCATTACTGAATCGTACTGAAGTGCCCTAAGACTATGCAGCTCGATACCAATTCTCGAATAGACTTACCTATACTAGACGCATAAGAGCTAATTTTGTACAACCACTAGGTATAGCAACTGCCTCTGTAACGGTATAAGATTTGTCTGACAATATAAAGCTATACATAGTTGAAGATAATGTGATAAATGATTATTCTGATCTCTTACGTCACTCTTTTACAGAAAAACCTTTTTGATAATTAAAACTCTTAATATCAACAAAATACATCCGTGGATAAGCTTTGACAGAGATTTTATTCTGATATTAATAGAAGTGAAACCGATGAATAGCTAAAGGTACAATTAAATATTTAATATATTTCTTTAAAAGTACAGAATTTGCCAACAGGGATTTGTAATGATAATTTATCCGCTGCTTTCGCTTTATTTGTGAATTATTAAATGTTTTGATTATTGGTTGTTTTTATTACTATTTGCCTTTTTAACAGCTTGTAAACAATAAATTCAAATGTAAATGTGAACAATGTGTAATTATTACTTATTCTTACGACGCGATGGGACTCGCTTTGAACAGGATGGCCGAGCTGTTGGGTTAATTATTATTATCATAGTGTAAGAGTTAATTATTAATACGTAATTTATTATTTAATACACTAAGATTTGATATTAATAATACGAGCGACAATAAAAGTATATTTTCCATCAATTGAGAAACAAGTGTTATTTTGAGTGAAAGGAGTGGGGCGGGAACAACCGCCCCACCATAGTGCAAAGTAGTTCGGCGCAGCCTTTATAAGAAGTCATTCTGTGATGAGATCTAGTGTGTGCTGGTCGTGACAATTCGTGTAACTGTAAATTGGTGTTTAATTGCAGATTGCATATAGAAGTGATTGCTAAGTTGTAGTGATTAGGTATAGGTAGTATATAATTAGTGCTTGCGTGTGGATCAATTGACTGTAGCTGGAAATTATGTATTGTGTTTCTTGACTGGCCCTCCCCTTACAGTAGGTACTACCCCAGGGCCAGTTATGCTGCCGTGAAGCAGTAGCGTGTAAACATTATTGTGTTTCGGTCTTAATGGCACTGAGAGCTAGTGTGATCACGGGGCATATCAGATTTAAGAACTGATATCTCAGGGTGACACAGCCTTTGTTTTGGGCAGATGTTGCACTTGCCATCGGGTGAACGTTTTGCTCGTCTCGTCACTGTGCAATAAAAAAACCTTCATAGAATTAATTGTGAAAGGAAATAATTGTTTCTTCCACAATTTTCAAAGTTTTATTCAAGTCCCTTTTCGTTGTTCTAACTAAAGAGTTTGCTAAAAGCTTTTATTGGTTTTGTTTACTTTTAATAGGATTTAAGTATTTTGAATATTATATTTCGAAGAAGACTATATTTACTGTAGTGAAAAGGAAACAGGGCTTGTGGAAAAAGCCAATATTTCTTGTTTATGTATTTTGTGCACTTGGATTTCATTAGTGTGAGTATATATTTTGTGTTAGTATTAAATTGCTTAAATTTTATTTAGTTAATAGAATCAGGCGTTACTTTGCGGAAATCCATTATAATATCCATTATAATGAAGGAAAGACGGTTAATTTGCTAAGATCCGCATGCAAAATATAAAGTGGTGTATGTTACCGTCTATATCACTTGATAATGCCTCTTTTGAGGCGAAACACGTGTCATAGTCTCGACTTCAGTCGTTTATGTCGCCTAGTGGTAGTGCTGTAGTATTGGAGGACATCTAGAGGCAGTTCCCGGTCGCGTTATTAGTTTGCTCGTGCACGCTACTGTGGGAGAGCGGGCGGTGCTCATCATAACTAGATAATATACAGCATTTAATACTTCGCATCTTTTTGGATATTAGCAAGTTAACTTTCTTTCCTTTATAAAATTTAATTTTTAATAACCGAGAAATATATATTAGTTTGTTTCACAATACAACTATTATAAGAGGTCGCTAGTCGGCTTGGTTAACGCAGTGTCTAAGCCTTCCCCCCCCCCCCCGAATGGGTTCTCGCCTTGTCGTGGCGGGGGGGCTTAGTAACTGTGGCTTGGTCACCAACGGTGAAGCTAAGAGGAACTCGGTCGGCCTGTTGCCTCAGGCTAACCCGAGGAGATCGCTCCGAGTGGGCTACGCAAGCCCACTCTGGATGCGAACAGGTGGACTGCTGGGGGGAGCAGTACGCTGCCCTCCGCAGACGAGGTGGAGTCGCGGAGGAAGAGGAGTGTAGGTGTATCGTTGCCTCTCTCCCTGTCCTCCGCGACTCTGGCGGGGCCGTACCGCGGATGCGGTGTTGGTGGACTGCTGGGGGGAGGAGTGAGTCGGCACTGCTCACCCTGCCCTTCGCAGCCGAGATGGAGTCGCGGGGGAAGAGGAGTGTTGGTGTGTCGTTGCCTCTCTCCCTATCCTCCGCGGCCATAACGTGGTTGGCGACGGAGCCACAGACCAGATCCGTCGCAGGGGCCGGGAAGACTAGTGCTTCCGAGTGCAAGTTTCCTGGCCCCGTGGCCTCCGCGTGGCGGACTCGGGGGGGGTCCGTTGCGCACACCAAAGGGAGGCCGTGTTGGAAGGCGCGTCGCGTGTTCCGGCGCGCCTTACTAGGAAGGAGACAGGAGAGGATTGTCCTCTCCCGAGGAGGGGCTGCCAATGATAGGCGGCCAGCGCCGGTGGGGTCGCGGATGTGTGCGTTAGCGTTCCCGTGGCCCTGCCAACATGCGGCGATGGCGGAACACCATGGGGTTTTAGTCGGTGCAAGTCCGACATAACCCGTCCTTCCCCCGTGTATATGTAAAAAAATTAAAATAAAAAAAAAAACTTAACTTTAACTTCATATAAATAAAATTTAACGCAATCTGCCAGCCCATGATATTCCGCTCACCTCAATTTAGACCGGTGTGGTCCCAAATCTCTAACTGAGTCTGTCCGCTTAGAGCGTTTCTCCGCCGATTTCGTAGTCGTAGTAGAGCGGTACTCGTAACCTGCTGAATGCCCGCATTGGCAGATATGCGTGACAGTGAGCATAAGTGTGTAATGAAAAAATTCATTATTTTTCGAATATATCTTGGTATCTGGTTAGGATCCCATTTAGATTGGCGATCGGAATACTAAACGTTATGCACCTAGACGTTAGACGTGTGGTGGCGGCTTAAGATAATCTACCACTCCATCTCATCCCGTGGGTGCCGTAAAGGTTGACAGAGGAAAAATGAAAACCAGGAGAACATCTGAATAAATAAACTGCGGCTGCCAACCTGCCTGCCAAGCGTGGCAACTACGGCAAAATTCCATCCCAAAATGAGAGCTATAAACTTCTGTGGCAATTTATGGGGGACAGCAGGGGTTTTTTTATATTTGGATTTAAGTCTTGATTTCACCTTTATTTGATGGTTTCCTCGTCATCTGTTAAATATTTATGGTGACATATATTCATGGTATATCCATTTGTTGATACGACCCTGTTCCGACACCAATTGGATGAAAAGGAATCAGTTTAAACCTTTCGTAATACTGTTAACACAACGTATCGTTTAAAATTTTGTCACGTATCCGCCATTGTTTCGGAATGGGGCATAAATACAAGAAATTATTGTACCTTCCAAACAACTATAATTATAATTATTATTAATGATTTCATTTTTACTGATTGATGGATGGATGAGTCCTTTGCAAGATTTCTTCTAGGTAGTGAATCAGTAGAGTGCAAATATTACTGTGTTTCGGTTTGATGAGAAAAGTTCTGGGTGACACGGCATTTGTTATGGGCAGACGTCACACTTCCCATCAAGTGAACTTTAATTTTTTTATTTGATATAAGTGACGGAACGAGCAAAACGTTCACCTGATGGTAACGGCAACGTCTTCCCATAACAAATGCTGTGTCACCCAAAACAGTGTGACACCACAATGCGCCCGTCATCCTGAGACATCAGTTCTTAAGTCTAATATGCCCGGTGATTACGCTAGCTCTCAGCGCCCTTCAAACCGAAACACAGTAATGCTAAAAAAATTGCACACTACTGCTTCACGGCAGAATAACTGGCCCTGGGGTGGTAACTACCTAGACGGATTCCTGCACAGGAATCCTACCACCGTTACTCGTCTCAGTTTCTTCCACCAAAAAACTAAATGTAAATAAATTATAAGCTTATTAAGCCACCATTAACCATCAGATAAGTAGGTACAATATAAGATATTACCAACGTAGTACCACTTACGACAGCAGCACGTGTCAGGGAACGCTTTCGTGAAGATTTCGCGCCGGATATTAGTGACGCTCTGAGCGTTTATTGGATAATGCGAGTTTAATCTTACCGTTGTGTTCACGATTCGTACATTTGAACTTTATCATATATTGCATAGTTTAATTAACTGGCATATTGTATATATGCCCTAGGTAATATCGGTGTCTCCCACATATTTCAGAATAATAATGACAAATTAGTGGATGTGTGCTGTTAGTCGCACGGTGTCTATAATTATCACATCATGTTATAAAAAGTAAAACTGGTGGTAGGATTCCTATGCAGGAATCCATCTAGGTAGGTACCACCCCAGGGCCAGTTATTCTGCCGTGAAGCAGTAGTGTGCAAGCATTACTGTGTTTCGGTTTGAAGGGCACTGTGACCTAGCGTAATCACTGGGCATTTGAGACTTAAGAACTGATGTCTCAGGGTGACGGGCGCAGTGTGGTGTCACACAGTAATTTTCTGGGTGACACAGCATTTGTTATGGGCAGACGTTGCACATACCATCAGGTGAACGTTTTGCTCGTTCCGTCACTTTTATGAAATAAAAAAAAAGTTGTCATCAATCTTGAAACTGTTATCGATTGCACATACATACAATTACGCCTCATTCCCTTCGGGGTTGGCAGAGACCACATCCGTACTTCACTTTTCGCCTCCACGGGAAACGAGACTTAAGCGAACCACGTTGCCTGCATCTTAGTATGTGTGAAAATTCTTGCTCCCATTACGTTCCCACGAGTAGCTAGGGAAGACGTTGTCCACACAAACAGAGCCCCACATGCTTGGTTAAGGCTAGCCTCATTCTGAAGACGCTCGGTCTCAAAGCAGATCGGCACGCTAACGACTAGGCTCGTCCCTAGCCACGCAGACATCGAAAAGGTTTAGAGGTAGGAAATGGACTTGAGGTAGGGAATGCGGAAAAAGTTGGGAAAGGAACAATGAGTAGGATGCTACTACCTCGGAAGGAGAAGGAGCTCGGAAAGCCGTGGTCGTTTGCCCGGTACTCTACCGTATTTGTCAAGACAATTAGGTCAAAGTTTCCCTTGGCGTTATCGATTGTGATGGAATAAATAAATCATAGTGTCCACGTCGTATATAATATCCCTGGTAGAGGCTAATATTGAATATTAATAAAGAAATTCAATGATACTATAATAATTTTATTACAAAAATAAATGGGCTGTCAGTCTGTCTGCCAAGACTCTTTTTCTCGGGGACACGTGATGCGAAAATATTTGAGACTGGATTCCCGTGATGGACGTTCTATACAAGTTTATACTCATGACGACCGCGTGGCCTGGTGGTCAGAGTACCTGACTTCTAAGCCGCGGGTACTGGGTTCGAATCCCAGCCGGTGCCAACATTTGTGCTTAAACACAAAATGTTGGTTTTCGGGTCTGGTTGTGTTGTGTTTGTCCCCGTGTTTCTAACACTGCATCCTTGCCTACCTCCGATCTTATCGCATTAGCGTTACATCGGGCGCGGGTAGGTTGGGACGAGTGAGTGCCTCTGTGTTTGCGCGTACACTTGTGGCACTATAACATCTGCGCAATTGATAGCTATCGACAATATTCGAAAGTTGTCGCCGTGGTCGAAATCGGCCAGGAGAATATCGTTATTTATGTATTTATTTATTTATATAATTTGGAACGTCAATAGTACACACAACATATCCTATAAATTAAGTTACATAATAAAGTCTGATGTGCATACCAATTACAGACGATCACATCACTTACTACAAATAGTTGTTACCTTACAAAAATAAAACAGTTAAGTAAAGTGTAAATGAAAACCTGATAAGAATTTGTTCAAAAAAAAATACTATCCATAAAACCGTAAAAAATAAAAATGACGTAAAACTAAGCAGACGCCAGGAATGATTTCGAGATCATATGTTTAAATTCATTATACGAGTAAGAATTTTGGAAGATGTCAATTTTGCGGTTTTTGCTTTGTAATGAGTTATATTCCCTGCATATTCTTACTATAGGCGACTGTAAGCCGAGGTTAGTTTTGCACCGAGGGATGTAGAACAGCTGTGGTATAGGTTTACGGGGCATGTTAAATGGAATGTTTAGCGACACGCGTGACAGCAAGTAGCTGCAATCAGTGAGTCCGATAACAACTTTATACAAAAACAAGACATCGTTCACAATGCGCCTATCATATAAGGAAATCATTTTAAAATGACCTAGTCTTTGGTTATAAGTATTTCTGTGTGAGAAACCAGGGGTACTAAAAGCAAGATACTTTGTGAATGCGCGTTGTATACTTTCAATTCGTCGGGAGTGTACACTGTTGTGGGGGCTCCAAATAATGCTCGCATACTCTAATTGAGTCCGCACTAATGCATTATACAATGTAATTTTGGTTCTGGCTAACTTAAATCCCCTTGTGTTGCGTTTTATAAATCCTAACATTTTCACAGCCTTAGTTATTGTAGTATCAATATGTGAAATAAAATAAAGCTTGCTATCAATCATCACTCCGAAATCGCCCACACTATTTACTTCTACTAATTCTTCACCATTAAATTTATATTTGGACGGTAATGGTCTTTTTTTCTAGTGTACTTAATGTAGCAGCATTTTTTTACATTTATTATCATATTATTCGAAGTACACCACCTTCCAATTCTATTCAAGTTGCTCGGAACCAACTGAATGCCATCTGAGCTAGTAATCGTTCTGTAAAGGTTTAAATCATCTGCAAACAGCGAGAATTTACAGTTGCGTATTTCTTCTGTGATATCATTTATGAATAGAACAAACAAAATTGGTCCCAAATGGGAGCCTTGTGGCACTCCAGAAGCAGAAAAGTAACAAGCCGACTCATATCCCTTGACTGCCACAACTTGAGGTCTATTTCTCAGATAAGATTTAAACCATTCTAACAGTGGACCAAATATACCTTGTGCCTCGATTTTTTTCAATAATATATAATGGTTGACTTTGTCGAACGCACTTGAAAAATCAGTATAGACAGCATCAACTTGATGTCCAGTATCCAAATCAGTTGATAAATCCGATACAAATGACATTAGGTTAGTATTAACAGAACGACCTGATTTAAAGCCATGCTGATGCGGTGATATAGTAATATCAAAGTAACGCGATATAATGGGACTGACAAGGGACTCAAAAAGTTTTGAAAAACATGATAATATCGAAATAGGCCGATAGTTTTTTATATCTGATTGATCTCCTTTCTTGTATACGGGGACAATTCTAGGTTTTTTCCATTCATTAGGAAAGAGTCCCTCTTCTAGAGAATGGTTAATGATTAAGGTCAAGGGAAAAGCAATAGCGCGTCCACAGCGTTTAATAAATAACGGAGGAATTGCATCAGGACCAGCCCCCTTTGAACCACCCAGTTTCTTTATCGCCTTCAAAACCTCTTGTTCAGTGAATTTTAATAGACCAATAGTATTGTAAGTTTGGTTTGAAACACTCCTGGTAATATGTAACGAACTTTTTATGATTAAAAACTGATGAAAAATAATTCATAAAAAGTTTCGCGATTCCAGGTCCAGTATCAACAACTAAATTATTTAAGTGCATTTTAGATGGAAGGGTTGAGCTATTACATTGTTTATGGTTCATAAAGCGCCAAAAAGTTTTAGGATTTCTGCATATATTACTTTCAATGAGATTTTTGTATTTACTATAACATTCATCATACAGTTTATGACAGCGGTCTCTCAGAATGCTGTATTCTAGTTTATCGCGTGGATTTTTATAAATTTTGTACATTGATCTTAATTTTTCCTTTTCTGTCAGAAGTTTAATAAGTGATCTAGAATACCATACAGGATATCTAAAGCTTTTTAGTGTACGCTTGGGAACATATCTATCAATAACATCATTTAAATTATCGTAAAATACCGAAATCATTCCATTCACGTCATAATTTTGGCAAAGGGTTTTATGCCAGTCAATACTCTTGATAACAGAGATAATAGAATCATAATCAGCTTTGATATAGTTATGAATAATTCTAGGTTTAGGGGTAAGATATTGAATATTACTATATGACAGAGATATCAACAAGCTGGGATGTTTAGGGTCGACTTTGCTCAAAAGACTGAGAGGTTTAGATACTGTTATGTCTGGTCTATTTGATAGTACTAAGTCTAATATTCTGTTATCTTCATTAGTTATCCAATTAAATTGTGATAAACAATTGGCCGACATGAAATCTATTAAAGTATAACCCAACTTATTATTGTAATTTAATGGAACCACACTGGTGGTCTCTTTCTTTACAGACCAGCTTATGAAACCTAAATTAAAATCACAGATTACAAATATGTCATCACATTGCCACACACTATAATTAATATTATTTAGATAGTTCGCCAAAGTCTCCTCTTTAATGGGGGGAGGTATATAAACTACACACAAAGCTATTGTTTTTAAGCATCGTCCAACCTTCGTCTGAATTACAACGCATATATCTTCTAAATCACTCTCCCACTGCTGAACTCGACAAGAATTGAGATTCTTAGATACTGCAACCATTACGCCGCCATCATCTTTCTTTGTGTTTGCCGTAGAAATGCGGTCTCTGCGATAAACTTTGTATCTATTGTCCATCAATTCACCATCCTTGATATTATTATTTAACCAGGTTTCAGTAAATACAACAACATTATAGTTATTTTGCAACACACAATCGTAGACCGAGTTAGTTTTCGTTCTTAGTCCTCGCACGTTTTGATAATATATATCCAACATTGCTAATATAGTCACATCACAAGTTTATACGGAACGCTCAATGCGTTTATTAGTGGCTCCTTTGAAAACCAGCGCTACGGTCTATCCGCAGCATCCTATGCAAAATGGAGTCCATTTTGACTTACATACAGCGTCACGTCACCTGTGGTTTCATACCTTGTCTATTTTTTTCGTGCTTCAAAATTTAATTGTCTTTCTTTTAATTGCATTCTGTTTGTGATTTTGTGTATGTCGAATGTAGTCGAATTCAAAAATATATTCTTTCTTTTTTAACAGTTATTTTTCTTACATTTTTAAACACACTGGCACATATTTTACATTTTTTTAAAATATGTGTCACAGTCTACCGGTAAAGCGACTTCGCATCTGTTTCCTTTAAACTCGCATTATCCGATAAACGCTTTCAGCCGCAAGCGCTAACATCCCGCGCGATATTTGCATCTAAGAGCGTTTTGGCACTTTTTCCTGTCACATGTACTAGAAGACATTGTGTCAAACGTACAACGAAATAACATTACGTTATGTTAAACGTTTTCGACGCCTTTACCCTATAAGGGCCTACCCCCGAGAAGGCAAGAAAAGAGATGTGACGGGTTACCCTCCTTTTAACATTACCCTCCTTCTGGAGCAGTTGGTAAAAAGAGAAGAGCGGAGTTTTTTCTTCCACCCTTTTCTTCTCCGTATAGAGGATCCTCATTAAGAACTAGTGGTAGATTTTTTATAGAAAAGTGTTGAGACGAGCAAAGCCCATAAAAATGCTGTGTCAGAAGTTTTCTATGTGCCACCACACTGCGCCCGTCTCCCCGAGACATGAGTTGTTCAGTCTCGTATGCGTAGTAATTTTACTAGCTTGCATTTCCGACCGAGAGAGACCGAAACACAGTAATGTTTGCACACTACTGCTACATGGCAGAATAACTGCCCTTCGGTGGTATCATATTTATTTTTTATTTATTTACATAAACCAACGCGTGCACAGATTATTTTATGATTTCAATTACAATGACATAAAAACAAATAGGCAAAAACTTTCTTAATTTTATAATTAAATATGTCGGCGTCTTTTGGTTGAGCAAGCAAAGTATTAACTAATTTTAGCGCATAATGATTTCTTATATTTACGCGAACACTACACATTTAAATGAAACTAATTTTACGGATTTTATCGCGTTTAATTTTTTTTTTATTATTTATAACCCGACTTTTCGAGCGCTTTACAGCACCCATGGTCACGGGAGGACTGAGGTGACAGACGTCCTGATGTCATAGTTAACCTGGGGTACCTTCAGCTTTTAATTATTATTTTTGGTCCGATCTACGCAGTTAGCTCTTTCTGTAATCCTCTCTAAATCTCTCTAAATCCGTAAAATTATTTTCATTTAATTTGAGCGCTCTATAAGACGTCGCTTGTTTTGTAGAGGCGCAACACGCAGGCCGCAGTACGAACACCGGTCGTTGCCGTACGCGCAAGTACTGCTGGGGTGCATTGATTGCGCACCGCGCTAAGCATTCCGGATTATTAACTTTGTTGTCTCCTATTGTTTCCATCATATAAGTTAGTAGCGCCATCTTTCGAATCCTATATGAATTCTTGCATAGGGATCCTATCACCAGTAGAAGTATGTAAAATAAATGACATTTTGCAAACTAATTTTGATTTTCATACAATGAATACATCAGAAAAAACCAAAGAATACTTTTAATTTAATTGTAAAGAATTTTATTGTATTGAATGGGTATCGGTCAGTATTTCAAATAAATTCCGTAGCATATTCTTCTAGCGGATGTGAATAACCCATTCTACGAAAATAATAACAATACAATTGAACGCAACAAATTCCGTGTAATGGGCAGCGACTTTCCAAAGACGTAGCTTACCGTCGTAACCTATGTTCTTCGTAGAATCCGTGAGAAAAATTCAAACACAATAACATGAAATGAAAATTCTTTATTTTTCGACGTAAGAATTACAAATTTCGATTGTCAAACATCATTTATTTACAATCTACTGCCGTTTTTCTTTGACGGAGAAGAAAAAGGCGAAAGAAACCGTCTAGGTAGCTACCACCGCAGGGCCAGTTATTCTGCCGTGAAGCAGTAGTGTACAATACCTAATACAAAAAAACTAATAAAATAAAAAACAAAGTGGATAGCATAAAAACTTACTGCATGAAAAAATACATATATGTGACAAATGTTATGGTGATCAGTCCAGCGGTGTCGAAGTCTATTAATCTCAAGCAGACATACCAACATTCATTTTATATATAGACAAGAAGCTTACAATTCTATACGGAGAATTCTGACGGGTTAAAATTAATTATGGCGGCTTTGAAAAGTTAATACCTAGAATCCTTGATCAAAGGAATCATTAGAACCTTTTAAAAGAAGTTCCGCGTATGTACGGGGTTCATTGTAAGTTGTCTTCAATTAATTAATGTTTAAAATGTTTTCTAATAAGTTGCAAGCCGCAAAGATTTTGTCTTTGACATGTTTTAAAAAATTTAACTTCGAAGATTTAATCGATTTCATAACGTAGTTATTCTTTAAACAAATCTCGTATACATAATGACAGTATACCTGAATATCATCATCATGTCAGCCTATCACTAGTCCACTATTCAACATCCCCCATAGTTGCCAAAAAAGTTTGTAGTTCTAATTTTGGTGGGATTTTGCCGAAATTGCCACGCTTGGCAGGCGGGTTGGCAACCGCAGTTTATTTATTCAGATGATTCAGAAAGATGCTGCTGCCCATCTCCTGGTTTTTATTTCCCCTCTGTCGAGTTTTACGACACCCACAGAATGTCATGGGGTAGTAGATTCTCTACAGCCGCCACCACACGGTCTGAATATATCGCCATTGATACTTAGGCTCTGTCTTTATTTCTTTCCTTTTCTCTTTCTTTGTTTCCTTCTCTCTTTCTTTATTTATTTCTTAACGCTTCTACACTAAAACACTTGCTTGAGACACCATTATGGACCTCATGTTTGATACTCAAATGTTTTCTAGATTATAATTTTTATTTTAATGGTTTTTGTTAAATTTCTATACTAGGATTTTTGCCGTGTGGTGGCGACATAAGAGTACCTAATATCCCATCTCATCCTGTGGGTATCGTAAAAGTCGACAGACGGATAATTAAAACTAGGCGATGGGCAGCAGCACCTTCTTAGAACATCTGAAAAAATAAACTGCGGTTGCCAACTCACCTGCCAAGCGTGGCAACTATGCTGAGTGTGGCGGACGACAGCGTCTTAGATGCACAGTATCTGATATAGTGATCGCCAATCGGCTGCCAAGCGTAATGATTACGATACTTGTTTCCAAGTTGGGCGATGTCTATGTCCAGCTATGGACTTATTACATGCGGATATTTTAAGTGGCTAATCACTGGGCATTTGAGACTTAAGAATTGATGTTTCTGGGTGACGGGCGTAGTGCCACAAAGAAAAGTTTTGGGCGACACAGCATTTGTTATAGGCAGACGTTGAACTTAACATCAGGTGAACGTTCTGCTCGTCTCGTCACTTTATCCAATAAAAAAATCAGTTTTTCCCATTATCCATGTTCAGTATATATAATTTCGGTGACGTAATTGCTGTTAGCCTTTTTTGGCTTTTACAGCTTCATCGGATACTGTGCTCACGGGCCATGGGCCCGCGTGCCAGTGGCCCGCGTGTCAGTGGCCCGCGTGCCAGGTTTGGTTTGACCCAAACATAAATACATAAATAAACTCCTACAATAACCTCGAAATTCGGACTGTCGCGCTCGCTGCGTGCTTGCGCGATTTAGAATATCTCTAAAAGGTTTTTAAGTCGTTTAATGACCGTCCGAGGGAGGCTGCGGGCTTCCATTCGGACTGTCGACTTGTGTGTCGGTAACTCTGGGCGGTGAGAACCGCCCTGGAACACGGGTGTATCGTGTGTACGCGGTGTGATTGTCGACTGCTGCGCGCCGCTCTCTACGGCGGTCGCGCGTTGTGGTGCGTGTTATATTAAAGCTATTAACTATATATTTTCGGTGATGTAATTGCTGTTAGCCGTCTCGGCTTTTACAGCTTCATCGGATACTGAGCTATTAACTGTGTGTACAGTGTAGCCTGGATCGTGACTGACTGTATCGTGATCAGGGAGTGCTGAGACGTCCGTGTCGTCTAGCACGTTTCGCGGGCGACGTTTGCGTTCGGTCGCGTTTCTATCTGGTCGGTAATTTGCTGCTTTAACCACCAGCGAGTTGGATGAACCGCGGCTTTTTCGAAAAACCGCCGTAATAATGTTCTGAAGTGTTCAGAGATTAAGGGCATTTTACAGTCGCTGCGAAGATCTTTATGCGTTGGTACCAACCGCCTCCGCTGGCAGTTCGCAAGAATCGATTTTGAACGCTCTGTAACTTCTGATATTCAGTCATCAAAGCCAACAACACAGGCGAGGCACGTGCCACGACGGGGCGTGCTGTTGGGGGATAACTTTGTTTAACATTAAGCTCATTTCTACGATTTATTCATATGTTCAATGATTTAAATAAAATGATAAATATTAATATAATCACGTATTTGTATAAGTGGCCATTTGTCATTATTTTAAAAATAAATTGTATTTATTTTCTTCTTTTCCTAATATAACCCGAAACCGTTATAATGCTAAGTGACGTCGCTAAATAGGAGCTCGTCATGAAAGTGGTAACGAATTGACTGCGATTCTCGGTTGGTTTGTTACTCGCTTCGTCTTAATTCCAGGAGTAATAAACATTTTTAAATAAAACTATTTTTACGGATTTTATCGCGTTTAATTTATAACTATTTTTAACCCGACGTTTCGGCCGCTTTACAGCACCCATGGTCACGGGGGGACTGAGGTGACAGTTGTCCCGATGTCGTAGTTAACCCGGACTACCTTCAGCTTTTAATTATTATTTGTGGTCCGATCTACGCAGAAAGAGCTAACTGTGTCTTGAAGTCTTGCAGTGGTATGCTTGGTTTTTGACTTAATTTTATTAATTATAGGATCCCAAGCTGGTGGTAATACCCAACCATCTTCTAGGCTCGCGAATCATCCTTGGTAGGAATCGGTGTTCTTTTGCAAGGATCTGTGGTTTATCAAATCTGATGTAATGGTTGGGATGATCCAGAACATGGTCACAGACTGCAGACTTCCTAGAGCGACGATGCTTCACATCAGCTATATGTTCTTTTACGCGGGTTTTTACTGATCTTTTTGTTTGCACTATGTAAGAGAGACCACATTCACAATCCAGCTTGTATACTCCTGCATCTTGTAGAGGGATGTTACACTTGACAGATGGTAAAAACTGACTTATCTTCTTTGGCGGCTTGAAAAATGTTCTTATAGAAGCTCGCTTCAAGATATAGCCAATCTTGTCCGTGACTCCTCTGACATATGGAAGAACAGCAGGTACACGCTTGACTGTGGCCGGCTTCACTCGGTCACTGCGACGAAGGCGCGGAACCCGAAGCTTGTTGTCTTGCAAAATTTGCTTGACATGCTGAAGCTCGGCGGCCAGGTGTTTACTGTCACAGATCCCTTGTGCTCTCTGAAACAAAGATTTACCCACGGTAGCTAACTGTGAAGGATGGTGGTGAGATTCACCATTTAAATACCTATTTGTATAGGTATTTTTTACCATCTGTCAAGTGTAACATCCCTCTACAAGATGCAGGAGTATACAAGCTGGATTGTGAATGTGGTCTCTCTTACATAGGGCAAACTAAGAGATCCATAAAAACCCGCGTTAAAGAACATATAGCTGATGTGAAGCATCGACGCTCTAGGAAGTCTGCAGTCTGTGACCATGTTCTGGATCATCCCAACCATTACATCAGATTTCATAGACCACAAATCCTTGCAAAAGAACATCGATTCCTACCAAGGATGATTCGCGAGGCTATTGAAATTAAAAAACATCCTAATTTCAATAGGGAAGATGGTTGGGTATTACCACCGGCTTGGGATCATATTATTAATAAAATCAAAAACCAAGCATACCACTGCAAGGCTTCAAGACACAGTAAGCTCTTTCTGCGTAGATCGGACTAAAATAATAATTAAAAGCTGAAGGTACTCCGGGTTAACATCGGGACTACTGTCACCTCAGTCCCCCCGTGACCATGGGTGCTGTAAAGCGCCCGAAACGTCGGGTTAAAAATAGTTATAAATTAAACGCGATAAAATCCGTAAAAATAGTTTTATTTAAATGTGTAATATTCGCGTAAATAAAAGAAAACATTAAGTAATAAACATTTGTTACGTTTTAAATTATAAGGAAAATATTGCTGACTGTCGCTTTAAGCTTATAATAATTATTTATTTATTTATTTACACTTTATTGTACAAACTGTACAAACGGCGGACTTAATGCCACATGGCATTTTCTACCAGTCAACCAGAAAGTTAGTGAGAGAAGCGTGTAAAAAAAGATACACATATATATACATATACTTAGATATATGAATAAATACACACTCAAGTACACACACACACACACATAAATATATATACATATATATATATATATATATATATATATATATATATATATATATGTGTGTATAACTATATATAAAGAACAGTATACTAAACAAAAATATACAAAGTAATATAAGAATATGATATATGTAATAAAAAAACAAGTTAAGTCTGATGAGCTCGAATAGTGAAATTTCAGTTTATTTTTAAAAGACCACTTGTTCGGAGATTTCCTTATGTTTAAAGGAAGCACATTCGAGAGTCGGGCCGCTGTTACAGCAAAGGAGTTACGAGAGAAAACCAGTGCGGTGAGGGAGAATTTGGAGTATGAGATTGTCATGAGACCGAAGATTGCGTTCATGGGAGGAACCCAAGTATTGAAATTTAGATTTTAAATACTCTGGGGCAAATGGATCATTAAGGATTGTGAATAGAGTGCAGAGAATTCTAAATTCTCTCCGTTGCGGAATGCTCAACCATTTCAGTTGAGAACGATAATGAGGTATATGGCTTATCGTCGTTACCGGTATTATCGTGTAAACTAATTATTGATTTTATTATGCATTATTAAAAATATAAAAATCAGGGCGAGGTTGTGTTAGTTCAACACATCCTAGCACATCCTGAGTGGCATTCCTTTTCGAAGCATTCCGCCATGTACATGTGGATATAGGCAGTCTTTTTTTCTGTTCGTTTTATTTTTTCCAACAGTTTTTTATTCAGATATTTGGCATACAGTTGTCCTAGTGCCATTATTCAGTGCATCGTTTAAGTTTTGTATTTTTTTTTCTTTTTTACTGTTGATTGTTGTTATTGTTCTATAATGGCATGTTGTTTTTTTTAATGACTATTTTAATTTACTTATTGTTTCAATTTTTCCGTGTCGTGTTATGTCTGTATTTATTGTGTGGGTGCTTCAAACGTCTCTTTCTTTCTTCTTTCTTTAGTATTAAAAAGAAGTGGTTACTCAGGGGCCGGGCGCTCGCCTTAAGCTTCATTGTACGCGAATGACCTTACTTCGATCTCCGGTCATCTCAATATTATTCTGATTGACCACGTGTTCGATAGCTTAGTGAATGAAAGATAAAGCGGGCTGTAAATTAATTATTATAAGCTGTACTGTACAATAATTGAATTAGAAGAGGTCTATCAATTAGTGCGTAGTCGCCGTTGGCTCGGCGAGAAGTCGTCGTCCGTCCGGTCAGTAGTTCACGGCACGTCCTGCTCGCGCCCCTCGAACCTCGAGCCTCGCAGGCCCTTTGTGTCGCTGATGGCTCAGCGCGTCGAAGTCCGAAAACCACGTGTTCAGCGGTAAAGGAAAACATCGTGAGGATGTCTGCATGTCTGAAAAATAAAAAAAAGACATGTGAATGTCTGCGGCATAAGGGTGGCGTGGCGTATTCTTCTCAGCTCCCAGCTGTAACTTTAAGTAAAAACAAAGTAGCAGCCTTTTAATGCCCCACTGCTCAGCGCAGGCCTCCTCAAGTTTTCAAGAGGGTTTTGGAACTGGGAACAGACATTTTTTTTTTGCTTGTTTTCCCCGAGATGCTTTCCCTCATCACCGAGCACGTGGTATATCAGCACAAAGGTAAAAAAAATTGAGACGACGGTAGCTCGGTGGCTGGGTTTTGTTTTGTTTTTTTTTTTTTTTTTAACGAAGCCCCACAGTAGGATTTTCTCCTGTGTCGTGGGTGCGTTTTACAAACATACATTTCACATGCACAACACAAACAGACCCGAAAAGCAACAATTTGTGATTTTACACAAATGTTGCCTCCGGCTGGGAATCGAACCCAGGTCCGGTGGCGCAGAAGTCAGGTACGCTAACCACTACGCCACGCGGTCGACCGCGGTGATGGCTTTCATTTCATAGTAGCCTTAATTTTTGAGATTCTGTTGTTTAATAGTGCATTGTGTTGGCGGCTTTAGAGAACCCACAACCCCATCTAATCCTGTGGGTGTCGCAAAAGTCGACTGAGGGAAAAATGAAACTGAGAAGATAAACAGCAGCACCTTCTTGGAACATCTGAACAAATAATCTGCGGTTGCCAACCCACCTGCCTAGCGTGGCAACTTTTGCAACGACCAAGGCTACAAACTTTTGTGTAATTAATTGGGGGAGGCCTATGTTCTGTAGTTGACTAGTTATAGATTGAAATGATGACGTATAATAATGCGGGAATCCGTTTAAACAGGTACCAACGCAGTACCAGTTATTCTGTCGTCAAGGAGTAGTGTATAAACGTTACTGTTTCAGTTTGAATGAGACCTGATAGCACATAGCGATTTTCCCACGCCGTCGTGCACCTTGTTCGGGCTGTTCCTGGTCTTCGAAGATTGGATCCAGTTTCATGGAAACGCTGGAGTACTCGCTGAGCTGTAGAAAGAGCCACAGCAACAGTTCTCGCTGTAATACGCTGACTATTCTTCAGGGGTTAACGACATGACTTCAGAATAATAAAATGTATAAGGCAGAGACACCATATTTATAACTTTTTATTGCAAACCTAAAACAAACGCGAAAGAATTGATTTGAATTTTTTGGGACTAAATTCAAAAACGACCATTAATTACGATGTCAGTTTTTATACAATTAACAAAAATAAATAAAAAGGTTTCATATATTATTTTATGTGGCAGGAAATATTCTTTAATTTAGTTCTTATTTCATAAAGCTAGGTCAAGTACTTTTGATGATATTGAAGATTTTCTAACCGACCTTTTTTCTTTGCGGTCCAGCGTATATATTATTCATCGGCTGGTAGCATTGGGTTTCGTTACAAATTCCTTTAAAACGGAGGCCGTATAAAAAAAGGCCTACAAAATGGCTGCGATTCTTCGTCGTTTGTTACTTGTTTCATCTTAATCCCAGGTTTAATAATCGTTAATGTGTTTTTAGTTTAAAAATAAAGTATAGTCTGTGCCGCCTTTAACTGATGTCATTAAAAAGCCCCAGTGTTCCGGTTTGAATGGGAACTGATAGCTAGTGTAATTAATTGGCGTATGGGTGTGTGGTGGCGGCTCGTTAAAAGAATACTACCACTCCATCTCATCCAATGGATCTCGTAAAAGGCGAGTAAGGAATTAAACTACACTGTGCACCCAACAGCGCATGGTGGCGATGGGCTCACCACCTATCACACCAAATGCATTATATTGTTTTGGTGAAACGTGGATTGTGGCAGTCATTTGTTTTTGCAGTGAGTGCCCAGTCTCTGACTACCCCTTATGGGATACAGTCGTGATCTTATGTATGTATGTATGTATGGGCTGTAAGAACAGACGTCTCAAGGCGATGGGCGTATTGTGGTGCCACATAGAAATGTTCTGGCTGACACAGAATTTGATGTTATTTGCTTGTAACTATCTTAAATATTAATGACACAAAAGGTCTTCCTCCTTATTCATTATCTATAGGTAGGTACGTAATGCTTTTGAAATCATGGCTTAAGAATTTAATGAGGATTTCAGATATTCACTAACATATTAAACATGCTAATGAAGAAATCTACATGCGTGAAGCAATTTGAATCTCATGCTTAATATCCGGTATGTGTTTGATAATATCTTTTATAAAATATATTTAAAAGTTTTTGTTTTGCGAACTCAAACGAAAACGTGCAGAATAACACCATAATATGCAATGCTGTCAATACACTGCACGTGGGAACGCAATGGGGAGTACAGAATTTTTGGACTCGTACCAAAATGGCGGCGACGTGA
Organism: Luehdorfia chinensis; assembly: GCA_019845155.1. NCBI lineage: Eukaryota > Metazoa > Arthropoda > Insecta > Lepidoptera > Papilionidae > Luehdorfia > Luehdorfia chinensis. The sequence goes on along the minus strand of JAHVAK010000243.1, from coordinate 163,494 downwards.
TAATTTATTAAAAAAAAAAATATAAAAGATTACATTCGAATTTCGACCATTGGGCGACCACTGGTATGTATTATTACAAGCTTTGCAATGTATGTACCTACTTGTAATGTGTGTTGCAAATTAATTTTAGACAATTCCCTCCCAACGATTGAGCTGAAATTTGGAACACATTTGTAACTTATACAATGGTACTACATTAAAATGGTACCATTAAGTTGGTAAGATGATGGAGCCGGAATTTAGTCATAGGAACTCTTCAACTAAGCAAGATAGTTTCGTCATGTTTGGGCTTGTTTAATTTGTGTTGACAAGTACAATACAATTTTTGATTTTTTACTGGTGGTAAGATTCTAATGCAGGATTCCGTCTAGGTAGGTACCACCCCAGGGCCAGTAATTGTACTCGTACATCCATGTACAAAGGCCAGTATTGTAAATCCATGCAAAAGAGCACCGATTTCTACAAGCTGTTATTGTTACAAGCTTTTATTTGTGAGGCTTACGTCCAGCAGTGGGCTTTTTTCTAATTGGAGAACGAGACGAGACGAGCGAAACGTTCACCTGCTGGTAAGCGCAACATCCGCTCATAGCAATGTTGTGTCACACAGAAGCCTGTCATCCTGAGACATCAGTTCTGAAGTCTCATATGCCCAGTGATTACGCTAGCTCACAGTGCCCTTCAAACCGAAACACAGTAATGTTTGCACGCTACTGCTTCGTGGCAGAATAACTGGCAGTGCGATGGTACATACCTAGACGTATTATTGCAGAAATCAAGAAGTTTAATGAAATAAGTTAAATGCTGCAAATATACTTTCCTATTAAACTAAAAACACAACAAACGATTATTACACCTGGGATTAAGACGAAGCGAGTAACAAACCGACGAATAATCGCAGCCAATTTGTAATCATTTTCTTTACGGCCTACACTTTAGCGACGTACCTCTACGGAATTGTGTAATGAAACCCAGTGTTCCATAGCTGCGCAGTCGTTGGATAACAAATATTATTTATATAAGAGAAAATGACGAGACGTGCAATACGTTCACCAGGCGATAAGTGCAACGTCTGCCCATATGCTGTGTCACCCAGATCATTTCTATATGGCACCACACTGCGTCCTCCTGAGACATCAGTTCTTCAGTCTCATATACCCAGTAATACACAAGGTTTCATTGCCATTGAGGCCGAGACACAGTAATATTTGTACACTACTGCTGCACGGCAGCATAACTGTCCCCATTGTGATGGATGATGGGGAAACCATTCTGCCAGCATTCACTTATTCGTACAACATTAGTCTTTTAATTTTTATTTTTTTTATTTTTTTTTACCTTAAATGATAATCATTTGTTTGCTTCATATATTAAACTCATTAAATATATAATTCATCTATAAAACTTCATAAAAAATTTAAATATATTATTTTATGTTAAGGTCATTATCTCATATACATATATATAAATATATATAAACCACCAAACGGCCTCAGCGGAAGACCGGCGCCGGTTGCTTATTGCCGGCATATGGTGAGTAGGGACCGACGTGTGACGACATAGTTTTGTAAGATTTTTTGAGTATTATGTAAATCGTATGTGTTTTAAAATATCAAAGTTGTCGCTACAAATAAATGTATTGTCTTTCTTTCTTTCTTCTTCCCTGCGGTGGAACCTACAGACAGAGTCCTTCATAGGATTATCCTTCATAGGATACAAATTCCCAAATGTTTCACCTGTGTAGATATGAAATTTGATTAGGACAACATCATAACCATGTTGAATTATCCTATAATGGAATTTTATAATACTTTTAGTATGCCTAATTAGCTTTATAATTACTCAGTGTTATAAATTTATCATAAGTATTTTTTTAAGAATAAATTAGCATGTTATCTTTTATTGAGCGTTATCGTAAACGATTGGTCGGATCATTATCATCATCATCATCGGCCTATCACTTGTTCACTGCTGAACATAGGCCTGCCCCATAGATTGCCACAAGTTTGTGGCTCTCATTTTGGAGGGATTTTGCTATAGTTGCCACGCTTGGCAGGCGGGTTCGCAACCGCAGTTTTTTTATTCAGATGTTCCAGGAAGATGTTGCTGGCCATCGGCAAAACTGAGTACCTCTAAGCATATGCTCATTCTTATGACACTAATAGGGAAATAAAGTTAATTTGATAAGATCCGCATTCAAAATATAAAGTGGTGTATATTGCCTAGTTTTGAAGGGTACCGCCCGCCCTTCTACAATGTCGTGCACATGAAAATAACACCGCCACCGGGAACCGCCACCAGGATTCCTATGCAGGAATCCGTCTAGGTAGGTACCACCCCAGCGCCAGTTATTCTGCCGTGAAGCAGTAGTGTGCAAACATTACTGTGTTTCGGTTTGAAGGGCACTGGGAGCTAGCGTAATCACTGGGCATATTAGACTTTAGAACTGATGTCTCAGGGTGACGGGCGAATTATGGTGTCATACTGTTCTGGGTGACACAGCATTTGTTATGGGCAGACGTTGCACTTACCATCAAGTGAACGTTGTGCTCGTTCCGTCACTTTTAGTAATTAAAAAAAAATGCTAGATCTTATAGGATCTTATAGTTGCTTTCCCAACTTTCGCATACACTATCCCAAATTATTTTTTTACCTAATCCTATTCCCTTGTGTTATAGTAAAATCAACAGACAGGCTACTCAGCAATGATGTTTTATATAGTTAATAGAATCAGGCGTTACTTTGCGGAAATCCATTATAATGAAGAAAAGTAAGTTACTTTGCTAAGATCCGCATTCAAAATATAAAGTGGTGTATATTGCCTAGTTTTGAAGGGTACCGCCCGCCCTTCTACAATGTCGTGCACATGAAAATAACACCGCCACCGGGAACCGCCACCAGGATTCCTATGCAGGAATCCGTCTAGGTAGGTACCACCCCAGCGCCAGTTATCAGCTAGCTCGGCGGCCGTCTGTCGTAGAGTCTATTACGCTTGATAATGCCTCGTTTTGGGGCGAAACACGTGTCGTGTTCTCGGCTTCGGTGGTGTATATTATCTAGTGGTGGTATTGTAGTGGTTGGTGGAGGGTACCTGGTGGCGGTTCCTGGTGGCGGTGTTAGTTTGCTTGTGCACGCTACTGAGGGAGGGCGGGTGGTGCACTTCAAAAAACTAGGTAATATACACCATTTTTATATTTTGCATGCGGATCTTAGCAAAGTAACTTACTTTTCTTCATAATGATGTTTTAAACTGAGGAGCTATGGCATGTCGAATCGGTCGCTAGGTGTCGTGGGTTCGATTTCTGCAGAGGACAAACATTCTTCAGCTTCAGCGGTTGAGCCTGGAAAAGGTAACAAACAGAGGGACAGAGACAGTTACTTTCGCATTTATAATATTAGTACGGATTATAGGAGATTTATAAGTTTATACTTGTAAGTGAAAATGGAGTTCCGTCAAAGGACTGCGATCGCACGATTTTTAGTTTTTTTATTGTACTGAGACCATAAATGAGACCATTAATGAGATTAGTTAAAGCCTACCAATCAAGTGGATATCTCGAAAAAATCTATCGACGTACACTCTGTTACCAAGAAGAACCTTAAAAATAAGAAATTTAAGTATGGAAATCACACAGTGATTTCGTTTTTATCGTATTCAATAGTATCGTTATTCAAGTAAATATTTTAACTCCAAAAATAAGAAATTACTCAAAAGAAATCATAGTACATTTTCGCATGAAATGAATTTAGTGTGAAATATTTGAGTTCAAAGTAAAAGGATCATTTGTCGACTGTAAAACATTGATTGAAGGGAATCGGAAACAAGTGCTCGTGGGACTTGTTATCGCTCTCTGCGGGAAGTGTGCTCGAGCGCAATGGGCGTTAACTTCAGAAACTAACGGCAAGTTGTCAGCTTTTGAAATACTACAAATATAACAGTCCATAGGAGCGAAGCCTTCACTACACTAAATCCCTATCAGAAATGAGACGAGACCTGTGCTCAGCAGTGGGACATTTATAGGCTGTTACTTTACTATTTTACATACATACAGTGAGTTGAAAGGTGCCCGAGTGCTGAGAGCGGAAACCTTTATGGATGACCAGAAAATTACGAGGTCCCCTCGACCTCGTAATTTTTTTTTTTTTTTTTTTTTATTGGGTAAAGTGATGAAACGAGCAAAACGTTCACCTGATGGTAAGTGCAACGCCTGCCCATAACAAATGCAATATTACCCAGGAAATTTCTGTGTAACACCACACTGTGCCCATCACCCTGAGACATAAGGTCTTAAGTCTCATATGCCCAGTGATTACGCTAGCTCACAGTGCCCTTCAAACCGAAACACAGTATTGTTTGCACACTACTGCTTCACGGCAGAATAACTGGCCCTGGGGTGGTACCTACCCAGACGGATTCCTGCATAGGAATCCTACCACCAGTGGCCGAATACAGGCTTTGTATAATATAGTTTTATTTCGCAAAGAAATTTTACTAATTTTATTTAGTAGCTGGTGTAATGGTTGAGTACGAAAGCCGTTTTCGGTTACGGTCCACAAATTTCGTAAAAGCCGTTACGGAATTTGTGGACCGAAGGTGAGTATCGAGTCGAGTAGGATGCCTAAGTATTTGACTGTCTTTGTCCAGGGGACTGGACGATCAAATAACTCTTATAGTACAGAGTAGAAAAGCAAAGCGCCCACTCTTTCCTCAACGGCCGGCGACGCACATGTAATTTCTTAACATTGGGTGAACCACTTGTACTTTTGCCCCTTTTCTGCATAAAAAGAACAGTCTAACTGAAGTCATCGAAACTCTTCTTTCACACTAACTGTAGTGTGAAACGGGCTTGTCGGCAATCGCGGCAGCTAACACTACAGGTGAAACAGCAGCTCTTTATTAGCCTCAATATATTAAATTCTTATATTTTTTATTTGTTAATAGTGACGAGACAAGCGAAACGTTTTTACTGGTGGTAGGATTCCTATGCAGGAATCCGTCTAGGTATCACCAGGGGCAGTTAGTTTGCCGTGAAGCAGTAGTGTGCAAATATAACTGTTTCGGTCTGAAGGGCACTGACAGCTAGTGTAATCAATGGGCATACGAGACTTAAGAAGTGATGTCTCAGAGTGACGGGCGCAGTGTGGTGCTGCACAGAAATATTTTGAGTAACACAGCATCTGTTATGGTCAGACGTTGCACTTACCCTCAGGTGAATGTTTGGTTCGTCTCGGTTCTTTATGAAATAAAAAAAGCGTTCACACGACAACAGGTCCTTCATACTATTTTTTCGTGAATAGTGTATGAACCGCTTTGTAATGGGCATTTGTGGCACTCACCGTGAATGACCGACACGTCTCGTTACTTACTTTGATAAAAATGATACTTTTCCAAAAACAAATGTACCAAGGGGCAAATATTGTCAAATGACAAGCAGTCAAGCTAATGTTACATAACTTTAACAATGTTCAGAAGCGCGTGTGACAGAAATCGCGTGACGCTCTCACATGCAAATATCGCGCGGGATATTACCGCTTGCCGCTGTAAGCGTTTATCGGATAATGCGAGTTTGAACGTAACAGATGTGGAGTCGCCTTACTGAATTTATTGATACTCTGTGGCTTTACCATTGATAGATGTCTTGAATAGTTTAACAAATTTCAAAAATTTTAGTTAAAATAATGAGACCGTTGAAGGAAAACAACGAGAGGAAACCAGAATGTCTGAGAAATAACATTATTCCGTGGACATGTTTTACTGTAGGTGATTCCTATGCGGGAATCCGTCTACATAGTGTAACGATATACTATCTCTAATTACGTATTTTTACGTTTTAGAAAGATTTAAGAAAATATTAAAAAATATAAAAAAAAAAAAAAATTCTTGGCATAATATTACATAGATCAGTGCCTAAAAATTACTTTAAAACATATAAAATATATCCAAGAGACCTTATCTCTCGAAGTACTATAGAAGTTAATTAAAAATATTACAATATAAAATTAACTTCATTTGTATGGAAAATACTCTATATAGTTATTCATAATAAGGAAGTGTTCATGTAATGCCAATTACAAAACCAATCTTAAAATTAGAAGGTGTTCGCGTATTGCTAATACCATACTATTAAGTCCGAGACGCGAGTACCGTGCGGAGGGGCATACCAACAGCTCAACATAGATGTGTGTGAGGTGGAGCATGACTCTCTATAGTATCAAGTTGCATAGTGCTAATGTTCCATACAAAGATCCTATGTAAGTAAAGTATATGATAAAATGGTCTATCATTGAAGGTCTCTTGTAAGATATGATATTATAAAAATGAGTTGGAACTTAAAATTATTAAGATAGAGAATTCATTAGACTTTCATACAATCACATAAGAGAGGGTGTGGCTTTTAGCATTTCGGTGCTGGAGCTTACTCTTTCGCCCCATGTCTTAGAGCATTAGTTCTATGATACATGGTTCATACACCGGCGTCTTAGTGGCTTACTACTATGACACGTTGGTAATTTTTTTTAGTTAAACAACTTTTGCCAAAGTCGATAATTATCATATAGGTGTGTTGTGAGGAGGCTCCATCTATGTGATAGTCACAATAATACTTACTGCTATTGTGGTTTTGTGTTTTTAGTGACGGTTATATGAATGAGTTGCATCTGATTCAATACAACTTATGATTCGGGTTGACGGAGGTTTTTTGCAGAAGTGTAGATGTTTGCTAAGACTGTATAGAGGCCCTTGTGTTGGCGTATGTCTGAGCGATGGTCGTAATGATGCTTGTTGCACCTGTGACAATGCGTCCTAGTGACAGTTGCTTAGATGTCGTTAATATAATGGTTGCGTCTTACACTTGGTTTGACTCACATTTTCTTTAGCTTTGTCCAAGTCGGGTCTCTCTATAACGAGACTGCAGACTGTCTGCTCTCCATGTGTTGAATAACAACAATATTAAATAAAGCTCTCAGTAGATTCCCACAAATGAATGATAACAGGAAATTTGGTAGTGGGTGAGACAAACTTGATCGAAATACATACTCAACGTCAATTACACAAACCCATTTGACGAATATAATAGAATGCTGATTGCCTGATGGCTGAATGATAATTATAAATGATAAATAATGGCAAAATACATCATTGCAATGGTTGGTGGAGCTAATGCGTCTACTTCATGCGGATGGTAGCTGGCGGGAGGAGACTCTCAAGGCTGCAGCCGAAAGCTGCACAACGTGGGACCCCATACCCTTGAAGTGAGCAGTGGACTCACGACGTGCTCTGCGGCAAATTGCCGTGCTGACCTTGTATTGGATGTTGATGCCACACACTCGACATTCATCTACAGTTGCAGCGGTCTGGCGAAGTGATGGCGCGTACGGAAGGCTTTACTAGTTTATTGGGCCGAGTGCTCATAACTGCTCGACGTGTGCCAAATCCATGCGACGTACATCCACGAAGACTGGACTTAGCTGTATACTTGTATGATGTAAACACGCATTGACATGCGAGACTTCGGTCTAAGTTTGTGCTTACGCACTAGCAAGAGGCCAAGCCCTCTTTTTGCTGGTTCGCCAGTGTTGCTGTGGACTACGGTCCTTGTTCCCGACTTCTTGTCCTGTGTCGGGGGGAGCGCATGGATTGGAAGGCGCTCACCGCACACGGCGGGAGTTGGAGCCGTGTGCCTTCCCCACATTTTTTTTAAATAAAAATGTGGGGGGAGCGATAGCTTGTAGTGGGTTATTAATAATTTAAAGTTAATCATATACAGGTGCGGAATACGAATCTCTTTGCAATAGATATTAAACATTGTGAACCCTTTACAAGAGTATAGGGAATAATAATTAATTAGTATTAGTACACTGTCTTGGACTTGCAGCTTCTCTAGTGAATAAACATTTTTCCATGATACACCTAAAAGAACAAGTTACTAAAAATAAACACAACGTAGATAAAAGGGTCCTACCTATGACGATCACAATTAATTAACATATATCATTCAAATGGCCTAGAATGAAATAACCTTTAGAAAAGATCTTGAAAAAGATTAAGTCTATTTTCTGGTCACGTAATTAATTTTATCAACGTGAAAGTTGAATAGTTACAATAGGTACCACCCCAGGGCCAGTTATTCTGCCGTGAAGCAGTTGTATATGAAAATATAATGTACGTACGGAAACACATGAATATCTTGTAGAATGGGGTGGGGCGACACGCTAGAGGTTTGTGTTTAGCTTGGCCATAACTAGAAAATGTTTTCTTAGTAGATCCATAAAATTTTATAACAAAATTCCTAAAAGCGCGACTCTAAAATCTTACATAGAATTGAACAAACTTGTCAAGAAGACATTATTAGAAAAATCGCATTTTTATAATTTATAATATTAACGTATTATTATTATTATATCCGCTTGCTCGTTTGCCCCTCTTCAATAAAAAAAAAACATCATTCTAAAGAGGACAGAGATGTGTGGAAATAACTCTTACTCTGCACTTGCAATTCCTCTGGCTACCAAATATGTGCTATTGTAATTAAATAATATATTGTATACATGACATTATGTAATATGGCATGAAAAATATGAAAAAAAAAGACTCCAGAGTTTTTTGCCGGTTGTTCTCTGAGAAGGTCTTAGTTTTGTTGAACCGGTGTAGATTTCGGAATTCATATGAGCTATATTCAACCCTAAACTAATTTTTTTTTTCTGGCCGATCCAGTGTGGTTATTTATATATTTTATAGATGGTAGGATTCCTATGGAGGAATCCGTCTAGGTTGGTACCACCCCAGGGCCAGTTATTCTGCCGTGAAGCAGTAGTGTGCAAGCATTACTGTGTTTCGGTTTGCAGGGCACTGAGACTTAGAGTAATCATTGGGCATATGAGAGAGACTTATGAACTGATGTTTCAGGGTGACGGGCACAGTGTGGTGTCACACAGAAATGTTCTGGGTGACACAGAATTTGTTATGGGCAGACGTTGCACTTACCATTAGGTGAACGTTTGGCAAGTTTCATCACTTTATCCAATAAAAAAAAACGCTCAGTCGTCCTAAACTAGCAGTGCCCGATGTAATGCAACAACCAACAATTTTATGAAATAAAAAATAATTGGAAATTAACCTTAAGGGCAGACAGTCCTTGTGTTAAACGTACTTCTAGTAGCTTGGCAGCATAAAAGTGTTATAATATTTTGTATATTCTTGCATGGTGGATGGTCTTGGTAGGTACCACCCCAGGGCCAGTTATTCCTCCGTGAAGCAGTAGTGTGTAAACATTACTGTGTTTCGGTTTGAAGGGCACTGTGAGCTAGCGTAATCACTGGGCATTTGAGAATCTCATCATCTCTTCATCATCAACTGATGTTTCAGGTCGCAGCGTGGTGTTATACAGAAATGTTCGGGTGATAGCATTTGTTATGGTGCAGTCATTGCACTTTCCATCAGGTGAACGTTTTGCACGTCTCCTCGCTTTAGTCTATCTATATCTTTAAACCGTTAAGAATTTAAATTTATAGCAATAAGGGGCTAAGAAATGTTAAAACATCAACATTAAATTTTGAATGCTGACAATAATTTTCCTGTATAGTCAGATACTAACACGATTTTGTTCATCTAACAATGTTAGTTCGATACGTTGGTGAAGCGCTATCGATGTATTCAGGACGATTGGATACGGAGAGGTGACGTTGCGGTAATCGAATACTATTGCTTCCGTCCCACGTAACTGATTTAGTGACGTCATGGGGATAGTGCTCCCTCAAAGTACACTGCACTGTATATTTTGTCAGGTAAATAAACTGCGCCTTTACCATTGTTTAATCCGTGTATACTATATTATAAATTAGCTGTTATTTTTTATTCATTCAAAAATAATATTATAGAAACTGACGAAACGAGCAAGACGTTCACCCGATGGTAAGTGTAACGTCTGCCTATAACAAATGCTGTGTCACCCGGAACATTTCTGTGTGACACCACACTGCGTCCGTCACTCTGTGACATCAGTTCTTAAGTCTCATATGCCTATTACACTTACACTTGCACTCAGTGCCGTTCAAACCGAAACACAGTAATGTTTGTATACTACTGCTTCGCGGCAGAATAACTGGTCTTTCGGTGGTACCTACCTAGACAGATTCCTGCATAGGGACCACCATTTAAAAAATGTTTTATAAAAATAATGACGAGACTAGCGTTAATTAAACGGGACAGGTAACTCGTCTACGTGATAGAAAGTTGCACTTACTGCCCACTCTGCCCATAACAAATGCTGCGTAATGACATAGTATTTTACATTAGTGAAGACATTTCTGTATTACACCACACTGCGCCGCGAGGCCTGTGTTCAGCAGAGGACTGGTGATGGGCTGAAATGATGATGATGATGATGAAAAGGTTCATCGAAAAAATTTCGCTGGCTCGATACACAGTGTATCACATGTTGTATTTATGCATTTTATTAGACATCCTTTTATATCGAACGTTAATATATTTTTTTAACAATTTTTTTTTACTAGGTTTTTCTCCTGTATCGTGGGTGCGTTTTACAAACATATATTTCACATGCACAACACAACCAGACCCGAAAAGCAACAATTTGTGTTTTTGCACAAATGTTACCTCCGACTGGGAATCGAACCCAGGACCGGTGGCGCAGAAGTCAGGTACGCTAACCACTACGCCATCTTCTATGCGGTATTTGGCAGAGTAGAATAGTAATTACCTCTTTCCTACCGAGGTGTCGTAGGACGCGACTAAGGTATTGTACAGACAGCCTTTATTCCTGCAGACTAACTTATTATGCAATGCTATCCGTGGTAGCTCAGGGGCTAAGCGCTCGCTTTAAATTTCATAGTACGCGAGTGACCTGCGTACGACTCCCGGTGCCGGCACCACTAAAATTGTTAATTGCAATTTTAAGTGCTGATTTACCACGTGCTCGGCGGTGAAGGAAAACATCGTGAGGAAACCTGCATGTCTGAGAAATAAAAAATATTTCGAAGACATGTGAAAGTCCGCCAACCCGCATTGGAGCAGCGTGCCGGATTCTTCCTAGCTCCAAAACCCTCTCAGAAATGAGAGGAGGCCTGTGCTCAGCAGTGGGACATTTATAGGCTGAAACTTTCCTTTTTTTTATGCAATGCTGTCACTACACTGCTCGTGGGAATGTAATAGGTACTAAGATTTTTTTTGACTCGTCAAAATGGCGGCGATGTTGTTCGCTACTAGTTTTTGAAGAGCTTCTTTTGAAGGTAATATGCACCATTTTATATTTCGCATGTTTATATCGGATCTTAACAAATTACCTTTCTTTCCTTATTATAATGTTCTAACTGTTGCTCGCGACTTCGTCAGCGTGGTTGAAGGTTTTTTTTTAATATTCTGTGGGAACTATACGATTTTCCGGGATAAAAAGTATCTTATGTCCGTCTCCAGGATGCAACGTATCTCTGTGCTAATTTTCGTCAAGGTCGATTCAGCGGTTGAACTGTGAAAAGGTGACAAACTTTCGGATTTACAATTTTTTTTTTTTATTTCATAATAGTGACGGAACGAGCAAAACGTTCACCTGATGGTAAGTGTAACGCCTGCCCATAACAAATGCTGTGTTACCCAGAAAATTACTGTGTGACATCACACTGCGCCCGTCACCCCTCACATGCCCAGTGATTACGCTAGCTCACAGTGCCCATCAAACCGAAACACAGTAATATTTGCACACTACTGCTTTACGGCGGAATAACTGGCCCTGGGGTACTTACCTAGACGGATTCCTGCATAGGAATCCTACCACCAGTATAGTGTTAGTATGGATTATCATATGGATCATATGGATATATGACGACCGCGTGGCCTAGTGGTCAGAGTACCTGACTTCTAAGCCGCGGGTCCTGGGTTCGAATCCCAGCCGGAGCCAACATTTGTGCTAAAACCTAAATTGTTGGTTTTCGGGTCTGGTTGTGTTGTGATTGTCCCCGTGTTTCTGACACTGCATCCTAGCCTACCTCCGATCTTATCGCATCAGCGTTACATCGGGCGCGGGTAGGTTGGGACGAGTGAGTGCCTCTGTGTTTGCGCGTACACTTGTGGCACTATAATATCTCCTGCGCAGTTGATGGCTGTCGACAGTAGTCGGCAGTTGTCGCCGTGGTCGAAATCGGCTAGGAGACATCATCATCAGTATGGATTTCTGAAAAGTAACGCCTAATTCTACGAGTATTAACAAAAATGTATGTAGCATTTCATTGTTTGTTACTATATTTATGACGTCATACAAATTTAAAATTTCCGTCATCGTATTCTGATCCTTTAGCACTGAAAGTTTTGATATTCGCCAAATTACACAAGTTCCGAAGTATCAAAGTAGCTGGCGATAGCGCCCGTAAATTACAAACTGAGAGCAGAAATAGTACCCGATGCTCTGAACCACTAACTTCTAGTGGGAGCTCAGTAACTTTATTTTATATATGACTATTTTCAGGCAAGTCGCCATTTATTTGAAATCTATTTATTATAGGGAAGTCGCCTATATCGTATCACTTAATTTTGTAACAGGTTTGAAATAAAACTATTAACGTTATCGAAATGTATTTTTATTTAGAAGGTTCTATCGTAAATCCACTATAACAGGCCATTGCAAATTTTAAACACTTAGAGATATGTTCTTCTCAAATAATTAAAAATAAAGTACGTAACGGTACGATATAAAGACCGGTTTATTAAATCGTACCTTAAGGACCCTAAATCGTACTTTGAAGTTCAACATATAAAACCGTGGTATTTTTAAACACTCAAAAATATCTAGTTTTTTGTTTTATAGACCTCTAAAATAAAGAGGTCCGTGTGGTGGCGGCTCATTAAAAGAATACTGCCACTCCATCTCATCTCGTAAAAGGCGAGTAAGGAATTAAACTGCACTGTGCACCCAACAGCGCATGGTGGCGATGGGCTCACCACCTATCACACCAAGTGCATCATATTGTTTTGGTGAAACGTGGATTGCGGCAGTCATCTGTTTTTGCAGTGAGTGCCCAGTCTCTGACTACCCCTTATGGGATACAGTCGTGATCTTATGTATATGTATGTAAAATAAAGAGTTCATCGTGAATACACTATAGTTTCACTCTGAAAGTTATGCTATACATTATTTTCATTAGTAATTTTAAATGCAAGATGCCTGCTCTGATATAACAGAAATATTTAAATAAAACTACTTTTTTACGGATTTTATCGCGTTTAATTTTGAACTATTTTTACCCGACGTTTCGGACGCTTTACAGCACCCATGGTCACGGGGGGGGTTAACCCGGAGTACCTTCAGCTTTTAATTATTATTTGTAGTCCGATCTACGCAGAAAGAGCTTACTGTGTCTTGAAGCCTTGCAGTGGTATGCTTGGTTTTTGATTTAATTTTATTAATAATAGGATCCCAAGCCGGTGGTAATACTATGGTATGGTGGTAGTACTAATGGTGGGACAACTGTCACCTCAGTCCCCCCGTGACCATGGGTGCTGTAAAGCGTCCGAAACGTCGGGTAAAAATAGTTCAAAATTAAACGCGATAAAATCCGTAAAAAAGTAGTTTTATTTAAATGTGTAATATTCGCGTAAATAAAAGAAAACATTATATAACAGAAATAGTCAAACCAAACATGCAGTTCTCTCTTTCTAATAGATGTTTGGTTGATTGCATTTCAATAATCTCCAGAAACACGGCAGGTCTTCCTTTAATAATGTTAGCTTTATTTGAAATTTTATATTGCTTTGACAGGAGTCTCTTTAAAATGGGTTTTGGAACACCTGACTTTTGGCGTCAACTCGTGCCAAGTGATGGTAGTGTTTTGAAAGCAACACGCACTGGTTGTAAACTTTGCTTTTGAAATGTTGAAGTACCCTCGACTACCCAGCCGAGTTGGATCCGTCGATTGACCTCTTGGTCGAAGTTGGACCTACCTAGTCGGACAATCGATAGTCTAGGTTGCTTGATAAGGAATAATTGAGGAATATTGCCTAAATCCGTCTTCCAATATTAATATAATGTCCTCAAGAGAAACGCGAATAGGTTAAGTTAATAGTGTCTAAGTTAGTGCGTTTATCAACCGGAACTGCATCGCCATTTACCATTTATTGGGAACGTCGTCGCGTGGCCCAGTGGTCGGTGTTTCTGACTTCTACGCGGCGGGTCCTGGGTTCGAATTCCAGTCGAAGTCAACATTTGTACAAAAACACAGATCGTTTGTTTCCGAGTAAGGCTGTGTTGTGATTGACCCCGTTTTCCTAACACTGCAACCAACTGTATCCGATCTTACTGCATGAGTGTTACATCGGACACAGGTAGGTTAGTTCGAGTGAGTGAGGTACTCTTTATTATTATTAATACTGTTGGCGCGTACACTTGTGGCGCTAAAATCGGCACTTGTGGCAATAAAAAAAGGAATATTATTAAAAAAATAATTATAAGAAAAGAATGAAATGTAAACATGAGCCATCGACAATTCGTTAAAAAACAAGTAGAGCTCCAAACTTTTGGCTGACTCGTGAAGAGCGCGGCCGTAATGAGCAATACCTTGGAAAAATTTCATCAAGTATTTTCCCCAAGCGAAATTAGTTCCATGAAAGCCTCGTTATGTCTTAAATGAAATTCGAGGAAGAAGCTCATAAAATATAGCGAAGGATATTCACAAAAATTAAGTTAAAATTATATTTTTACACTGAAAATTTATTAGATTTTATTTGCTCCGGTACTTACTCAAGGATTCATTTTTCTTTCCTTCGTGTTTTAATACCTTGACCATATTAGGAGATTTCCTGTATCGCGAATCATTTACAGAAACATTTCACACAGTTCTATCAGACACGGAAACCAACAAATTGTGATTTTGCACAAATGTTATCTGGGATTTCTCTCGATTCTCTGGCGTCTGTGTTACGCTAGTTTCAGCACCCTTCAGGCCGAAATTCAGTTGTGTTTTGCATACTACTACGAACTGCCGGCACTATTATAGTTGCGATTTCTTGGTGGAGAGCTGCATTAGAATTCTACCACCAGTAAAAACTCCTTTTTGCTAATTCTGGTAAAATAAAAGAAAGGAAAAATACTATTTATGACCACGCATGTATTTTGTGTACATACATAAATAAAAAAAATATATAAAAAGAACCTTTTTTTTATTGCTTATAGAGATGAAACGAGCAAAACGTTCAGCTGATGGTAAGTGCAACGTCTGCCCATAACAAATGCTGTGCCACAAATGTTCTTAAGTCTCATATGTGTGTGAGCTAGCGTAATCACTGGGTGATTACGCTAGCTCACAGTGCCCTTCAAACCGAAACACAGTGATGTTTGCACACTACTGCTTCACGGCAGAATAACTGGCCCTGGGGTGGTGCCTACCTAGGCGGACTCCTGCATAGGAATCCTACCACCAGTACTTATACTGCTATATTAACATAATTTATAAACGGTTAAGTATGCCAAAAATGTTATCACTTAGTTAAGCTGTAACGTCGATTTTCGGTGACGAACTTTGAAGAATGCAGTCTCGAGAATGGTTTTTTTTTATTTAATCGTACATACAATAATAAGGAATCCATCTAGGTAGGCACCACCCCAGGGCCAGTTATTCTACCGTGAAGCAGTAGTGTGCAAACATTGCTGTGTTTCGGTTTGAAGGGCACGTGAGCTAGCGTAATCACTGGGCATATGAGACTTAAGAACTGATGTCTCAGGGTGACGGGCGCAGTGTGGTGTCACACAGTAATTTTCTGGCACTTACCATCAGGTGAACGTTTTGCTCGTACCGTCACTTTTATGAAAAAAAAAAAACCAAATTCGATACTGAAGCTACTATACAAAAAGAAAGTGAAAAGATAATACTTATATATATGTACATATTCACGCATTTTTCCCATATAAGCGGTAGGCAAAAGCTAAACGTGTTACGAATTTGGTACAAAAAATCTGAAATTATTTCGTTTTCACGAGCAGTATAATGACAGCATTGCATAATATGGTGTTGTTCTGTACAAATACAGGTTGTCCGTACAATACCTTAGTCGCTTTTACGACACCTCGGAAAGGGAAAGAGGTAGGTTCCATCCTTCTCTGCCTATTGGCTTGGAAAACATAAAAAGAAAGGACTTATTTACTGTAAATAATAACAAATAGTCATATTTTGGTGAATTCACTCAGAATGCAAAATGACAAGTCAATAAGCTGTGCCATTACGTTATGGAAGAAGAAGAATATTTAGTGGATGATATTGCCAAGAAAAACGGTAGCAGCTATTCGCCAGATCGGGGGGTCTGATCTGGGGAGGACGTCTCCTCTTGGTCGAAATTTTTTATATGTTGTATATACAGTTCGCATCTCAGAAACTTTCATGGTGTGATTATGGAATGTATGAGATATTTCTTGAGCTTCTCAAGTGGCGATATAGATGTCGCTACAATTACATGACTCCATGACTCGGAACTGTATTGAACAAAGACAAAAGACTGCGCAGTAATTTGTGTCTATATGCATTACGTTATATTTATTTTGGTAGTGGTCCTCAGCTGTCAGTATACTGACAGACTCTGCAGAATAGACCAACGTATATTGAAATAATTCGTAACCCATTTTAGGATTTAGAGGTATTGTGCCACTGATACTGCACGGTAAAGCTATCAGCTAGATGCTAGAGAAAATTCGCAGCAGAATCGTGTCAGCATGGACATGACTCCCTCCCGATTGAAGTAACTGATCGAGCTGAGGCCGGCCCCCTTGGGCACCCTCGAGTCAGTTACTTTCGCGAACAGGATGACGGTTCAAGCCGAGGCCCCCCCCCCCCCCCCCCCCGGGGGCCCTTGTGCCACTCATCCATAAATAAAGGTCTCGGCTCAGCACCCTCAGCGCTCGGCCACCTTTTAATCCATCCATTCAAACAAAAAACAGTTGACTATCGGTCCAAAAAAAAGCATGGACATGATGAATGTTTGTATGGAGATCTTGCCTCGAGTCCAGTCTCCACCGACATATTCTTAATTCCTTTATCACCTTTTATATATTTTTATCATATAACCTTTCATTAAATCATTTATCAGGTTTCAATAACTTGTATCGACCACTCGATGTGTCGCTGAAATAGAATATATTAGAAAAAAAACATTTATTCGGCACAAGAACGTAGGACAGTTGAATATATAAGCAAAATAGTTCTGTGTCGAAAGGGCGTTGGCGCAGCATGTCCTGTATAAGTAAAGACATACACAGCCCTAATTTTCAGCTAAAAACCGTTATAAAGCGCCCACTTACCAACGTAGTCTTAATTCCTTCGTCACCTTGTAAATTATTTTATCACACCATCATTTTTTTGTTCTTAAGGCATATATCGGGTTCATTGTATCGCTAACTTTTATGAATCTATCGTCAGGAAATTGTCATTTTATTCGTCACCAGTGAGCTGTAATTATGTCAGGATTGATATTGAGCAGTGTGAAGGCATTAACTGCTTGGATTCTACAATAGCAACATAGAAAGGACGGAAACCTGCTGTTTTTTTTTTAATCGCATAAAGTGATGAAACGAACAAAACGTTCACTTGATGGTAAGTGTAACGTCCGCCTATAACAAATGCTGTGTCACCTAGAAACTTTCTCTGTAACACCTCACTGTTCCCATCACCCTGAAACATAAGTTCTTAAGTCTCATATACCCAGTGATTACGCTAGCTCACAGTGCCCTTCAATCCGAAACACAGTAATGTTTGCAAATTACTGCTTCACGGCAGAGTAACTGTCCCTGGAGTGGTACCTATCTAGACGGATTCCTGCATAGGAATCCTACCACCAGTTACTAACTTATATTGCTGCGATTGCAGGTCCAGATGCTGTATTTGCCACATAATGGAGCCCACATGGTCTGCCTGAGGCATCGGGCTGGTACGGGAAGGTTTACGAAGCCCACTCTGGATGCGAACTGGAGAACTGCGGGGGCGAGGAGTGTGTCGGCACCGCTAATCCTGCCCTTCGCAACCGAACTAGAGACGCGGCTCCTTATCTTACGCGGCCTAAGTGTGGTCGGCGGCAGGGCCACAGTCCAGATCCGCTTCCGGGCGACTGGTGCTTTCGAGGCGACCACTAGTGATAATAAATCGGTTAACTAGATCGTGAATAGGGTTCCCTTTCGTTGAGAGGTTATTTTTTATTTATTTAAAGAAAGAAAGAAATAAATGCTTTATTTAGCTCAAACCACCGACGTGCATGAAGCAACATGCATAAACAAAACACAGAAACCAAAACAGAGATCATATTTGAAGAGATGTTACATTTGTACGAAGATATATTATGCCGTGCCGTGCCGTGTGGTGGCGGCTCGTTAAAAGAATACTACCACTCCATCTTATCCGATGGATCTCGTAAAAGGCGAGTAAGGAATAAAACTGCACTGTGCATCCAACAGCGCATGGTGGTGATGGGCTCACCGCCTATCACACCAAGAGCATTATATTGTTTTGGTGAAACGTGGATTGTGGCAGTCATCTGCTTTTGCAGTGAGTGCCCAGTCTCTGACTACGTCTTATGGGATACAGTCGTGATCTTATATATGTATGTATGTATATTATCTATCTCATTCGTAAATTGTGGGACATGCCAAAATGGTCACTCTGAGCATTTTGTTGGAATTAAAATATATTAAATTTGTCATAACAATTATTTGTAGCATCTCTATATTATTGTTCACTATAAAAGTAAAAGAACGAACTTTTGGTAGTAAGTTCACGCCATAAACAACTCTAAAAATTACTCAAGGAATTTCACTGGACTTCCGACATGGAACTTCTTCAAGTGAACAGTAGAATGGGGCGACGATTGCGCCCTCGTAAATTAGAACTTCGCCAACTCGCATAACATTTCATAGAACTCAAATTCAGTTTTATTATTCCATTCGGTGATAATGTATATCGCGACGCTGTTTGTTTTGCGAATCTACAGTAACGATGATATTTTTATTTTCTTGTTTTATGTAGATTAGGATGATAAGCGAACGTACGGAACGAAATACCGCAACGAAATATAATGTATTTAAAACATAGTATTTATTTTTCTTCAGTGAATAATGGATAACATTCACTGAAGATCGGCGTCAAGGTACTGTTATTCTGTATTTTGACATATGCTGAGTGGAGGCGTTTTGAATCTTTATGTATTAAGTTAAATTAGATAAGATTTTTCTTCTTTTAACTGTACCATCACAGATACACATTTTCTTTTTTTCTTTACATTGAATGCGTTTTGTCATCGAATAATTTAGGTTTATCGATCGGTTCATTGCTTGTATATTTGATCAAGTGCAGTTAGTCGAAAACACTGCTTTTATTTCATAAGTTCAAATGACAACATACATACATTCACGCCTATTTCCTATATAAGGGATAGTTACTCACGTAGAGAATTTTTCACCCTCGCGGAAAACGAAACGTTGCGGGTGGCGAACCACGTTGCCGCCATTTTGGTATGAGTCAAAAAGTCTTACTCCCCACTGAGTTTCCAAGAGCAGTATAGTGACAGCGTTGCATATTATGGTGTTATTCTGCACGAATGAAGACTGTCCGTACAGTACCTACTTACGACTGTACTTCTTACGACACGATACTTCTTACGACACCTCGGTAGGAAAGAGGTAGGTACTATTCTTCTCTGCCGGACCCCTATCGGCTGAACCAATAAAATAATTGTTATAAAAAAAAAGTAAAGTTTCAGCCTATAAATGTCCCACTACTGAGCACAGGCCTCCTCTCATTTCTGAGAGGGTTTTGGAGCTAGGAAGAATCCGCCACGCTGCTCCAATGCGGGTTGGCGGACTTCACATGTCCTCGAAATATTTCTACTCCTCGGACATGCAGGTTTCCTCACGATGTTTTCCTTCACCGCTAAGCACGTGGTAAATCAGCACTTAAAATTGTAGAACAATATTAGAGGTGCTGGCACCGGGGATCGAACCCAGGTTACTCGCTTACTATGAAATTAAAGGCGAGCACCAGGCCCCTGAGCTACCACGGCTCACTAATAAATAATTGTTATAGTACTTTATTATTTCCATTCCCCTTCACCATTCTGGTTTTATGTCCAACTCCTTTACTCTCCAAGCTGCTAGACTTTGGAACGAACTTCCTGATGACATAAGGACACCTACAAGTAAATGTTCTTTTAAACATAGGGTCCGTAGGTATATCGAGAATTCAATGTCTTTCTCTTAACACATCGTATTATCATAGGTATGTACGAGTATTTGTGCATGTGTGAATGTATATGTATGTATATGTACTCGTATATGTGTGTGTGTGTGTTTTGTGCAGATATATGTTTAGTGATTTTATGTTTGTAGATATGTACATGTGGATAATGTTTTTCATTTTTTTTTCTTAAGTGTAATTTGTTTATATATCTTTGTACCGCCATTGAATTTTTCTGTTATCCCAAAGGTTGGCTAGTAAAGAATGCATATACGAGTAGCATTAAGCCCGCCTATTGTACCTTTACTTTTTTATGGTCAACAAAGATTAAATAAATAAATAGTAAAGGATTAATTCGACTGTTTTTATTCAATAGCATAATAATGTTTTCTCTGAACTAAAGGTTCACTAAATTTTAGTGGAGCCAATGCACTTTAAGTTAAATCAAAGTTCATTGTGGAAGCACGCTTGTCTGAGGCTTAAAGTTAAGCTCGTTAAACTGTCGATTCGCTGTTGAGCGTGTTTAATTTCGCATTTATAGCATTATAACTATATTGTATTAGATTGTACAACACTATTAGTGCCGCTTGGTGGCGGCTTAAGAGAATCTACCACCCCATCTCATCCCGTGGGCGTCGTAAAAGTCGACAGAGGGAAACAAAAACCAGGAGATAGGCAGCATCTTTCTAGAACATAAGAATATTTTTTTCAGATGCTGTGTTACTCAGAACATTTCTATGTAGCACCACACTGCGCCCGTCACCCCACATAAGTTCTTAAGTCTCATATGCCCAGTGATTACGCTAGCTCTCAGTGCCCTTCAGACCGAAACACAGTAATGTTTGCACACTACTGCTTCACGGCAGAATAACTGGCCCTGGGGTGGTACCTACCTAGACGGATCCCTACATAGGAATCCTACCACCAGTAAAAATATACTGCGGTTGCCAACCTGCCTGCCAAGAGACTGCCTGGCAACTATGGCAAAATCCCTCCAAAATTAGGGCTACAATCTATTGTGGCTCTATCTATGGGGTGGCCTATTTTCAGCAGTGTTGGCAACTGTGTTAGTTAAAAAAACTATTAGTTACCTTTGAAATTGTTTTGTATTTTTTAACTATTCATTTTTTTTCTACACACTACTACAAATTGTAATTATTTATGTTTTTTCCAATTAACGTCTTTCTGCCAAATCTATACAAATTAATGAAATTGAAATGTCTCCTTGTAATAAAAAAATAACAGCTTTTTACTCAATGCTTATGAAAGTTTATACGGCACTTATAACAGAAAAACTGTGTTAAATTTTTTGTCTGTCTGTCTGTTTGTTTCGGCTAATCCCCGAAACGGCTGGACCGATTTCGACGGGACTTTCACTGACATATAGCTAATATTATCGCGAGTAACAAAGGCTATTTTAATTTTAGAAAAATAATGAGGGTTCCGCGCAAAACACTTAAAACCCCAAAATCCGATTCAAATAGGGAAGCATATATGTATATCTTCGATCGGGGTCGACTTTTTGACGGATGTAACCGCGGGGCCTAAGTAGCATAGTATGAGAAATTAAACTAGTGCCAAAGCTGGACTCCAGTGCGTTTGAAGGACTTCTAAACAAGGTATTTTAAGCGGGCCTCAGGTACCCCTATGTATCCCTACTAGAAACTATCTCACACTTCCCAACTTGGGGCATATCAATCAGTGGACATTATAGAGGCTGATGATGAATAAAAGTCAGCACTACAATACATTTTTGATGTTAGTAGCATTCCTACGCCGGATAGGCGTAAGCCTAGGTAGGTATCACCGTAGTGACAGATATTCTACTGACAAGTACAGCAAACACCTCTAATTTCAGATTCAAGGTCACTGAAACTAGTGTGAATATGAGACCTTAAGGTTACAATGTTTCATGGTGACGAGCGCATTGCGATGCTGCACTGAATATTCTTAAATGGGACACTTCGTAGGGAAAGAAAGTAAATTTCTAAGACCCACATGAAAGTAAAATGTATATCATCGATCGGGGTGATAAATATAAAATATTAGTTCCGTTTCGGAATCAAACCCTGCGACCGAGAGCGCGAAACTAATCGCTTAGCCACTGCACTGAACGAGTCTCAACTTATGCTTAGACAATTAATAAAGCGTTATTTTTTTTTAATCGACAACTTGTAGTAGTTATACTCGTATGTTCAAGCTAAATAAACGTCCAATAAAAAAAATTTGTAATTTCATCGCTTTCCACTTTCGTACTGCAAATAAATCATATTTCAATCTCTACCAACTTCATTTCGTTTATCTCATCTTTTATGACGAGGGAGCTTTTGATAAAGCGCCAATACAAGTTGTCGAAGTACTTGCGATTCAGTTGCCGGGAATTAAAACTTTCCCAACGTCAATAATACTTCATTCCACTTCAAACCTTTTTTTTTTTGCATTAAATTTTCAAGAATATAATTTTTTTTTTATTCGAGCATAGCGTTCACGCGATGGTAAGTGCAACGTCTATCGATAACCAATGCTGTGTTACCACACCACCGTCACCCTGAGACATCAGTTCTTAAGTCTCATATGCCCAGTGATTACGCTAGCTCTCAGTGCCCTTCAAACCGAAACACATTAACGTTAGCACACTACTACTTCACGGCAGACAGCGAAAAAGCTGAATGCCTCGCAGATAGTTTAGAGAGCCAATACACTCCGTCTCTCGCGCCTGCGGATCCCGACCACCTGCAGCAGGTGGCCGCGGAACTCGAACGCAGGGCTGCCATACCACCAGTAGGCGAACTACTGCCTCCAGTGACTCTCGACGAAGTCACAAAGATAGTCAAAAATCTTAAAAACTGATCCGCACCGGGCCTCGACGGCATAAACAACAGGGTGATGAAAGCTCTAACTGCGCCACTATTGTGTCTATTAGTTGTATTTTTAACGCACTCCTCTCCAGCTGCTCCTTCCCGGACGCCTGGAAGGAAGCCGACGTTATAGGCATTTCGAAGCCTAACAAGCCTAGGAACATCCCGTCTTATTATCGCCCAATAAGTCTCAACTCGATGGCTAAGATTTATGAGCGAATTATACTCAGTCGATTAAAAAACTATGTCCTTACAAATAACATTCTTCCAGAGGAGCAGTTCGGCTTTCGCCCCGAACACTCGTGTACTCATCAAGTGCACCGCTTAACAGAGCACATTTTAGAGAATTTAAACGACCGCCCTAAGCCTGTAGGCACAGGGGCCTTATTTTTCGATGTCGCAAAGGCATTTGACAAAGTCTGGCACGACGGCTTGTATTACAAGTTGTATCACACTAAAGTGCCAGACAGACTCGTGAACATCATACGAGCCTTCTTGTCTAACCGCCTATTTCGCTTCCGGGTAGAGGGAACATGCTCCTCAAGCCGCCCTCTCCGAGCGGGTGTCCCTCAGGGCTCCTGCCTCTCCCCACTCCTTTTCTCGCTATACACTAGCGATATTCCTAAAGACCCGAAAGTCAATCTTGCGCTTTTCGCAGATGACACGGCCCTGTACTATTCCGACAAGCATAAGGGCCACATAACGATTCATCTCCAAGCCGCATCCGATCGCCTAGGCGAATGGTTCCGGAAATGGAGAATAGAGGTAAACCCCGAGAAAAGCGTAGCGGTATACTTCTCGAGGGGCACGCCAAAGCCCACTAGACGAATTCACACAATCGGCAACAATTAACTAGACACGATCACCCTGTTCGGATGCCCTATTCCCTGGAAAAAGAGCGTCAAATACCTCGGGGTCACTTTTATCACAGTAATGTCGTTCGCTACACACATAAAAAACATACGCAATAGAGCGGCTTTTATATCATGCCGACTATATCCATTAACTTGCTCTCCGAGCAAAATGTGCTTAAGACACAAACTTCGCCTCTATAAGACTTGCATAAGACCCGAAATGGCCTATGCTTGCGTCGCTTTCGCTCGCGTGACAGGCAATCAATTAAAGAAGTTACAGAGCGTTAAAAATCGATTCTTGCGAACTGCCACCGGAGCCGGTTGGTATCAACGCAACGTAGACTTTCACAGCGACTGTGAAATGACTGTGAAATATGAAATGCAAAAATCTCTGAACACTTAAGAGCATTATCACGGCGGTTTCACACGCGGTTCATCCAAACCCGCTGGTGGTTAAAGCAGCAAATTACCGACCAGATAGAAACGCGACCGAACGCAAACGTCGCCCATGAAATGTGCTAGACGACACGGACGTCTCAGCGCTCCCTGACCACGACACGGTCAGTCACGATCCAGGCTACAGTGTATACACAGTTAATAGCTTTAATATAGTACGCACCACGACGCGCGACCGCCGTAGAGAGCGGCGCGCAGTCGACAATCACACCGCGGACACACGATACACCCGTGTTCCAGGGCGGTTCTCACCACCCCGTGCCAGGTTTGGTTTGACCCAAACATAAATAAATAAATAAAAACTCCTACAAAAACCTCGAAGTTCGGACTGTGTCGCGTTCGCTGCGTGCTTTCGCGATTTCGAAAATCTTAAATATATGACCGTCCGAGGGAGGCTGCGCGCGTCCATTCGGACTGTCGACTTGTGTGTCGGTAACTCTGGGCGGTGAGAACCGCCCTGGAACACGGGTGAATCGTGTGTACGCGGTGTGATTATTGACTATTGCGCGCCGCTCTCTACGGCGGTCGCGCGTCGTGGTGCGTGTTATGTTAAAGCTATTGACTGTGTGTACAGTGTGGCCTGGATCGTGACTGACAGTATCGTGGTCAGGAAGAGCTGAGACGTCCGTGTCGTCTAGCACGTTTCGCGGGCGACGTTTGCGTTCGGTCGCGTTTCTGTTTGGTCGGACGACAGTCCGAATGGAGGCCCGCTTCAGACGGTCATTAGACGACTTAAAATCATTTAAGAAATTCGAAGTCGCGCAAGCACGCAGCGAATGCGACACAGTCCGACTTTCGATTTGTTTGTAGGAGTTTATTTAAGTATTTATGTTGGGGCCAAACCAAACCTGGCACGCGGGCCCCTGGCCCGTGAGCACAGCATCCGATGAAGCTGTAAAAGCCAAAAAGGCTAACAGCAATTACCACCGAAATTATATATTACGGCAGAATAACTGGCCCTGGTGTGGTACCTACCTAGACGGATTCCTGCATAGAAATCCTGGGATATCTCATAAAGGGAAAGTTTTTGGTGTATACGTCTGTGATTGCGTTAACCAAAAAGTTTGGTAGAAATTTCTCCCGATGAAACGCGTATCGTCAAAAATCATGAAACGCTAACGATCAATGCGATAAGATCGAAAGCAGGCTAGGATGCAGAGTCAGAGACACAGAAACAATCACAGTCTCCATCCGAAAAACCATAATTTGCAGAAATGTTGACTCCAGGTGGGACTTTAACCCAGGACCCATGACGTGAAATTATTTGAGCTCATCGGACACTTAATTTGATTTTTTTTATTACATATATCATATCCGTATATTACTTTGTATATTTTTGTTTCGTATACTGTTCTTTATATATAGTTATTCATATATATATGTGTATATATATTTATATATGTATATATGTGTATGTGTGTGTGTGTGTTTATTCATATATCTAAGTATATGTAAATATAGTTATTTTTTTTTACTTGTGTATGTTTTTCGCCCCTGCCCACCGCCGTACACGCTTTTCCCACTAACTTTCTGGTTGACTGGTAGAAAATGCTATATGGCATTAAGTCCGCCGTTTGTACAGTTTGTACAATAAAGTGTAAATAAATAAAAAAATAAATAAATTCAAGTACTCTAAACACTAGACCACGCAGTCGTCTCAGAAACGATTAATGGATCAGAACCCCCCTCCCCCCAAGCCTCTAACTAAGCTGAACGGTGGTCAACGTTTAACGTTAGGCGTAATGGACAGTTGACGTATTGCCAAAATGATAATTTACAATACGTATTTCCATACGTATAAAAATCTGTATATTCAGTACAAATACGCCAACAGGTCGTCACATACGTGATAGCGCCTAAGTAAACTGAGGCGTCGTGAGCTGACAGTATCGCTGTACAAACAACTTCGCAGATGTTTACCAAGGAGTGTGTGCTTGCGGTGATATGCCAAGCAGTTATTTCATCTTAATACTTAGCATATGCGAAATAAAAAAAATATATAAGAGATTTTTGCAGTCAGAATAAGAAAAGAAAGAAATAATTATTTATTTACGACTCAATTCATAAATAAAAAGTAAATAAAAAATCAAAAGTATTATTAAAAACTACAACAATCACAGAATATCATAAATTCTACAAAACGCAAAAGTAAGACTGAAGTATTATTTTATCTGTGCCGCAGGTGTGGCAATTCTATTTCAGCGCTATTTCATTTACTGTTGGTAGGATTCCTATGCAGGAATCCGTCTAGGTAGGTACCACCCCAGGGCCAGTTATCCTGCCGTGAAGCAGTAGTGTTCAAACATTACTGTGTTTCGGTTTGAAGGGCACTGAGAGCAAGCGTAATCACTGGTCATATGAGACTTAGACTCTAGTCTAGTATAGACGGGCGCAGTGTGGTGTCACACAGCTGTTCTGGGTGACGCGGCATTTGTTATGGGCAAACGATGCACTTACCATCAGGTGAACGTTTTGCTCTTTCGGCACATGTTCGAATAAAAAAAAAAATTTCAGTGAGACTGAGCACGGATAGTTCATGCACAAGGCGTGAGCTCGTCTCACGAGAAATACTTTAGACTTCAGTGGTGTAGATTACCTAGTGCTACTATTGTAGTGGTGGAGTGTATCTGGTGGCGGTCCCTGGGGTGGTGTTAGTTTTCTTGTGCACGCTACTGAGGGAGGGCGGGCGGTGCTCTTCAAGAACTAGGTGTGCATCATTTTATATTTTGCATGCGGATCTTTGCAAATTAACCACCTTCATTATAATGGATTTCCGCAAAGTAACGCCTGATTCTATTAACCTTATGTGAGTAAAAGGTTACAGTGCCGCTTGTGTTCGGCAGTGGACATGTGGTGAAATGATGTCGATGTGTTCATTTCCATAATTTAAATACGGACTTACATTTGATTTTAACTTACTCGTATATTTGTCCTAATAATAAAGTACATGTAATTAAATTTAAGCTATGCTTAATAACGTATTATTCCACACGACTAGACATATAAAAAAACCTGGATAACAAATGAAAATGGCTGTTCGTGAAACAGAATTATAAAGTTATAATATTTACAACCCGGTACAAAAATAAACATTGACCGCAATGAAGAGTTTTTAGAAGGGGAATTTCTCGGGTAAATGAAATTCATTGAGAAAATAAAAGCGAAACGATATTAGCATAGATAATATTACTCCCTAATTCTCCTCTGAATAGACTTAAAAAAGAACATAACTATAAACGTTCATTTAAAAAAAAAACTATCTAAAACAATTTTATCGAAGCACAAATAAAAAGGTAAAAATATCTGTCCTGATATTTTTACTTTTTAATTTAATCTGTTACGAGTATTTTTAGCGACAACTTTTGTCAAAATTCTATTTATTTACATACATACATATATATATTCACGCCTTTTTCCCATATAAGGGGTAGGCAGAGGCTACACATACAGCCAATTTTTCATTCGTACAAAGCTGAACATGGGTCTCTCCTAACAAGGAAAGATTATCCGTGAGACCGTAATCACTTTGCCGGCGGATTGGCGATGGAAGCACCCAGTGTCTCGCATTTACATACAGTCACTTTTTCCCATATAAGAGGTAGGCAGAGACCACACCCGTAGCCCACTTTTCGCCCCCGCGTGAAACGAGACGTGACGGGTGGCGAACCACGTCGCCGTCATTTTGGTACGAGCGCACATGGAATATCGGAATAAATAAACTGTGGTTGGCAACCCGCCTGCCAAAATCCCCCCCCCCCCCCCCCCCCCCCCCCAATAAGAGCTGCCAACTTTTGGGCAATCTGTGGGAGAGGCCGTTGTTCAGCAGTGGACTAGTGATAGGCTGAAATGTTGAGGTTCAAGAACATATTGATAATCAGAGTATTAGTGTATATTAGTGGAACTCTTATGACAGTTATGTGACCGATGAGACGAATTGGTGGATTTTCTTATGACGGCACCACACAAATGTATTTCCGTCAATATACGGACTTTTTTTTATCTAATACTTAATAAAAGTGATAGGATTCCTATGCAGGAATCCGTCTAGGTAGGTACCACCCCAGGGCCAGTTATTCTGCCGTGAAGCAGTAGTGCGCAAGCATTGCTATGTTTCGGTCTTAAGGGCACTGAGAGCTAGCGTAATCGCTTGGCATATGAGACTTAAGAACTAATAGGGTGACGGGCGCAGTATGGTGCTACACAGAAATATTCTGAGTAACACAGCAATGTGCAGACGTTGCACTTACCATCAGGTGAACGTTTCGATCGTCTCGAAGTTAGAAATTGTAATTTGAACTGCCGTGTGGTAGCGGCCTAAGAGAATCTACCACCCCTTCTTATCCCGTGGGTATCGTAAAAGTCGACAGAGGGAAAATGAAAACCAGGAGATGGGCAGCAGCATCTTGCTGGAACATCTGAATAAATAAACTTCGGTTGCCAACCCGTCTGCCAGGCGTGGCAACTATGGCAAAATCTCCCCAAAACGAGAGCTACAAACTTTTGTAGCAATCTATGGGGGAGGCCTATGTTCAGCAGTGGACTAGTGATAGGCTGAAACGACGAGAAATAGCTTTATCCTAATATTGTTTATGTAAGGATCGGCTAGCTGAAGTGGCAGTGAGCCGGGCCAAACAGAAGAATTAACCATTGGAGAAGAATGGTTTTTGAATGGCAACCTCGTATCGATGACCTGCACGGTTTTGCTGGAAGCCGATGTATGATATTCTCCTGGCCGAATTCGACCACGGCGATAACTTTCGAATATTGTCGAGAGCTATCAAATGCGCAGGCAATGTTTATAGTGCCACAGGTGTACGCGCAAACACAGAGGCACTCGCTTGTCCCAACCTAACCGCGCCCGATGTAACGCTGATGCGATAAGATCGGAGGTACACAGCCAGACCCGAAAACCAACAATTTGTGTTTTAGCACGATTTTTGGCTACGGCTGGGATTCGAACTCAGGACCCGCGGCTTAGAAGTCAGGTACTTACTTCTACACACTATGTCACGCGGTCGTCCGATGTATGAAGGTGGCTCAAGACAAGTTTTGAGGCCGTTTTTGGCAAGGCCGATGTTCAGCAGTGGACTTCTGATGGTCTGAAATGATGATCAAAGTGAAAGTCAAAATGTCTTTATTCGATTTAGGCTTGTTAGCTCTTATGCACTAAATCTATACTGGTTCGAAAAACATCTTGTAAGAGTATAACCGTCAAGTCTTTTTCAATTCTACATTTTTTTTATTGGATAAAGTGATGAAACGAGCAAAACGTTCACCTGATGATAAGTGCAACGTCTGCCCATAACATATGCTGTGTCACCCAGAACATTTCTGTATGACGCCACACTGTTTCCATCCTGAGACAATCAGTCAATCAGAGAAAATCAGTTTTTAAGTATCATATGCCCAGTGATTACGCTAGCTCACAGTGCCCTTCAAACCGAAACACAGTAGTGAGTTTTATATAGCACGAATTAACGCATTATTTATTTATTTATTTTATTTACGAGTAGGACCATCAACAGTAGATACAATCATACAAGTTTATATAGAGAAGTTAACAATAAGGTGTTGTTCCACCAATAACAGATGATCACAGCGTGCGCTTATAAATTAATTAAATTCTGAACATGAAAAAACTACAATAGAGCTAAATGCTACAAAACATTTAAAAACCAATATTCAGGAAAAAAAGCAATGAAATAAAATTGACTTCATTGAATCTACATTTTGCCGAACATTAGAATTCCACTTCATTGTATAGTTGTAACATCAATGCAGTTCATAATAATCAGAACATAATAATTACATACATACATACATACATAATATCACGACTGTATCCCAGGGTAATGGGCACAGTGTAGTGTCCCACAGAAATTTTCTGGGTGGCACAGCATTTGTTATGGGCAGACGTTGCACTTATCATCAGTTGAACGTTTTGCTCGTTTCATCACTTTATGCAATAAAAATAAAACTTTTGCTATTTAATTTTGATCTTTCATCTTTAATTGTTTATAAGCAATTTGTTTTCACGTCAGGTCAGAAAGCGAATTGTTCAGATAAGGTTCACGATTTCTGAATAAAACAAATTTAAAGATTACTTGTTAAGTATATTTACGAGCATTAGAGAATCGAGGGAGCGTTACGTAATTTTAGAATTCTAACAAAGTAGAAATTAGACTATAATTGTGAATAACGTGGCGTGAAATCTTATTTGTTACTCAACTGAATTTATAATAACCAAGATTTCGGGAAGTAATCAATTTATTTACTTATTTAATTAGACACACCGACAGTCCACAATTTTTTTTATTTATTCGATAAAGTGACGAAACGAGCAAAACGTTCAACTGGTGGCAAGTGCAACGTCTGCCCATAACAAATGCTGTCACCCAGAATAATTCTTTGTAATACCACGCTGCGCCCGTCGCCTTGAGACATCAGTTCTTAAGTCTCATATGCCCAGTGATTACGCTAGCTCTCAGTGCCTTTCAAACCGAAGCACAGTAATGTCTACACACTCCAATTATTCTGCCGTGAAGCAGTAGTGTGCAAGCATTACTGTGTTTCGGTTTGAAGGGCACTGTGAACTAGCGTAATCACTGGGCATTTGAGACTTAAGAACTCATGTCTCGGGGTGACGGGCGAAGTGTGGTGTCACGCAGAAATTTTCCGGGTGACAAAGTATTTGTTAAATTAGGGGCAAACTTTGCCTTTACCATTAGGGGCAAACGTTGCATTTACCATCAGAAGAACGTTTTGCTCGTTTCGTCACTTTATCAAATAAAAATAAAAGAAAGACCAAAATTCATCAGTTCTCCGTTGCCTCGCAGGCAGGAACTTCTTTAAACCGGTAAGGTAAGGTGCCAGAAATGCCTCCAGTAAGAGCTTATAGTAAGGCAGTTTCCGACCCACGAGACCGTTCTTCAGAGCGAGCTCCCTATAAAGAATTCTAGGTACTACGATCTGTCTGTGTAGATGCTCTGAGTTAGCAAGCGTTGAACAATGGAAGATGACATGCCTAAGCGATTCGCCGTGAAGGCGACAAGTTCGACACACATTGACGGTGCCATCCCTTATGATGTATCACCGATAGTTGTTGGTCTTAATAACTTGATCTTGTATCACACAGACAAAACCATTGGTTTCCCTTAAGAGGTCACCAGAACGTTGTCAGCTTAGTGAATCGACAGTGTCAATGAAAGGCTCATGAAGAGCTTTGTAGAAACTTCCGTGGAGTTTTTTCTCTTTCCATACGGTCTCCCGGTAGAAAATGCTCTGTAGTGCCGGGTACTGCCATTACTCATTCGCCAAGGATAGAGGGGTAAGAGACGTCAGAGTGCTTCACCGGATTTCGACAGAGAGTAATTACGGAGACATTTCGCTATTAGCATACATACATACACTCACGACTTTTTCCCATTTAAGGGGTAGGCAGGGGCCACTCTCGTAGCCGACTTTTCGCTCTCGCGGGGAACGAGACGTGACGGTTGGCGTCGCCGCCATTTCGGTACGAGTACAACGTACGTACTACGGTATTGCGTTCCCACGAGCAGTATAGTGTCAGCATTGCATATCATGGTGTTATTCTGCACGTATAAAGGCTGTCCGTACAATACCTTAGTCACCTATTCGTCAGGCTATTCTACTCTACTACTCTGCCGGACACCTATCTGGCTTTGATTTTGCACGATGAGGGAATAATTTTTTTTTATTGCATTAAGTGATGAAACGAGCAAAACGTTCACCTGATGGTAAGTGCAACGTCTACCTATAACAAATGCTGTGCCACCCAGAAAATTTCTGTGTGCCACTACACTGTGCCCATCACCCTGAGACAAAGGTTCTTAAGTCTCATAAAATAATGCTTCATTTGTGTGTACTAAATAATATTTACAAATTAAGTTACAGTGGAATTATACAATTCTGTAATATTAAATGTTATATTATACGCCTTGTACATTTCACTGCAATTACATTAAAATTAGCGTTTCACAAAGCAATATCATGTAAACACAAAGGCGGCGTTACCGTTTGTCACAGCGCGTGTCAGATAATGCGAGTTTAAGCGGCGGCCGACTTGGTGCCTCAGGCGACTCAAACATTAGTACGGTCTGAACCATACCTACTAATTGTGTTACCTTGTGTGATAAATGAATCGTTAAAGATATACCATAACTCAATTTTAATTTACAAATGTTACTATCATATTTCCGATTTTCGAAATGATAAGTTTTGATATAGTTATTTTAATATTATTTTATTCTGTTGACATTATGAAATTGACGTTGACAAAATTATTAATTGACATATAATTTGCTTAAGGTGGTTTTTACTGTTGTTTCTATTTTTTTTTGTTTTTTTTTTATTGTATAAAGTGACGAAACGAGCAACACGTTCACCTGATGGAAAGTGCAACGTCCCTCATTTATATAAAGGCACAACTAAAAAATTAGGGTATTCGAGTTTTTTGCATAAATGGGCACAAAATTACTAGTACGAGTCCTACAACTTGTCTTTTACAGAAATTGGCCTAATTTATAAGATGCCGCTATAATTTAAAGAAATTTAGTAGGAGAGGGGCCTATCTTAAAAGCGGTTTTTTTGACACAATTTTTTTATAGTTAAATTATAATTTTTGTAATGTGTCAATTATCTATTATAGAGCTAAAATACTGTAAATTTTCGACCTTGATTTATTTTTTGCCTACCTTTTCAAATAAAAATGTTATGTACAAATTCCCAGTGGGTAAATGAAAATAATGAAGTTGCCCAATCTTTAAACTCGTTTTTCCAAAAGTAAGGATTTTCGATTAGTGCCCTTTTAATACTAAGGGTGCGAAATGCTGTGTCACCCAGAATATTTCTGTGTGACATCACACTGCGCCCGTCACCCTGAGACATCAGTTCTTAAGTCTCAAATGCCCAGTGATTACACTAGCTCACAGTGCCCTTCAATCCGAAACACAGTAATGCTTGCACACTACTGCTTCACGGCAGAATAACTGGCCCTGGGGTGGTGTACCCACCTAGACGGATTTCTGCATAGGAATCCTACCACCAGTAGTTATATGTTCTTCTATATAATTAACTTCATTTTTTATTAATTTTGTGACTAACGAAAAAAATTTGTACGCTTTATACTGCGTAAATATGTGGGAATTCCGTCTTTTTTTATAACACCAGCATGTTTGCTTTGTACACCCATGTTTTACAAATAAATTATCTTTATCTTTATCTTTATTTTTATTTATGGTCGTTGTGTGACCATAAATAAAGATAAAGATAAAGACTGATGATACCGGGCTTTAGACAATATTGTGACAACACTGTTCGATTCCCATTCGTCGGTGGATCGATTGGTAATAACGTGATTGGCTGTCAAGAATTGGCAGCCAATCACGTAATTACCAATCGAGAAACTGATGATGTTATGAAGTTTGGCGGTAGCCAGAGTCTTTAGATCGTGCAAGAAAAGAGACGTAAAAGCATGAAGAATAGTATAGTATTATTTTTTGACGAACTGAATTATATAAGTATTATATTATAAATTATTATTATTATAATGTTCACCTGATGGTAAGTGCAACGTATGCCCATAACAAATGCTGTTTCACCCAGAATATTTCTGTGCGACCCCTACCACTAGAGGGAGGACGGGCGGTGCTGTTTAAAAAACTAGGTAATATGCACCACTTTATATATTGCATGCGGTTCTTAGCAAAATAACTTACTCGTACTTTCCTGTATTATAATGGAATTCCGCAAAGTAACGCATGATTCTATTAACTATATTAAAAAAAAACAATACGAACAACAACACGCAACAGTCTATAAAAAATATATAATATAAAAACAATTTGTTTATTGTGTTGTTATATAAGGGTCTTGCAATTCTGTTACTATAATGCTCGTGGGAATAAAATGGGGAGTAAGAATATTTTGCCTCGTACCAAAATGGCGGCGACGTGGTTCGCCACCTGTCACGTCTCGTTTCCCGCGGGGGCGAAAAGTGGGCTGCGGGTGTGGTATTTGCCTTTGCCTTTATATGGGAAAAAGGCGTGCATGTACGTATGTATTGTACTGCCTACGTAATAAGCCCTTATAAAACTTTAAAATTATGCAACTATTTGCACAAAGCGGTATCATCCAGGTAATGTCTGCTTTTATATAATAGTGGTAAATGTGTCACCGCGACGATGGCTGATGACGTCATTAAGCGTATAATTAACGGACGTTCGTTACTTTAATGACGGATCACACTGTATATGTCGTTAAATATTTTTATATTAGTAGCGCCATCTATGTCGCCACATGAGAACCTCAAGAAATATTCTATACGCCCATAACCACTTTATCAAAGTTTCTGAGGTGCACACTATATATACAACATCTAAAGATTACTGGTTGGAGGATACGTCCGCCCCAGATCAGACGTTCCGATCCACCCGCCAGATCCCTTTTCCTTGGCACTATCATATTTTCATTTCATCTAGGCCAGAGCGACTGCCAATCGTACGCGCCGCTTATTCAATTATAATTATCTGTATTTTTTTATCTATGTATTAACACATTCTCATTTCACTCTTTCCTATATCCGCTTCCCGAAAAGCCGTGGTAGCT
Organism: Luehdorfia chinensis; assembly: GCA_019845155.1. NCBI lineage: Eukaryota > Metazoa > Arthropoda > Insecta > Lepidoptera > Papilionidae > Luehdorfia > Luehdorfia chinensis. The sequence continues at coordinate 128,492 of JAHVAK010000243.1, read as the reverse complement.
CAGGGGCCTGGTGCTCGCCTTTAATTTCATAGTAAGCGAGTAACCTGGGTTCAATCCCCGGTGCCAGCACCTCTTAAATTGTTCTACAATTTTAAGTGCTGATTTACCACGTGCTTAGCGGTGAAGGAAAACATCGTGAGGAAACCTGCATGTCCGAGGAATAGAAATATTTCGAGGACATGTGAAGTCCGCCAACCCGCATTGGAGCAGCGTGGCGGATTCTTCCTAGCTCCAAAAACCCTCTCAGAAATGAGAGGAGGCCTGTGCTCAGCAGTGGGACATTTATAGGCTGAAACTTTACTTTTTTTTATATCCGCTTCCCACACCCACTCTCTCTGACCTACCTGCCCGCTCTGTACAAAACGCTCTTTTTTATTGAGTAAAGTGACGAAACGAGTAAAACGTTCACCTTAAGTGCAACGTCTGCCCATAACAAATGCTGTGTCACCCAGAACAATTCTGTGTCACATCACACTGCGCTCGTCACCATGAGACATCAGTTCTTAAGTCTCACATGCCCAGTGATTACACTAGCTCTCAGTGCACTTCAATCCGGAACAGTAATGTTTGCACACTACTGCTTCACGGCAAAATAACCGACCCTGTGGTTGTGCCTAGATGGATTCCTGCATAGAAATCCTACTACCAGTGAAAATACTACACCAGCGCCTAGCATTTCACTTCAACTAGGTCGAAATACGACGATTTTATTACGATCTGACGCCGTTTTCCATTTTGCAAGTCCCATAGAGACTAATTACGGTTAACTTTTAACGAAGCAAAAAACTGCCAACTATTTTACAGCGCAGTTTAATATTCTCATTTAATCTATACAAATGAATAAAATTGAGGTGTCTGTTTGTAATGACAAAATAACAGCTTTTTACTCTAATAAAAGTATACACGGTACTTATAAGAAAAAAAACAACTTTTAAAATTTTGTCTGTCTGTGTGTTTGTTCCGGCTAATCTTCGAAACTATTATACCGATTATGACGGGGCTTTCACTGACAGATAGCCGATATTATAGCGGGTAATTAAGGCTACTTACTACTACTACATTTTAGAAAAATAATTAGGGTTCCGTGCAAAAAAAACCTCAAAATCTGATTCAAATAGGGAAGTATATGTGTATGTCATCGATCGGGATCGGCTTTTTTACGCGGGTGTTTTTTTATGTTTTAAATATTAAAAGACATTTTTTTATGTTTAAAATATTAAAAGGCAGTTTTTTATGTTTGAAATATTAAAAGGCAGTTTTTTTATGTTTAAAATATTAAAAGGCAGTTTTTTATGTTTAAAATATTAAAAGACATTTTTTTATGTTTAAAATATTAAAAGGCAGTTTTTTATGTTTAAAATATTAAAAGGCAGTTTTTTATGTTTTAAATATTGAATGACAGGTTATTTTTTTAAATGTCGCCCCACTGGATCGCACCCACGTTACAGGAGAGATCCTACTGTATCGGGAGCGTTTTACTGACACAGACTTCACATACATACAGTCACGCCTTTTTCCCGTATAAGGGGTAGGCAGGCGCCTCACACGTTGCCCACTTTTCGCCGCTTTTCGGAAAACGAGACTGACGGGTGGCGAACCACGTCAACGTCATTTTGGTACGAGTCAAAAAAAATCTTACTCCCCATTGCGTTCCCACGAGAGGTATAGTGACAGCATTGCATTGTATATGTGAAAAAATCAAAATTGTTTATTATCGGGTCTGGTTGTCTCCGTGTTTCTGACATTGCATCTCATCCTACCTCCGATATTATCACATCTGCGTTATGTCGGGTGCGGTTAGGTTGGGACGAGTGAGTGCCTGTACCTGTTTACCCGTACACATGTGGCACTATAATCACTCTTAAAGAATGACACTATAATATGCAATGCTGTCACTATACTGCTCGTGGAGCGCCTGTAACGTTGTGGTTAATAACCGGAAGTTCGTAATTTCTCAGGGTAGGTGTCCGGCAGCGTAGAACAGCACTTATCTCTTTAAAAGCGACTAAGGTATTGTACGAAAAGCCTTCATTCGTGCATAATAATAATAAATAAATAAATCTTTATTACAAAACATTTGTACACAATCTATATGTGAAGTCCCTGACTTCTGAGCTAAGTTTATTTAAACCTGTGTGACAGAAGTCAGTGTCTTCTCCCATTTGCAATGACACATTCATTTATTCGTGAATAAAGACTACACTGATGAAAAAACCAAATACACCTTAGTTGTGTTGTGTGTGGGGTGTGTGTGTGTGTGTGTGTGAGTGTATGTGTGTATTATTATATATTATATATATATATATTTGTTCATACAGATGCAAATTATGAAATCTAATAAAGATTACAATTTCTCAAAAACTAATATAATATGTATAATGCATATAAACTCTAATAATGCATCATAATAACAACTTCTCAGTTTCATCATAATCAAGGCTCAGTGGCCAAGTTTTTATCGCGTACTATGAAATTTAAAGCGCTTGGCCCCTGAGCTACCACGTCATTAGTTGTCTAGTAAGTAAAATTGTCAGATTTATATGAGGTCGCCAGCTTAAATTTTCATCTAATACAACGCAAAGATATTTAAAGCTAGATGATTTGGAAACTTCTAGACAGGAGCTTTTATTACAAATTGGGTAATTATTAGTTTTAGAAAGTGTAAATTGTAAATATGTGCTTTTAGAAATATTTAGGGTAAGAAGGTTAGATTGAAGCCATTGGTTAATTCTATGTAGCCCTTTTTCGGCGTTATACTGAGCCTCAGCCCAATTTTCGCCATGAAAAATCACAGGTGTGTCGTCTGCATACGTAAATATTTTCCCTTTATTTAGAGGCTGCTTACACAGGTCATTTATGTAAACTAAGAAGAGGCTTGGGCCGAGAATACTTCCTTGCGGACCGCCTATTTTAACTTGTTATGTACAGTCCCATAAAAAGTCCCTGAAAATCTTGAGAGCATTGCCTCTAATACCGATATAATTTAGTTTATCCACAAGAGCAGGAATCGAGATAGTGTCAAAGGCTTTGGCCAAGTCAAGCGCCGAGAAAAACGCCGAGACATTTATGTTTTGAGTCGATCTGTTGAGTAACATGGTTTATAAGTTGACTAACTGCATCTTCTGAACTTTTACCAGACCTAAACCCAAATTGCGAATCTGAAATAGTGTTGTTGCGCTCCCAAAAAGGTCATTAGTCGACTGCTTAAAATGTTTTCTAAAATTTTTGACAGCGAAGTCAAAACCGAAATGGGTCTATAATTTGATACATCATCTCGAGACCCACCCTTGTGGACGGACGTTATGAGTGCACGTTTAAAAACTTTTGGGAAAATACCCTGAGTTAAACAGAGTTCGATAAGCTTAGTAAGGGGAGCAATTATTTGAGACTTACACCTTTTAATAAATTTAGCAGGTATAGAATCCCAGCCTGTGGCACAGCTATTTTTAAGATTCACAAAAATCTGTCCAATTTCATGCTCATCTGGTGGAAGTAGTACGATAGAATTAAGAGTATTTGGGATGTCAAAATTATAAAAACCCTGTATTAAATTATCAGATGCAATCACTTTTTCTGCTAGTTGTTTACCAATATTAGAAAAATATTCATTAACAACTTGAGTAGTCTACTGGTGGTAGGATTCCTGTGCAGGAATCCGTCTAGGTAGGTACCACCCCAGGGCCAGTTATTCTGCCGTGAAGTAGTAGTGTGCAAGCATTACTGTGTTTCGGTTTGAAGGGCACTGTGAGCTAGCGTAATCACTGGGCATTTGAGACTTAAGAAGTGATGTCTCAGGGTGACGGGCGCAGTGTGGTGTCACACAGAAATATTCTGGGTGACACAGCATTTGTTGTGGGCGGACGTCGCACTTACCATCAGGTGAACGTTTTGCTCGTTTCGTCACTTTATACAATAAAAAAAAAGAGTACCAGAAACCGTGGTACTGGTAGTGCATAATAGGGCTTCGGCCGATGTTTTTGGTTTTGTGAAATCGACCACTGATTTTATTGCATTCCATGTATCCTTGTTTGTTTTTGCGTTACATAAAAGTGATTTCTCATAATCTCTTCGAAGTTTTTTTTAATAAAGAGTTACAGTAGTTTCGGTACCGTTTGTATGAAACTTCTGCAATTACGCTATTGGGATGTTTTTTAAACTGTTTGTGTAACTTGTCTCTATGACGAATACAACGTAGTAAACCAGTTGTCAACCATGGTTGCAATATTCTTTTCCTGTTAGGAACATTATAAATCTAGGTACTATTTTGAATTGCCGTAGAAAGTTTTTCGACAAAAAGGGAAGCAACTGCAATTACATCAGTATTTGGAGTAATAAATGAAAAATCCACGGCCTCGAGGTATTTAATTGCCGCCTCAAAATCAATTTTTTTAAATATCATTTTATTATCTCTACTATGTGTCTTTCTAAGACTCAGCAATACAGACGAGTGGTCAGTTATTGTAGAATCTATGACAAATACTGAGGCGGGAGTAAAGTTTTTTAACATTACATGGTCCAAGCAGTTATTCAATCTAGTAGGATATGTGTGTCCTGGCAGCATGCCCAACTCTGCTGATAAATTCAAATATGATGTGCTGTTCCTGTCGTTATTATTAGGCTTTATATCAATATTAATGTCACCAACAATAATAATATTCTTTTTTGGATTCAAAGGACGAATGATATTTTTGATCAAATTAAGAAAGCTAGACTAGACCTATATACGGCTAATACAACAGTGTCTGAATCAAAATTTATTAAAAGGAAATTTGCTCCGAGTGGTTCAGGTTCCTCTACATTACATTTAATGTGTTTTTTTAAATATACAACAATACCGTCGTTCTGATTTAAGCTTTTAGAATAATATGTAATATAATTGTCTATATGTGGGACATTTTTACCATCGGTGATCCAGGGACTATCATATCAATTTCAAACGTAAATCTACTTATTTGTGCCAGAAAACTATCCAAATTTTTATATATACTACGAATATTTTGACAAATGATATTAAGAACTGAGGCAGAACTTTTTACAAGAATATTGCATGTCTCAGTATCGCAGTTGCATGCTGAAGCAACAGAGACATTATCTAATTCAGTCGAGAGAGTTAAATTTAAACTAGAATTAGCCATTTTCAATAATTAATATAAAAAAGTGATCGAAAATAATATTATAATAAAATAATAAATAAATAAGCCATTTCTTATTTCTAATTTTTCATGCAATTACAGTAATTATTAAACTTGAGAGCTATATATTTATTAATGTTTTATAATTTTTTTTTACAATATTTGTATATATTATATTTTTATTATATTTTTTTAATATTTAAATGAGAAGCCCTCTGCGGGTAAAGGCCTCCTCCAATTTTGTCCATTGTTTTCTATCTTTCGCCTTTGAATGCCACTCGTCTCCTGCTGTATCTTTGATGTCGTCGAACCATCTTCTAAAAGGCCTGCCTCTTTTCCTTTTCCCCTTAGGTCCTTTCCATAGGACGACAGTACGCTTTGTCCATCGAGTGTCCGTCGTTCTGGCTATATGACCTGCCCATTTCCATTTTAGTTTCATGGAGTGAAGTAAGAAATCTATTTGTCTTGTTCTTTCTCTTATCTTGGTGTGGCGTACTCTATCTCTCCTTCGTATCCCTAATATGGAGCGTTCTAATTTTTTCTTTTGCCTGTTTCGTGTATGTCCAGGTTTGTGAGCCATATGTTAGACACGGAAGGATGCCGCTATCTATTACTTTCTTTCTCACAGAAAGCGGCATGTCTCCTTTCATTTTCTCTTTGTGAGCCCAGTATTTTTGCCATGTTATGTTTATCCTTCTAGTTATTTCTTCCAAGTTGTTGTTCCGGTGAAATGAGACTTGTTTATCTAGGTATATGTAGGTATCTACATATTCTAGGTTTTCGTTTCTTATCTTTATCGGTGATTTTGAGGAGTTGGTCATCAATTTAGTTTTTTGCAGATTCATTTCTAATCCCACGCGTGCGCTTTCTGACTGTAGGTGTTGTATCATATTTTCTAATTGTGAAATTGATTCTGAAAATAAGATTATGTCATCAGCAAAGCGCAGATGGCTAAGGTATTGGTCACTTATTAAGATACCAAGGTTTTTCCATTCAAGTTTCTTGAATATCATCTCCAATACTGCAATAAAGAGTTTTGGGGATAGAGGGTCACCTTGTTTTACGCCTCTTCTGATTTTTATTTCAGGACCGCTTGTTTCCAGTCTGACTCTACTTGTACTTCTCATATATATGATTTTATTATATTACAGTAGGTGCCGTCTATGTTGTTTGCCATCAAAGCCTCCCATATTGAGTAGTGTGAAATATAGTCAAATGCCTTCTGGTAATCAGTAAAGGCTAAGTAAAGAGGTCTTTGGAAATCCTTGTATTTCTCTATTACGTTCTCCAAGGTTTGGATATGGTCAATGGTAGAGAATCCTCTGCGAAAACCTGCTTGCTCTACAGGTTGATTTTTGTCGATTTTTGTAGATATTCGGCTTAAAATACATTGTGAGAATAGTTTGTAGAGACTCGGTAGTAGACTGATAGGGCGATAGTTTCTAATGTCGTTTGTATCACCTTTCTTATATAATAATATAATATTCGATTTCGTCCATTGTTCGGGCACTCTCTCCTCTTTAATTATGGTATTGAATAGAGCGGTAATTATAGGTGTTAATAGAGTTCGTCCCAGCTTAAGTGCCTCGTTTGGAACACCGTCTGGGCCTGGACTCTTGTCTGATTTCAGCCAATTTATTTCTCGATCTATTTCTGTTGTGTTCCATTCAATATTTGCTTTACTTTAAGGTTAGAAAGTTATGATTTCGGAGTTTTCATTATTTTTTTGGTCGTAGAGGTTGGCATAAAAATTTGTTGCTATTTTTAGAATATTTTCTCTGTTGGTTGAGGGTGTAGAGTATTCCAATAGGCTTGGTATCCAGGTTTTGTGTGTACGGAGTTCTTTGTATGCACGTTTGCAGCTAGCACTAGTCCTCAAGTGTTTCTCTATTATTTTTGATCTGTGATTCTTGTAGTCTTTTCTGATACTTTTATTAGTTTCTTTATAGATTGAGCTCAATTTTATCTTATTTTCGTGGCTTTTTGGTTTAAAATTTTGTAGTTTATGACGTTGTTTAATGAGACTTAAGGTTTCCTCGGTAAGGATTTTGTTTAATTTGCACTTATATTTTTTATAGTTAGTAGAATCAGGCGTTACTTTGCGGAAATCCATTATAATGAAGAAAAGTAAGTTACTTTGCTAAGATCCGCATGCAAAATATAAAAATGGTGTATATTACCTAGTTTTTTGAAGTGCACCACCCGCCCTCCCTCAGTAGCGTGCACAAGCAAACTAACACCGCCACCAGGAACCGCCACCAGGTACCCTCCACCAACCACTACAATACCACCACTAGATAATATACACCACTGAAGTCGAGAACACGACACGTGTTTCGCCCCAAAACGAGGCATTATCAAGCGTAATAGACTCTACGACAGACGGTAATATACACCATTTTTATATTTTGCATGCGGATCTTAGCAAAGTAACTTACTTTTCTTTACTTATATTTTTGTTTACCTGTTTTCATGCTGTCTAGTATACATGCTTCAAGTTTATTGTATAAGGATTGGCCTGTACATGAATCATCTGGTTTTATAGATTTTATATTATTTTCTAATTTTTCTAGGTAGAAACTTGCTTCTTTTTGGTTTTTTAGGGTATATGTAGAGCATCTGTACTTTATTCGGTTTCTTTTCGTTTGTTTAAATGATATTTTAGATCTGACCATTCTGTGGTCTGATGGGAACTTTATGGTATTTAAAACATGTACATCTTTGAATTTGTTTGGAAAATTTGTAAGAATGTAACCTATTTCATTCGTGGTTTACTGATCTGGTGACTTCCACGTCCATTTTTGACTAGACTTTTTTTTGAAAAAAGTGTTCATAATGGATAGATTGTATTCTTGAGCATATTGGATTAACAATTGACCTCTAGGGCTTCTTTTACCGAACCCGAAATGTCCAAGAAGTTTGTTTCCTTCGGTGTCTTTCTGCCCTACTTTTGCGTTGAAGTCGCCCATAACTATTATATATTTACTTGAATTTTCATGAGCTCTATGTAGAGTTTCGTAAAATGACTCAATTTCGGCTTCTTCAGACTCTTCGGTAGGTGCGTATACTTGGATAATAGTGATTGGTGTATCCGATGATGTCGTATTTAACATTGTTGAGGGCGTTCGTAAGTTCTATGAGTTTGGACGTGCTTGCCAGAGTTCTTACATTGTATGTGCCGATGTGGAAATCGATTTTATTTTTCTTATTTTTTAAAATGTCTTTCTGTTGTGTTGGAGGGTTGTAGTCAAGAGAAGAACCCGTTAAAAAATAATATTAGATTTCAATAATCTTCGAGATTCGAATAAATATATCAATGGATACTGCAAAATAGTAAATTTATTTTTAAGTGTGTATAAGGACATCTGTTTTAGTTGTGATATGTGTAATTGTGGTGTGTGAAAGTATAGTGGGTGCACAGTGAATATAAAAATGTAAGGTTTTGAGTTTACTATAATTAGTGGGCAATATGAGAATTTGCATATGTGAACACTAAACAACTTTTCAATAAACATAAATATATGGAGATATAAAATATAGAGAGCGTTAGGATGTATCACTAGTCATTGTTGTTGACGAATGCTTATCAGATCTGCCTCGCTTTTAACTTGAATTTGTCGCTGTGCATCTTCTTTGCGGAGGTAAATTTTGCCAAATGAAGTCCAACAATACTTATATTCATTGTCTTTTGCGAATTTTCGTGCTAAAAAGTAAATTCTATGCGATTTAGGTGTTAGTCGTTCTGATATGTACACTGGTTTCGCAGGCCCTACCAATTTTAAGTGAGAAGTATTTAACTTGTTTTGCTTATTTTAGAAATTGAATTGTCATGCACATTTTAAAAAAAATTCTTTGGTAATGGAACTTATGAAATCAATAACAATGAGTGATGTATATATATATAATAAGACCATTATATGCAATGCTGTCACTATACTGCTCGTGGGAACGCAATTCGGAGTAAGAATTGTTTTACTCCGTACTAGGTTACCGAACGCCTGTAACATTGTGGTTAATAACCAGAAGTCATTAATTTCTCATGATAGGTGTCCGGAAGAGTAGAACAGCACCTATCTCTTTCCTACCGAGGCGTCGTAAGAAGCGACTAAGGTATTGTACGGACAGCCTTCATTAGTGCGTAATAAGACAAGAATATACAATGCTGTCACTATTTTGCTCGTGGGGACGCAATGGGAAGTAATAATTTTTTGTTTTTCGAAAAAGCCGCAGTTCATTCAAACCCGCTGGTGGTTAAAGCAGCAAATTATTAATGATGCACGAAACGCTGACTGGTCTGAGGTTTTTAACGCTGAGTCAATGGATGAAAAGGTGGACTGTTTTAATAGCATTTTGACTAATCTCTATGATGTCCATGCTCCCGTACGAGCAGTCAAGATGAAGCATCTTCCTGCAAATTAGCTTACGGAACAAATACGAGTTGTAATGCATAAAAAACTCGCTGCGAAAGCTAGATACAAACGAACTCCGACCAGCGAGAATAAAGTGAAGTATGCTGAAATAAGAAATCACTGCAACAAGGTGTGTAGGGGTGCACAACGCCGATTTATCCATAAATCTGTAAAGAATAACGATTCTGCAAAAGTATGGTCTGTTCTTCGGTCATTAGGAGTTGAAAAATCCCGAATAAGTAATATTCCTAAAGACTTAGATTTAAACTCATTGAACCTTCACTTCTCCTCTTCGCACAATTTTGATTTACTTATTAAAAATCAAACTTTAGATTTTCTTTCTACTTTACCAACTCCTGACTTTCCACCTTTTTTCTTTCGCCAATTTACTGATTGTGATGTTAAAAAGAGCATATCATCCATATCATCGAATGCGGTCGGTAGCGACAGCATTAGTAAAAAAATAATAGTACCCATCCTCGACGACATTGTCCACGTCCTATCCCACCTACTTAACTTCTCGATCGCCGAGGGAATTTTCCCAAGTGCGTGGAAGGAGGCTCAAGTGACTCCTTTTCCCAAAAAGCCTAATCCGTCCATGTTTTCTGATTTCCGTCCTATCTCGATACTCCCATTCCTATCTAAAGTCCTGGAGCGCCTTGTTCAACAGCAACTCTGCCTCTTTCTTAACACAAATAACTTGCTTAATCCTTTCCAGTCCGGTTTTCGCCCAGGTCACAGTACATCCACAACTCATCAAAATTACTGATGATATAAGAAACAATATGGATAATAAACAAGTCACTGTTCTGGCACTGCTGGATTTCAGCAATGCCTTTAATAACGTTGACTTTGTTATATTATTAGCACTTCTATGCTCTCTTAACATAACTCCAACAGTAATTGGGTGGTTTCGTAGTTACCTGTTCGGTCGCCGGCAACGTATTTGTGTTGACGATTCATTATCTTCTTGGTGTCAACTGAGTGCCGATGTACCTCAGGGCGGCGTTTTGTCTCCTATTCTCTTTGCTATCTTCATTAACTCTATCTCCAATCAACTATCTTCATTAACTCTATCTCCAATCAACTATCTTCTTCCTACCACCTCTATGCAGATGATTTACAAATCTACACGCAGGCTCCCATTGAGCGTTTGTGCGAAGCCATTACTTGCACTAATTTAAATCTGCAACGCATCCTTGATTGGAGCAAGTCCTATGGCCTGAAAGTAAATGTCAGCAAAACTCAGGTCATAGTTATAGGTAGCGCAAGGATGATTGCCAAGGTTGACTGGGGCTGCCTTCCGAATGTCGAATTTGATGGAACTGTCATAGAGATTAGTAAAACTGTGAAAAATTTGGGTGTCGTTATGGATAGGCAGCTGTCGTGGGGACCTCAACTAGCAGCGGTTAGCCGAAAGACCTTTGCTGCAGCTGCCTCTCTGAAACGGCTGCGAAACTTCCTTCCAACTTCCACTAAAATTACGCTCGCACAATCACTGTTGCTCCCTATTCTCGAATACGCCGATGCCTGCTATCCCGATTTAACCGAAGACCAACTTAATAAACTAGAGCGGCTCCAAAATTTCGCCATCCGTTTCATATTTGGCCTTCGCAAATATGATCATGTTTCTGAATATCGCCACAGGCTCAAGTGGTTACCTATTCGCCTTCGCCGGAATGCACACATCCTTTCTCTTCTCTACACTATCTTTTTTATTCCCTCCTCCCCGATTTACCTTAAGGAACGTTTTGAGTTTCTCCGTCTCTCCAATCCTCGATCCTTGCGGTCCTCTGTAAACTCACCAGTTAAAAACTCCTGTACACTCCACAGTTTTCTATGGTAATTTTTTCACGCTGCAGGCTACAAAACTGTGGAATGCTCTTCCTATCTCTATCCGACATGCCAAATCTCTCCCCATTTTTAAAACCCTGGTTGCTGAACACTATCTGTCATTGCTAAATACGTCGTCTTAATACCTATGTCTTATTATTTACTATAATTATTTTTGTATTTATGTTTATTCATCTTTCTGTCCTTAAATGACGTACTCGTATATGCATATATATTTAAGTATGGAAATTATATAAGTATTACATATATCTATCTATATATATATATATCTTGCTAAACATTTTATATATTTAAATTTTATTTATGTACTTTATTGATTTGTTTTTATCAATTTGTACACTGCCGTCCCTATTTGTCAAATTTTAGTTTTTGTCCATCCAAAGGTTGCCTGGAAGAGATCGCTTTTAGCGATAAGGCCGCCCATTGTACCTTTCATTAATTTATTTTTTCCTTTATGTATATTTTTTCTATGGTGTACAATAAAGTGATATTTAATTTATTTTATTAATTAATTACTGACCAAACAGAACACGACCCACGGACGTCTCAGCTCTTCCTGACCACGATACCGTCAGTCACGATCCAGGCCACACTGTACACACAGTCAATAGCTTTAACATAACACGCAACAACAACGCGCGACCACCGTAGAGAGCGGCGCGCAATAGTCAATAATCACACCGCGTACACACGATTCACCCATGTTCCAGGGCGGTTCTCACCGCCCAGAGTTACCGACACACAAGTCGACAGTCCGAATGGACGCGCGCAGCCTCCCTCGGACGGTCATTAGACGACTTAAAATATTTAAGATTTTCGAAATCGCGAAAGCACGCAGCGAACGCGACACAGTCCGAACTTCGAGGTTTTTGTAGGAGTTTTTATTTATTGATTTATGTTTGGGTCAAACCAAGCCTGGCCCGCAAGCGCAGTATCCGATGAAGCTGTAAAAGCCGAGAAGGCTAACAGCAATTACATCACTATATATATGTGTGCAGCGAACGACATCGCTGCTTCAAAAGTGACCCCGAAGTATTTGACGGTCTTTTCCCAGGGAATAGGGCGTCCGAAGAGGGTGATTGTACCTAGCTGATTGTTGCCGATTGGGTGACATCATCTAGCGGGCTTTGGTGTGCCCCTCAAGAAGTATATCGCTACACTTTCCTCGGGGTTTACCTCTATTCTACATTTGCGGAACCATTCGCCTAGGCGATCGGCTGCGGCTTGTAGTTGAATCGTTATGCGGCCGTTGTGCTTGTCGGAATAGTACAGGGTCGTGTCATCAGCGAAAAGCACAAGATTGACTTTCGGGTCTTTATGAATATCGCTAGTGTATAGCGAGAAAAGGAGTGGGGAGAGGCAGGAGCCCTGAGGGACACCCGCTCGGAGACGGCGGCTTGAGGAGCGCGTTTCCTCTACCCGGAAGCGATATAGGCGGTTAGACAAGAAGGCTCGTATGATGTTCACGAGTCTGTCTGGCACTTTAGTGTGATACAACTTGTAATACAAGTCGTCGTGCCAGACTTTGTCAAATGCCTTTGCGGCATCGAAAAATAAGGCCCCTGTGCCTACAAGCTTAGGGCGGTCGTTTAAATTCTCTAAAATGTGCTCCGTTAAGTGGTGCACTTGATGAGTACACGAGTGTTCGGGGCGAAAGCCGAACTGCTCGTCTGGAAGAATATTATTTGTAAGGACATAGTTTTTTAATCGACTGAGTATAATTCGCTCATAAATCTTAGCCATCGGGTTGAGGAGCCTTATTGGGCGATAATAAGACGGGATGTTCCTAGGCTTGTTTGGCTTCGGAATGCCTATAACGTCGGCTTCCTTCCAGTCGTCCGGGAAGGAGCAACACACTGCGCTCGTCACTCTGAGACACCAGTTCTTAAGTATCATATGCCCAGTGATTATGCTAGCTCTCAGTATTCTCCAAAAAACTGGCCCTGGGTTGGTACCTGGTGGTCCTGCTAAGGAATCCGTCTAGGTAGCACCACCAGTTTTTTTTTATATTATAAAGTAACGAAACGAGCAAAACGTTCACCTGATGGTAAGTGCAACGTCCGCCCACAACAAATGATGTGTCACCTAGAATATTTCTGTGTGACAGCACACTGCGGCCGTCACCCTGAGATATCAGTTATTAAGTGTCAAATGCCCAGTGATTATGCTAGCTCACAGTGCCCTTCAAACCGAAACACAGTAATGCTTGCACACTACTGCTTCACGGCAGAATAACCGGCTCTGGAGTGGTACCTACCTAGACGGATTCCTGCATAGGAATCCTACCACCAGTATTAATTTCTCCTATCATCTGTAGGATTTTGTTGCAATTACGGATACATTGTCATTTAATGATTATCATTAGGTGCTATAATCACAGAAAAAAATCAATTATTCTCAAAATAGATTATTCTTACAATAGACAGAGAGAAAATGAAAACCAGGTGATGGGCAGCAGCATATTCGTGGAACATCTGAACAAATAAACTGCCAACCCGCCTGCCAATCGTGGCAACTATTGCAAAATCCCCCCAAAACGAGAGCTACAAACTTTTGTGGCAATCTATAAGGGAGGCCTATGTTCAGCAGTGGACTAGTGGTTGGTTAGAACGACGACGACTGTCCGAATCAACGCATTAGGACGCATTTTGCTCAGATAGGATTAAACAACATTTTTATCTAAGCAATTACAATCCGATGCAATTGTAACGAATTTTATTTTTATTGGAGTAAGTGATGAAACGAGCAAAATATTCACCTGATGGTAAGTGCAACGTCCGCCCATAACAAATGCTGTGCCACACAGAACACTTCTGTGTGACACCTCACTGTGCCCATCACCCTGAGACATCATTTCTTAAAGTCTCATATGGCCAGTGAGTGCAAACATTGCTGCCTTTCGCTTTGAAGGACACTGTGCGTAAGCTAGCGTAATCACTGGGCATAATGAGACTTAAGTACCTATGTCTCAGGGTAATGGGCACAGTGTAGTGTCACACAGAAATTTTCTGGGTGACACAGCATTTGTTATGGGCAGATGTTGCACTTACCATCAGGTGAACGTTTTGCTCGTTTCATCACTTTATGCAATAAAACAAAAAAAACTGTTTTCCTTAGTTAACCTTTACAAAATACATACACACAGTCACGCGTCTTTCCCATTGGTGTAGGCAGAGACAACATCTTTCGACTTGTTGCGACCCTGACACGTATCTTTCGCTTCTTCTACTTTCGTGAGCGTATATAAGCTCGTCGGTACTACTGACGTGGCCTTTACTTAAACCGTCTTCGATCAGATCATGATGCTTTCGCCTGCGTCGACCCTTACCTTCTTGCCCATTCACAATCACCTCATAAACCTGTTTAGTCGATCTTCTTTACAAAATTTGTGAAAAAAATTTGTTTTTCAGCACAAATGTCTCCGGCTGGCTCTCGAATCAAGCACCTGCGGCGCTGACACTGACCTTAGGCGACACGGTCAACGCTAAACAAATACGAGTATTAATTCTGTGATATGCTTCGTCATTAACGACCTACCATTCATACTAATAAAACCTTGAACGAGTACGCTTTAGGGCGGATTTCACCGTTGAAAATAAACCCGATTAGTTCAATCTAAACGAAGTTTAAGCGTTTAACTGAGTTCAATAGTACACTTCGCATTTCATTAACATCAAATGAACGCAGTCAATGCTAAACGCGATTAATATTCAGAACGCCCAATTTTCGACGTTCAACTATTTAAACGCGTTTAAAGAGCTCTGTCATTGTCAATTGCACAACTATGTGAACACTATGTGAAAAAATATTTTTAATTCGTATTGTGTATTGTTGCATACCTATGTAACCTATGCATAAAAACGGTCTGTTTGATGTCGCAAAATACGAAATACATCGAGTTTTTGTTTTAGATTGAAACGATATTTCATGTTAACTTCGATTTTCGAAACACGATCAAGATGGAGCTGATGTAATCGGTTAGGCGAAAAACGAGATTAAATGATAAATTTGAACTCAGTTAAGTAAATCGTGGTTTTATTAAACATCGTTTCCAAAGCGATCGGTGAAATCGGGTCTTAATTATCCTTTCCTGTGATCTAGTTGAATGAACTGCTCGCGTTTTCCTCGTATTTTTGTTAAGTCATTGCTTGCTCGTTGTGGTTTCCGAATCGCTATTAATCAATGGTCGTGTTATGAGTAGTAATTGATATCTAATGTTTATATTGCAGTTTGTATGCATCCCAGGAACTTTATTACGGTGAATGGTTTCAAAATAATTTTCTTTTGAATCTAATGGTTTATCATTAATATTATTTTTACTAGCAACGCTATTGAAATTACTAATATATATGTAGGTAAAGCACTAGAACTTAGCTTAAAAGCTTGACTTGTGGTAGGATTCCTATGCAGGAATCTGTCGAGGTAGGTACCACACCAGACCAGTTATTCTGCTGTGCAAACATTTCTGTGTCTTGTTTTGAAGGGCACTCAGAGCTAGCGCAATCTCTAATGGAAGGATTACTACATAGGAATCCTACCATTAGAGATTGCACGGATTGGAGTGTTTTCTGCTTACATAAAACCCGTTTTGTTTCAGCCTATAAATGTCTCACTGCTGAAGCACAGGCCTCCTCACATTTCTGAGAGGGTTTTGGAGCTAGGAAAAATCCGCCACGCTGCCCCAATGCGGGTTGACGGACTGCACATGTCTTCGAAATATTTTTTATTTCTCAGACATACAGCTTCCCTCACGATGTTTTCCTTCCCATGAATGTATAATAATAAATTACAAATGCAATATACTTATATGTATAAATAGCTACATGCATTAATTCAACACAATAAATTAATTAATGTTATTTAGAAAAGTATTCCCTGTGCTGTAATATATTGCACATATTACGAGTATCTCAAAAAAGACCACATTTGACAGATTTGTTTCTTACACTTTTAACTTTTTGTGTATGTTATTTATTTTATTTATGTATTTTGAAATGAATGAAATGTTATATATTTTATTGTGCATCGATAATCAAATCGGAAACATACAAAATAACAAAACTGCTAACAAATTAAGGTACAATTGGCGGCCTTATCGCTTACAAGCGATCTCTACCAGGCAACCACGTTGCAAAGGATATTATGACCAGAGAGAAAGGGTTAGACTGAAATATAATTAGAAGTTCAGTAATATTTAGGAAGATATATATATATTTATACATTCACAATACATACATACATAATATAAAATACATATACAAGAACATAAAGGAGCAAGCAAACAATTTTGTAATTATTTTAATATTGATTATATTTATATAAGTTAGGCATATTACTTTTAAATAGATAGCATCCCCCCATATTTTTTTCACCATCAACCAGGGTTGACTGGCAAAGAATGCCACAAGGCATTAAGTCCGCCCATCGTAGCCCGTAGCTTGAGGTGTTAACAATAAAGATTGAATAAATAAAAGTACATACATACATTCATAAGATCACGACTGTATCCCATAAGGGGTAGTCAGAGACTGGGCACTCACTGCAAAAACAGATGACTGCCACAATCCACGTTTCACCAAAACAATATAATGCACTTGGTGCTGATAGGTGGTGAGCCCATCGCCACCATGCGCTGTTGGGTGCACAGTGCAGTTTAACTCCTTACTCGCCTTTTACGAGATCCATTGGATGAGATGGAGTGGTAGGATTCTTTTAACGAGCCGCCACCACACGGCTCATTGTAAATAAAAATAAAATTGTATAACACAAGCAGAAACGCAAGTATGATTCCTATGCAGGAATCCGTCTACGTAGGTATCACCCCAGTGCCAGTTATTCTGCCGTGGAGCACTAGTGTTCAAACATTACTGTTTCGGTTTGAAGGGCACTAAAAGCTAACGTAATCACTGCACATGATAACGAATAAGAACTGATGTCTCGGGGTGACGCGCTCACTGTGGAGCCACACAGAAACGATCTTGGTGACACAGCATTTGTTATGGGCAGACGTTGCACTTACCATCAGGTGAACGTTTCGCTCGTTTTAGCACTTTATCAAATAAAAACTAAAAAAACCTCCGGGACAGCCCTATCTTTATATTTTTAAACCATGCCTCACACCACGATGTACTTGTATCGTGTTTGAGTGCGTTTTAGACATAAATTTAACGGCGCAAAGATTTGTATTTGCAAAGGCATTTTTCATTTGTATATTTTTTTTTAAAACGCTGTTATTCACTGCTGACGTAAAAAAAAAACGCTTTTCAAATATCACACTCCTTTCAAATGAACAATTTAATTGGTTAAAGTTTCTTCTACTGACCTAGTGACGTCATCTCGTTTCCTAATATTTTTGTTAAGTCATTGTCTAGCAATTGCCGTGCGTTCTCACGGAGCAAGATTATCAATGCTCACATTATTTAAAAAGGAATTGATTTTTATTAGTTTGTCTATACTTGTAGAAGCATAATAAAGACGACTTTGAACTAACAAAAGGGCCAAGTAAAAAGTTACCAAGCGGGTTATCAATAAATATTACTATTCAAGGATACTAATATTTTGAAACGTGCCGTCGTTGTATATTTTTGAAAATATAATGTACGTACGGAAACACGTGAATTAATTTAATGAAGAAGTGACTGTAGAATGGTCCGAGACGGACACGCTAGATGTTCCTGTGTCGGCCCATTTTTAGGTTGGCCAAAACTCGAAAGTCTTTTCTTTCTAGATCCATAAAATTTTATAACTAAATTCCTAAAAATGTGACTCAGAACACTGCCATTGATTTCTACAAACTTGTCAAGAAGACATTATTAGAAAAAGCGTATTAGAAAATAGATCACAACATAGAGGACATAGGTATGTGTAAATAACTCTTACTCTGCACTTGCAAACCACCTGCCTATCGGAAATACAATATTGTAATAAAATAATGTATTTTATACATGGCTATTCTACTCGAATAGCCCCTACTTATACTGCTCGTGGGAACGCTATGTGTAAGAATTTTTTGACTCGTACCAAAATGGGGGAGAAGTAGTTCGCCACCCGTCACCTCTCATTACCCGCGGCGGCAAAAAGTGGGCTACGTATGTATATACATACATACATAGAAGTCACGCCTCTTTCCCATAGAGGTAGGCAGAGACCACATCTTTCCACTTGCTACGATCCTTACACACATCTTTAGCTTCCTCTACTTTCATTAGTGTTTTCATACAAGCTCGTCGGTTGCGGGTACTTTTGACGTGGCCTTTCCTTAAAACGATTTCGATCTGATCGTAATACGTTCGCCTACGTCGACCCTTACCGGCTTGCCCATTCACACTCGCCTCATAAATCTGTTTCGTCAATCATTCTTTCATCCATCCTCTCTACGTGTCCGAACCATCTAAGCATCCCTTTCTCTATCTTTGTCACTACATATTCTACCACACCGCAAATTTCTCTTATCACGTTGTTTCTCAGTTTATTCATCAAAGTCACTCCAGCTATACTTCTCAAACTTTTCATTACAACAGCATTAATCTTATTTTCATGCTTCTTCTGCCAGACCCTAACATTCACTACCGTGCATAAGTGTGGGGACCAGTACTCCTCTATGTACAGCCAGTCGTGCCTTTTTAGATACATTCTGGCTGGTATTCAGGCTGGCACATAAAGTTATGCAGGGCCCCATGTAATTTATTTCCTGCAACGATCTTTATCAATATTACAGTCATACTTTCCGTGTCTCGAAAATTTTGAACCCAAATATACAAACTCTTCCACTTGTTTCACTCTTTCTCCTTCAATGAGAACTCTGTAATCCGCCATACTTTCTACTCTTTCAAAAACCATTACTTTCGTCTTATCTATCTATATATCTACATTATCTACATTAATGCTTTGTAGAGCATCATTCATAATATTAACCATCGCCTGCAACTCCTCCTCCGATGATGCTAATATAACCTGATCATCGGCGTATAGGAGGCATTTGACATATCATTTATTCTTAATCCAAACGCACTCTCTTTAAGATCTTTCAAGCAATTGTCTATAAATAGGTTAAACAGCCACGGAGAAGCCACACATCCCTGTCTAACACCTTTTTCGATGTTAAACCATTCTGTACGCCCCGTTTACCCTGACAAGCAATGGAATCCTTATACAGTGATTTCAGTGCTTGTATCAAGCTGCCGTTCACCCCATATATAGACAGTGTCCACCACAGTTCATTCCTCATCACTCTGTCATAAGCCTTTTCCAAGTCATAAATGCGCAATAGACCTTTTGACTTTGAGTCAAGAATTTTTCGGCTGTGCTTCGTAAGGAAATGACCTGATTCACGCATCTCATCCCTCTCCTGAATCCCGCTTGTACATCCCATATCTTCTCTTCAGTATCATTCATCACTCTCTTAATCAACACCTTTGCATACAGTTTGCCAACAATGCTGAGCAAGCTAATGCCTCGGTAGTTTTTGCTGTGTTGCTGCGACCCTTTTCCTTTGTTAAAGTGGTACGATGACGGCCTTGCACCAGTCTCCTGGTACGTTGCCGTTCCTCCAGTAAAGGTTAAAAAGGTGGTACAGCTGAGTAGCTACCACGCCCTGTCCAGCTTTCAGCATTTCTACTGTATTATATGTACTGTATTGTTTCATATCCTGCAGCCTTGCCTAATTTCATACTATTCAACGGTTCCACGATCTCTTCCATGCTTAAATCACTTTCTTTGCTATCTTCATTCATGTCCCCGATTGAGGCCTGTATACACACACACACATTATATATATATATATATATATATATATATATATATATATATATATATATATAGATGTAATGTAACAGCCTATAAATGTACCACTGCTGAGTACAGGCCTACTCTCATTTTTGAAAGGGTTTTGGTGCTGGAAAGTGTCCGCCACGGTGCTCCAATGCGGGTTGCCGAACTTCACGTATCCTTGAAATATTTTTATTCCTGAGACACGCAGTTTTCCTCACGATGCATTCCTTCACCGCTGAGCACGTGGTAATCAGCACTTAATATAATGTCACTTAATATATAACAATTTCAGAGGTGTCGGCACTGGGGATCGACCTTAGATCACTCGCGTACCATTAAATACCCGGCTAATATAAACGTTTAGTGCAGTGATATCATCTCGTTGCCTTATATTTTTGTTAAGTCATGGCGTTGCGCAATTGCTGTCGGTGGTTCCCACATTATACATACATATGCCCATAACGCCTTTTTCCCATATAAAGAGGTAGGCAGAGACCAAGCACGTAGCCCACTTTTCGCTCGGTGTGCGGTTGGCGAACCACGTCTCCGACGTTATGGTAAGAGTCAAACAATTGTACTCCCCATTCGCGTTCCCACGAGCAGTATAGTGAAAGCATTGCATATTATGGTGTTCTTCTTCACGAATAAAGGCTGTCCGGACGATAGCTTGTCGCCTCTTAAGACACTTCAGTAGGGAAGAGGTAGGATGCTATTCTATACCGGACGCCTCTCGGTCGTCACATTATTTATATATAATATAGTAGTATATAGTCGCTCAGCGAGGCTTTGGAAAGAGTTATGCTCGGAGTTTCTCTGCGTGATAAAATCCGTAACGATGATATCCGCAGCAGAACTAAAGTAACCGACATAGCCCTAAGGATTAGCAAGCTGAAGTGGCAATGGGCCGGCCATATAGCCCGTAGAACCGATAACCGATGGGGAAGAAAGGTTCTAGAGTGGCAACCTCGTACCGGCAAACGCAGTGTAGGGCGCCCCCCCCCACTAGATGGAGCGACGACCTGCGCGATTTTGCGGGAAGTCGATGGATGCAGATGGCTCAGGACCGTGCTTTGTGGCAATCTATGGGGGAGGCCTATGTTCAACAGTGGACTAAGATAGGCTGAAATGATGATGATGATGATAATATAGTATGGAATGTTAGGATATTATTACATTGTTGAAATATGACTAAATGTAGATCATAGTGAGACGATGAATAATTATAATCAACAAAAGTGAACTCATACACTGTCGACAAAGAAAGGGACAGCAATAAAATGAGATATACTCGTAAGTTTAGCATACAGTTTACGAAAGTCACCACAACACCAGTCTCCTTCTGTAGATTTTAATTTACCTATACATACATATGACATTTGTGAAAAACACAAATTGTTGGTTTTCGGGTCTGGTTGTGTTGTGAATGTGAAAATGCGGCTTGAATCGTCGACGACCATGTTCTATCTGATCGGCTTGATCCACTGGCTTTGCGAAGAGATGTTGCATCCCTTTGCATTTTTTATAAGATCTACCATGGGGAGTGTTCCGAAGAATTGTTCGGATTAATTCCAGCCGCTGATTTTCACCATCGCACATTGCGGCATAGCGCGAAATTCCATCGTCACCACCTTGATGGTTGGCATTCCAGCACAGTGCGTTTTTCGCGCAATTTTCTGCCCCGCACAAGCACCATATGGAATCTGCTGCCGCCAGCGGTTTTTCCGGACCGATACGACTTAGGGACCTTCAAGAAAAGAGCCTATCCTTCCTCAAAGGCTGGCAACGCATCTGCTATTCCTCGGGTATTGTAGATGTTCATGGGCGGCGGTGATCACTTACCATCAGGTGAGCCGCTTGCTCGTTTGCCTCCTCTAACATAAAAAAAATAAAAAAAAATAAAAAAAATTACGTCTGTAAAACTAATAGAATAGAATAGATAAATCCTACTGTAAAAGAAAAATAATAAAATGAAAACTTCATCATCATCATTTCAGTCTATCACTAGTCCACTGCTGAACATAGGCCACTCCCATAGATTGCTGCAAAAGTTTGCAGTTCTCAGTTTGGGGGGAATTTTGCCATAGTTGCCAGGCTTATTTATTCTGATGTTCCAGGAAGGTGCTGCTGCCCATCTTCTGGTTTTAATTTACCCTCTGTCGACTTTTACGACAGCCACGGGATGAGATGAGGTAGATTCTCTTAAGCCGCTACCACACGGCACTGCGTGGAAACTTATACGATTCCGGGTTTAAGAATATTTATTTCTCATAAGAATTAAATTCACTTACATGACAAAATCATTACTATTAATAGAATATGCATAAATATTGTGGGCTACTCTTACAATAGTTACTGATGACTTACAACAAACTTAATATCAAACGAAACGAAAACGAAAAGAAACTATAAATTAGTAACAATACTATTAAGAGCAACATCAAAAAAAACAAAAAAAAAATCTTACATTCTGAATGAATGTAAGATTTTTTTTTCTAAAAATGTAATAATTTTTTTGTAGACGATTTTTATAGAAACCAGCAAGCGGATTCCCCTGATGTGCTGCGATCTCCGCCGCCGATGAACATCCGCAATACCAGAAGACTCGCAGATGCGTTGTCGGCCTTTGATAGAGAAATTAAAAAAAATATATATAATAATTTACTGCTTAAGTTTTGTAATTCATATTAGTCAAACCAAAAGAATTGCCCAGTCATGCTGTGAATGCGAAATGTGATAATTCAAAATTGGAGCATCCAAGCGGTTTCCTGTAAATTGGGCTATGATTCATACGAGTTCTCTTTCCTTGTGTTAGTATCACAGACGAGAAATACCCAGTATTGTGACATAATACGTACGTTATTGTATATAAAAAGCATAGTTTGCTAAATATTGGATGTAGTGTAATTACTATGCAGATTTTTTTGCGCCCGTCACTTTGAGACATCAGTTCATAAGTCTCATATGCTCAGTGATTACGCTAGCTCTCAGTGCCCTTCAGACCGAAACAGAGTAATGTCTACTACTTCTTCACGGCTGAATAACTGGCCCTAGGGTGGTACCTACCTAGACGGATTCCTGCATAGGAATCCTACCACCAGATTGGAGCCACGCAGAAATATTCTGTGTGAGACAACATCTGTTATTAGTAGACATTGCACTTACCATCAGGTGAACGTCTCGCCACTTAATCCAATAAAAAAAGTGGTTTGACTCACCGGAGTAGAACCGAATTTCACAAAATACCTTTTTTTATTGTATATGTGACGAAACGAGCAAAACGTTCACCTGTTGGTAAGCGCAACGTCTGCCCATAATAAAATCTGTGTCATCCAGAAAAAAATCTGTGTGACACCACACTGCGCCTGTCACCCTGAGACATCAGTTCTTAATAATAATAACTTATTTCAAATCACATTCAATATACAATTAAAATAATGACAAAATTTAGGCTCAAGCTAATGTGGGAGACTGATGCCTGAACTAGACGACTAACCGGTATTTCAAATCCTCAGGTCTCCCTCCCAGTTGTACATTTAATAACAGATATAAGTAGTAATCTGTGGTGTGTGTTTGTGAGAGTAAATGTGCGTGCGTGTTGTGTGTATGTGCGTGTGTGTGTTTATGTGTGCTAGTGCGTGTGCGTGTGTGCGTGTGTTTGTGAGAAAGAGCGTGCTTTAATACTTAAAGTGATGCACATAATGCAAAGACCAGGAATACACATGCCGTTAACTCGACTCAATAGAGTGAATCACTCATTCACGGGTCAAAATATAGGCTTTTACAATAAAATTCAAGAAAGTGCAGTCTTTTTAACCAAAGGTGACAAAATATTAAACAAAGACTTTATAAAAAGGGTTATATTAATTATAAACCCCTGGGAAAGAGGTGAACGGTGCCAGGATATTTCTGAAAATTACTTACTTATATTATATTAAAAAAAAAAATCAATAATAAATAGAACTATAAAAAAATCTACATAAGAGGATAATAAATATATTTAAAATAATTTAATTAATGTACATTATTTCGGCAAAAAAATCTGTAGAATGTAATTAATGGATCTTGTATAAAAACAATTCATGCAATATAGTGACCGCGTGGCCTAGTGGTTAGGGTATCGGACTTCTACGCCGCGGGTCCTGGGTTCGAATCCCAGCCGGAGTCAACATTTGTGCAACAAATTGTTGGTTTTCGGATCTGGTTGATGTGCATGTTAAATTTATATCTGTAAAACGCTTCCACGATACAGGAGAAATACTACCGCGGGGCTTTGTTTCTAAAAGAATATAATTCAATACATTTTTATTACCTTCAGTTTTAGATGTACCGTTTTGAGATTCTTAAATGATTGTAAGATGTTTTTGCTTACTGGACTGGACATAAACGACAGTCTGATATCACCGGCGACTCATAACAACCGGTTTCGTGAGCGTATGTATGTTAGGAATATAAATAAACAGAATCAGTTGCGCTTCGATCACGGAGACGAATTGTCATATTAACCGCGTCTTCCGAGTCCATTAATTAAACATTGTGATAGTGTGCGTGTGTTGCCGTGTTAATGCAAAATATGGGATAAGTGTGAGTAAAATTTGAAACATTTACATAGTTTTTACGTTTATTACTTACGTCATAAAATGTTTTTGAACGATTTTTATAACGGATTTAAGACTTGTTTTTACAACGTCAATCGTTTCTTACATACACAAGATCACGACTGTAATCCCATAAGGGGTAGTCAGAGACTGGCACTCACTACAAAAACAGTTTAATTTTAATTCCTTACTCGCCTTTTACGAGATCCATTGGACGAGATGGAGTGGTAATATTCTTTTATCGAGCCGCCACCACACGGCTACATTTAGTAATAGCAAAATGTACTCTGCGAAACTTGAAGGCTGAATCGTTTCTACCATATATAAAACGAATTCCTCTACAACTAAATGATGTTCAGAAGAAGATCTTTCGCCTAAATACATAGTCTTATATAGTAACATTTAAAACTTTTGATTACATTTTGTAACATGAAACATTTATTTGCGTTACGAGAAGGTGTGTGGTGGCGGCTCGTTAAAAGAATACTACCACTCCATCTCATCCAATGGATCTCGTAAAAGGCGAGTAAGGAATTAAACTGCACTGTGCACCCAACAGCGCATGGTGGCGATGGGCTCACCACCTATTACACCAAATGCATTATATTGTTTTGGTGAAAAGTGGATTGTGGCAGTCTCTAGCTACCCCTTATGGGATACAGTCGTGATCTTATGTATGTATGTATGTACGAGAAGGTTGAAAGTAACGAGAACAGGTTAGTGCATTCAAACGGAACAAAAATTAAAACTCAGCCGCTATCTTCATTATTTATCTATGATATATACTTTGATATCTCAGTGGACACAGTAATTATTTAACACAATTTATCATAAAAGTAAATATAGCAACGACAGAGAATTGTTTTCGAAATGTTAAAATATTTCAAGGGCACACGAAGTCCGCCAACTCGTTCTTAAGCGACTGGACGTTTGCCGGCTCCAAACATACATATAGTCACGCCTTTTTCCCAAATAAGGGGTGGGCAGAGGCGACACATGTAGCCCATGTAGCACTTTTCGCCTCTGCGGCAAACGAGACGTGACTGATTGTGAAACACGTAGACATTATGATACGAGTAAAAAAAAATCTTACTTCGTTAAGACGCCAAGAGTAAAGTAACGTAACAGCATTGCATATAATATGCAATGCTGTTACTTTACTGCTTTATTGCTGCGTTATTCTGCACGAATAAAGACTGTCCGTACAATACCTTAGTCGCCTCTTACGACACCTCGGTAGGAAAGAGGTAGGTGCTATTCTACTCTGCTCTCTCAAAATTATGGGACTACCTATCTAGCAGTGCCTTGTGGTGGCGGCTAGAGAATCTACAACCCCACCTCACCCCGTGGGTGCCGTAAAAGTTGACAGAGGGAAAATTAAAACCAGAAGTTGGGCAGCAGCATCTTCCTGGGATATCTGAATAAACAAACTGCGGTTGCCGACCCGCCTACCAATCGCGGCACCTATTTTTCATTGTATAGAGTGACGAAAAGAGCAAAACGTTTACCTGATGGTAAGTGCAACGTCCGCCCACAACAAATGCTGTGTCACCCAGAATATTTCTGTGTGACACCTCACTTCGCCCGTCACCCTGAGACATCAGTTCTTAAGTCTCAAATGCCCAGTGATTACACCAGCTGTCAGTGCCCTTCAGACCGAAACACAGTAATGTTTGCACACTACTGCTTCACGGTAGAATAACTGGCCCTGGGGTAGTACCTACCTAGACGGATTCCTGTATAGGAATCCTACCACCAACTATGGCAAAATCCCCCCAAAATGAGAGCTAAAAACTCTGGTGGCAGTCTAAGGAGGAGGGCCTATGTTCAGCAGTGGACTAGTGCTAGGTTGAAATGATGATGATGATGATGATGATCTAGCAGTTCTTTTCCTGTAGTTTTTTGCTTACTACTGGTAAGGTACACAAAAGGTTCAAGTTGATTGTATTAAAACTTTAGTCGCATTTTTGTATTCAACGTGTTGTCTTAGACCCGATTTCACCGATCGCTTTGGAAACCAAGTTTAATAAAACCACGTTTCTTAAATGAGTTGAAATTTATCATTTGATCTCGTTTTTCGTCTAACCGATTTCATCAGCTCCATCTTGATCGTGTTTAGAAAAACGAAGTTAACATGAAATATCGTCACAATCTAAAACAAAAAGTCGACTTTCGTATTTTGCGACATCAAACAGACCGTTTCTATGCATAGGTTACATAGGTATGCAAACGATAAACAATACGAATTAAAAATATTTTTGTGTTCACATAGTTGTGCAGTTGACAATGACAGCTCTCTAAACGCGTTTGAAGTTGAAAGTCGAAAATTGGGCGTTCTGAATATTAATCGCGTTTAGCTATAACTGCGTTCATTTGATGTTGACGTAATCCAAACTGTAGCATTGAACTCAGTTAAACGCTTAAACTTGGTTTAGCTTGAACTGATCGGGTTTATTTTCAACCGGTGAAATCCGCCCTTAATGTGAGTGAAATAACGATGCCAAAATGTAAACGTTGTTTACTACGCCTCATTTGTCGGAGACGTGGATCTTAATCGCTTTAAATTATCACAGTACAATAAATTCAACGTGGATTTAATTAATGCAAAAAAGGAAAGTAACAGCCTATAATATAGACAATAGAATCAGGCATTACTTTGCGGAAATCGATTATAGTAAAGGAGAGACAGTTAATTTGCTAAGACCCGCCTGCAAAATGTAAAATGGTGTGTATCACCCAGTTTTGAAGAGCACCGCACGCCCTCCCTCGACAGAACACGACACGTGTTTCACCACAAAACGAGGCATTATCAAGTGATATTGACTCTATGACTTATTAAGCAGGGTATTAGATACATACTATTTTACATTTTGCATGCGGATCTTAGCAAGTTACCTTTTCTTATTTACAGCCTTAATGTGCCACTGCTGAGCACAGGCGTCCTCTCATTTCTGAGAGTGTTTTGGAGCCAGGAACGGTCCGCCACGCTGCTCCAACGCGGGTTGGCGGACTTCACATGTTTTCGTAATATTTATTATTCCTCAGACATGCGGGTTTTCTTCATTGTCGAGCACGTGCTAAATCGACACTTAAAATTGCAATCAACAATTTTAGTGGTGCTGGCACCGGGAATCGAACCCGGGTCACTCGCGTACTATGAAATTTAAAACGAGCGGCTAGCCCGGTTACTGCTTTAAGTATTTGAGGATACTATTTAAAGAAAACTGCTATAAGGAAAGCTGCGTGGCAAGTGTGGTATAAAGTGACTTTACTGGTGGTAGGATTTCTAAGCAGGATTCCGTCTATGTAGGTACCACCGCAGTGCCAGTCATTTTGCAATCAATCTGTTGTGTGCAAACATTCTGTGTTTGATTCTAATGAAATTCAGCGAGATTCAGATTCTGTTTCTAATTTATTTTATTGAAGTAAGAGAAGAGAGGTGCAAATCGCTTATCTGGTAGAAAGTGCAACGTCTGCCCATAACAAATGCTGTGTCACCCAGAACACTGCGCAGGTTACCCCGAAACATTATTTAAGTTTCATGAGCCTAGTAATTACACTAGCTACCAGTACCCTTTAATCCGAAACACACTAATGTTTTCACACTATTGCTAGACGGAAGAATAACTAATTGTCACTGCGGTGTTACCCACTTAGACGGATTCCCCCATAGCAATCCAACATCGGCGAGATACTCGTATCTTCATCCTGCCGTCCACAGTTTACTGCGTTCGTTAAGAATTCAAACAATTATGAGGCTGCTCTGCTCGAGTTTGCAATGCATTTATTCATTTGTTATTGAATCTTGTCTAACATGTTGTCATGGATTTGTTCTCTTTTTTTTTTCATTGGTTGTTTTAATTTTTATATCCATATCCGCTTGTTGTTATTATTTTCTTATAAATTTATCTCGGTATGATCTCTTGAAATATGGGTTAAAAAATACGATATATTTTATTTTGTATCCATGTAAGAATAGATTCATATTATAAACATTAAAAAATATATCGGGCTCATAACATTTTTTTTAAATTAACAACTATAACTTTTTTATTTTAGCTATAAACATTATATTTGCCTACAGTACATTATAAATTTAAAAAAATATGTTTTTTTGTTCTAGATTCCTTCAAGTCACGACAATGATTACAATAGCTATCGTATTGATTGCGCTCGTCGTGCTGTACCTATATGGTACAAGAACTTATAAATACTGGGAGAAGCGGGGAATAAAATACTTGAAGCCGATACCTTTCTTCGGTACATACGGTAGTGTTTACCTCATGCAAAAGAGCGTAACTCAAGTAAATGTGGATGCGTACCGCGCGTTTCCAAACGAAAAGGTGGTGGGACAGTTTTGGGCATCAAAACCGCAGCTGTTGATCAAAGACCCGGAAATAATTAAACGGGTATTGGTTACGGATTTCGCACATTTCTACCCTCGCGGTTTGAATCCACACAAGGAAGTCATCGAACCTCTATTAAGGAATTTGTTTTTCGCGGATGGTGATTTATGGCGACTGCTGAGGCAGCGCATGACGCCAGCGTTTACTAGCGGTAAATTAAAGGCGATGTTCCCGTTGATTGTAGAACGAGCAGAAAAACTTCAGACACGTGCTCTTGCCGGTTCAGGTAATGGACAAGTACTAGACGCTAGGGACCTGATGGCACGCTACACGACCGACTTCATCGGTGCATGTGGCTTTGGACTAGACGCAGACTCACTTAGTGATGAAAATTCAGCGTTTAGGAAACTCGGCGCGAACATATTCACGTTCGGTGCAAAAGAAGTATGTGTTGCTATGTTAAAAGATGTATTTCCAGATATATGTAAGCATATGAAATATTTATCCCATGTTGAGGAAGATATGTTCGATCTTGTTAAATCTGTTTTGAAAGACAGAAATTACGTGCCTTCAGGAAGAAACGATTTTATCGATTTGCTGCTAGAATGTAAACAGAAAGGTACAATGATGGGTGATTCAATAGAGAAAACAAAACCAGATGGTACTGCAGAGACAGCTACATTAGAACTAGATGATGAGCTAATAGCTGCACAAGTCTTTGTGTTTTTCGCTGCCGGTTTTGAAACGTCTTCATCAGCAACCAGCTTTACACTGCATCAGCTCGCTTACAATCCTAAAGTACAGCAGAAAGTACAAGACGAGATCGATAGAATTCTTTTAAAGTATGGCAACAAACTTTGCTATGACGCTGTTAAGGAAATGACTTACCTAGAGTGGACTTTTAAAGAAGCAATGAGAATTTTTCCATCTCTCGGTTTTTTGATTAGGGAATGCGCGAAAAAGTTCACTTTTCCTGATATTGACTTGACTATTGACAAAGGTGTTGTAATTGCAATTCCTGTGCAGGCATTACACAATGATCCAAAGTATTTTACAAATCCAGAAGAATTCAGGCCCGAAAGATTTTGCCCAGAAGAGTTTAAATCTATTGATAAATACGTTTATTTACCATTTGGTGCGGGACCACGTGCTTGCATTGGTGGGTATTCAATGATATAATATTATATTTTCTACCGCGTGGCCTAGTGGTCAGAGTACCTGACTTCTACGCCGCGGGCCTGGGCTCAAATCCCAGCCGGAGCAAAATTTGTGCTGAAACACAAATTGTTGGTTCCGACGTTGTATCATAGCCTAACTCCGATCTTATAGCATCAGCGTTACATCGGGCGCGGGTAGTTTGGGACGAGTGAGTGCCTCTGTATTCACGCGTACATTTGTGGCACTATAATATCTCCTGCGCAGTTGATAGCTCTCGACAATATTCGGAAGTTGTCGCCGTGGTCGAAATTGTGAACAGTCCTTAATTTTCTAATACAACATTAAAAAATAATTTTAGATTTGACTTTTTAACTGATAGAGTTAGATATTTGCTACAATTAACATTTTTAGACAAAACTTTATGATTTTAAATGTATAACAGATTTCTTTGGGTCTCCCTGTGAGTGGTGATACACAAAAGTATCTAAGGAGCGTAGCAGCCGGTACTGCTGTGGTTAAAGACCTCCTTCCGTCTTGGACGAGAACTTCATCCACTCGTATGACGATGAAATACTGCAAATGAAATAGATTTTTTCACTGATTATTTGTCAGGCAAAAACATCGTAATATATGTATTTTCATCATTTATATTTTAAAACTATTTCAGGTTAGACTTCCGGCGATGGTAAAGTTTAATTTAAATTAACCTTTTTCTTTTTCAGGTGAGCGATTGGGTCTAATGCAGTCGTTAGCGGGACTGGCTGCGGTGCTCTCGCGATTCACAGTCGAACCAGCTCCAGAGACTTTGCGACATCCAAAGGTCAATCCAGCGTCTGATATTGTGCAAGCAATACAAGGTGGACTACCCTTGCGGTTCTTAGAACGACCAGTAAAATGTTAAAAGCTTAATTTAATCATATTTAAGTTTAGATAGGTGCTATTAAGATAAATGTATTGAAAAATCTATTTTGAAGATGCTGTGATAAACTTTTAGTTGAAATTTATTATATATAATAGCTATAGCTTATCGTGTTTCTTAACTGCTCAAGTAGTAAGTAATCAATAATTATCACCGTGTCATCATTACATCACAAGTCGTGTACTGAGCACGGGTAAGGGGAACCCCTAACATTGCTAAAAACATGGCGTTGAGCCACCTGTATCTATAGTTTGATAGTGAAGTTGGGCATTTCATCATCATCATCATTTCAGCGTATCACTAGCTCACTGCTGAACATAGGCCTCCCTCATAGATTGCCACAGATGTTTGTGGCTCTAATTTTGGGAGGATTTTGCTATAGTTGCTACGCTTGGCAGGCGGGTTGGCAACTGCAGTTTATTTATTCAGATGTCCCAGGAAGATGCTGCTGCCCATCTCCAGGTTTTTAATTTCCCTCTGTCGACTTCTACGACACCCACGGGATGAGATGGGTGGTAGATTCTCTTAAGTCGCTACCACGCGGGCATTTAACTTTCGTCACTTTGGATAGCTCAGGGGCGCTCGCTTTAAATTTCATAGTACGCGAGTGACCTGGGTTCGATTCCCGGTGCCGGCACCACTAATATTGTTAATTGCAATTTTAAGTGCTGATTTACCACGTGCTCGGCGGTGAAGGAGAACATCGTGAGGAAAACTGCATGTCTGAGAAATAAAAAAGTGTTTCGAAGACATGTGCAGTCCGCCAACCCGCGTGGCGGATTCTTCCTAGCTCCAAAACCCTCTCAGAAATGAGAGGAGGCCTGTGCTCAGCAGTGGAACATTTATAGGCTGAAACTTTACTTTACTTACTTTTACTTTGGATCCGTACAGTATGAGCTGTTCTTGTTTTGTTTTGTATCTATTGTGATTAGACCGTGAATAAATGTGTTTCTTTCTTTCTTTCTGTTTAATCATCAAGTCAGCTACTTTCTTCACAGTTTCAGAACGATACTTGTGGAGTCAAGCTACTAAATGCAATAAATTGTAATCTAATAAAGTATTGTATTGTGTCATTTGTTGAATTGTTAAGAATTTAATCAGTATTTTATTTTTATACGTTTTAAAGACGTATATTTTTAAATAAAAGAAAGTGGCGGGACATAAGGGCATATAGTTCACCTGATGGTAAGTGTAACGTCTGCCCATAAAAATGCTGTGTAGCCCGGAACATTTCTGTGTGACACCCCACTGCGCGCTTTACCCTGAGTCATCAATTCTTAAGTCTTACATGCCCAGTAAACAACTATCAGTGCTCTTCGGAAACTCAGTAAAGTTTTGACACTACTGCTAGAAGGCGGAATAACTGGCACTGCGGTGGTACTAACAGAGACGGATTTCTGTAATAGGATTTCTGTCCTACCACCAGTACAATAAGTGGCATAATAACCCAGAACCGAAACAACTATCCGTACGACATACAAACATTTATTTTTGGGCAAATTGGACACATGCCCCGTGGCAAAGAAGTCAATGTCTTAGCAACTGCGCCAACCGAACCGAATAATTGAAACTTGTGTGAAAATGTAAACAATTATATGTGTAGTTCAATCACCATGGATCATTTGTATTGAAGGGAAATAACTATATGTATTCAAGGGAAATAACTATATTTGTCGACCGTGTGGCGTAGTTGTTAGCGTAGCTGACTTCTGCACCACCGTTTCTGGGTTCGATTCCCAGCCGGAGGCAACATTTGTGCAAAAACCAAATTGTTGCTTTTCGGGTCTGGTTGTGTTGTGCATGTGAAATGTATGCTTGTAAAACGCACCCACGATACAGGAGAAAATCCTACTGTGGGGCTTCGTTTTTTAAATAATAATAATAAAAAAAACTATTTTGAGACAAAATGTAATTTTTTTAAAATTCTTATCTCAATAAAGGTGATAAAGCAGAATATAGTCCACCATATGGTCACTTTATTTGCAGGCAGTATCTAGCATGTAACGTGACTATTACGAGTATGTAATGTACGTGGATTATACTCGTATAAATGTATAATGTTATATTTTTAGAGTTTCAGTATTTAATTTCTCACGAAATATGTCGCGTATTATGTCATTTATTATTGTCACGATAAACATATTACTTATATTTTAATGTTTATATTTATATAAAAGAGATAATTATTACTGTAAGATAACCTTGTCTGACTTTTATTTATACTTCTACCTTTATGTAACATTCAATATTTTCTCCTGCCATGATAGATTTGTTCGTTTCGTAAACCTCTCCATCCGGACTCCTGAAAGGATGTCACTTCAATCTTTAGAAAATCCTTTACTGGCACAGCTGTGCCCTTGTGGACTAACATTTACATGTTCGACGTGATAAGTCTGTTTTGTCTTCAAAAACCTGATAAAAGACCGTTATTTAGAATTTTAACTCAAGGTTTCAATCATTTACGAGTACTGGTGGTAAGATTCCTATGCAGGAATCCGTCTAGGTAGGTGCAAAAGGACCTGTGCAAACATTACTGTGTTTCGGTTTGAAGGCCACTGAGAGCTAGCGTAATCACTGGGCATATGAGACTTAAGAACTGATATCTCAGGGCGACGGGCGCAGTGTGGTGTCACGCAGAACCATCCATTACCATCAGGTGAACGTTTTGCTCGATCCGTGACTTTAATGAAATAAAAAAGAAAAAAAAAACTTACGTACCATCGTTTCTTTCATGAGATGTTGTCATCTAGTGTTTGATATTAATTTATATGGTTTAATGTACACTATACTCTCTTTGCTATCTTCACAATGTAGCCGCATCAGTTCTCTACAATAAGGTTGTCTGACAAAACCGCTATTGAAACCATAACTTTCATTATCTTTCTGTCGACTTTTACGACACCCACGTGATGAGTAGTGCCGGAATTTCTAAGAATGAGAAAGTCCTACTGTGGGGCATCGTGTTTAAACCGACAACAACATACTTAATAAATAAATTGGTAAATGAAAATTATTTGTCAGTATCGCAAACTCTTTTCCGACTTTATACACATAATTTATTTATTGAGGGAACAAAAAGTCGTTTCTCAAACAAAATAAAATAAAACCGATTACCCTAAAGTGCCATAATAAAATAACAATTTTTATAGAAAAGGTAAGTACCCCCATAGGGCCAGTTATTCTGCTGCTTCACGGCAGTGTTAGTGTGCAAACATTACTGTGTTTCGGTCTGGAGGGCACTGAGAGCTAGCGTAATCACTGGGCATATGAGACTTAAGAACTGATGTCTCCGGGTGTCGAGCGCAGTGTGGTGCTGCACAGAAATATTCTGAGTAACACAGCTTCTGTTATGGGCAGACGTTGCACTTACTATCAGGTGAACGTTTTGCTCGTTTCGTCACTTTCTACAATAAAAAAAAAAAAATAAACGCGATAAAATCCGTAAACTTAGTTTCATTTAAATGTGTAGTGTTCGCGTAAATATAAGAAATCATTAAATAAAAAAAATGTTAAAAAACAACACACAATGTTGCTCACAAATGTTTGAAAAACAAGTTTCAACAACTTATACCTGTGAGCCTACCTATACCACCTAAAACTATAATTTTAGTTTTAGTTTTAGTTATAGTTATATTATTTTGGTTATCGTTTCTCAGAGGGAGTTACAATGTTTTATTTTATTTTTAATTTTGTTGATTTTTTTATTTGTGTTACGTTTTGCTTTATCGTAGTTTGTATTTATTTGTAATTTCTCTTTTTTAGATCAGCTTGTGTTTTTTCTTGTGTGCAAATATGTGTTCTCACTGTTATGGTTGTATGTGTCTTGTCAAATAAATACATTCTTTTCTATACTATTCTATTCTAAAATGTCAATGTGTGACAAAGATTTATTGTAAAACCAGCTGTGCCTCGCGGTTTCACCCGCGTAAAAAAGATGAGCCCGATCGATGATATACATATATTCTTCCCTATTTGAATCGGATTTAGGGGTTTTAATTTTTTTGCGCGGAACCCTTATTATTTTTCTAAAATTAAAGTAGCTTAAAATACCCGCTATAATATCAGCTATCTGTCACTGAAAATCCCGTCAAAAACGGTCCACCCGTTGCAGAGATTAGCCGCAGCAAACGGCCAGACAGACAAAAAATAAAAAAATAATTTTTTTTCTTATATGTACCGTATATACTTTTAAAAGTATTGAGTGAAAAGCTGTTACTTTGTTTATAGAAAGAAAGAAAGAAAAGAAAAACTCTTTTTATTTGACGTCATAAAAAATTAAACAAAATACAGAAAAATAAAAAAAATTGTGAAGTACCAAATACCAAATAAGGTCTCCATTTCAGCAAATTGCCGCAGCACTAAAGTACTGCGACGCTATTACAAACAGACACTTCAATTCTATTTATTTGCATGAACGTCGGAGGAATGTATTTTTAGCGTAATTTGCCCGACAAGGAGGAACATATAAAGTATCATCATCAAGTATTAGAAAGAGAAGGGGGTCGTGGTATTTCAAATGTAATCCTTTCAAAAGGAGCTGCAGAGTTAATATGACCATTCAATAATTTAGTTAACAGAATCAGGCGTTCATCATCATCATCATCATTTCAGCCTATCACTAGTCCACTGCCGAACATAGGCCTCCCCCATAGATTGCCAAGTTGTAGCTCTCATTTTGGGGGGATTTTGCCATAGTTGCCACGCTTGGCAGGCGGGTGGACAACCGCAGTTTATTTATTCAGATTTTACAGGAGATGCTGCTGCCCATCTTCCGATTTACATTTTCCCTCTGTCGACTTTAACGACACCCACGGGATGAGATGGGGTTGTATATTCTCTTAAGCCGCTACCACACGGCTTACTTTATCAGGCGTTACTTTGCGGAAATCCATTATAATAAAGGTAAGAAAGTTAATTTGCTAAGATCCGCATGCAAAATTTAAAATAGTGTGTATTACCTAGTTTTTGAAGAGCAACGCCCGCCCTCCCTCAACAGCGTGCACAAGCAATCCAATAATCCAAGTGTATAAGAACATACTGTCTAAATAGTCAGGCCTGTCTTCGAGTAGTTATATTTTTTGCTTATGAACACTTTGTAATTGGCGTTGTAAGAACCAGAGCGGTAATCCAATGACTTTACAAATTTTATTGAACCCTCTCTAGCCGGCAATTGTGGGTGCTATAATATGTACACCAAATTAATGCCCAGCTTCTATAAAGGCTTCGCCAAACAGAACGCGTACATAGCGCGCGTCAGAGCCATAGCTTAACGCCGCGCTATAGCGCCCAATTATTCTGTGCAATTATGGTACGAGTATTATACTGTCAAACAGAGCGGCGGCGCTAGAAGTACGCAACGCTTTGACGCGGCGTTAGCATGCTTTGACGCTGGGCATTGCATTTGTTTACAAAATTTTATTTTAGCGTCCGACTACACGTGTGTTCATACTTCATTATGACTGAAAATCTGATAGAATCGGTTCGAAACACACATGTTTATGTAATGTGAAGAATAATTGTTATAAAAACATAACAATAGATACTGCACTATCGCGTGGCCTAGTGGTCAGAGTACCTGACTTCTACACCACGGGTCCTGGGTTTGAGTCCCAGCCGGAGCTAACATTTGTGCCAAAACACAAATTATTGGTTTTCGGATCTGGTTGTGTTGTGCTTGTGAAATGTATGTGTGTAAGTAAAACCACACACACGATGCAGGAGAAATCGTACTGTCGACATCGTTTTGTAAAGAGGGAAAGAAAGAAATTCCCTCGCCTACCTCCGATCTTATCGCATGAGCGTTGCTTTTTGCGATTAGTGCGTTTAGTGCGATTTTTTTTAAAGAATACTAGCTTTAAATAATGCTATATTAACATTACTAATATTCTTGTTCAACACTCCAACTAAGCGTAAGAGCTTGTGCTAGGAGATGGTTCACGACAATAGTCGAATGGCGGGCTCGATCCTGCGACGTCAAGTTTCGCAGTCCGTACCCTAAACCATTATGCTATTGCCGCTTAAGGCTAATCTAATGAGACAGCAGCTACGGTGATGCGGGTATGTCCCTAGTATGTCTAATAAGAGAATTGCAAACCGTATCTTCTATTCTGAACTGCAACGGGGCGAGTGGAAACATGGCGGTCGATTCCTGCGGTACAAAGATGCGCACAAACAACATATGAAGAGATGTGACATACATCCGTTACACTGGGAGTCACTGGCTGAAGATCGGTTAAAATGGAAGCATACAATGTTCACAAAGGTTTGAGTTGCGACGAAATAGTGAGTCCAGATCGTCTTCGGCCATCTAATAGTATATAATCGAAGGGAGCTGACGTGTAGACAATGTTGTGGAACTTTAACCAAATCGCGACCATTTGATTTATTCCCTGATAGCGGGATGTGAAAAACACATATCGATTATGTAGCTACCAGAATTTTTAATAATAAAAAATTAAAATAAGAAGAATCTTGTGGAAGGACTTCCTATGGAAGGAATCCGTCTAGGTAGCTACCACCCCAGGACCAGTTACTCTTCCGTGAAACAGAAGTGTGCAAGCTAGCGTAATCACTGAGCATATGTGACTTAAGAACTCATTTCTTAGGGTGTTGGACGCAGTGTGGTGTCACACAGAAATGTTCTGGGTGACACAGCATTTATTATGGGATAGAAGTTGCACTTACCATCAAGTGAACGTTTTGCTTGTTTCGTCACTTTATCCAATAAAAAAGCCTGTTGGAATAAATGTTCTTCAAAATATCAGGTTTCGTTTTTAAATATAAATGGAGATGTTGTCGTTGTTACGGTTTTGTTTTCTCAAAGCGGGACTTTTTACGTATTTTAGGGACAGCGGGACAAAGGTTAAAAGCGGGACAGTTCCGCTCCAGCGGAACGTATGGTCACGTTACGTCGTTATCCATGGCTTAATGCGAACTAAAACATACACAAGCGGTTACGTTTCATGCGTTAATAATGTCTTCGGATAGAATTTATTTTTCTCCAACGACAATAGCGTAAGATGATCCATATTGAAGGAGTGGCGTTATATTGGAAGTGATAAGTGTATTTGGGTCTCTGCCAGTTCGTTGGAAAAGATGTGTTAACCGACGCGAGACGTGATCGGGGAGCGAGATAAATGCTTAAATATCTGTCTCACGGCGGAACGTGACGAACCATGTTTGTTCGGATTATTTTATTATTCAAACGACTGTAATTTGAGTTATATCTTTTGAAGTATTCGAAATCCTAACAGACGCATTGTTGTCTTATCTTGTATATATATCTTGACACTTGAACGCTGTTTTAAGTAGAATATACGAGTATTATTCTAATATAATGTTAAAACGAAACGTGGACACTGACGCTATGACTGCTCCACAAGCTCAGTCACTCAGAGAGCAATGGAAAGAGTTATGCTCGGAGTTTCTGTCGTGGATAAGATTCGAAATGAAGAAATCCGCCGGGGAACTAAAGTCACCGACATAGCCTTTCAAGTTTGCAGACTGAAGTGGAAATGGGCTGGACACATCTGTCGCAGAAGCGACAACCGTTGGAGTAGGCGAATCCTGTAGTGGAGACCACGTTTTGGCAAACGTGTGGGGCGTCCCCTGGCTTGATGGTGCGACGATCTGCGCAAGGCGGCCGGCAGCTTCTGGATGCGTGAAGCCGAAGATCGGGCTAAATGGCGCCTATTGGCAGAGGCCTATGTCCAGCAGCGGACTGCCGCAGGCTGATGATGAATATAATCTTAATATTAACATTTTAAAATTTATCTATAATAATCTATGCAGGAATCCATCTAGATAGGTACCCCAAGGCCAGTTATTCGGTTTGAAGGGCACTGAGAGGTAGTGTAATCACTGGCCATATGAGACTTAAAAACTGGTGTCACCGGTTAACGCAGTGTGTTGTCACTCGCAAAACATGATGCAGGATCGAGCCCGCAAATCGACTATTACCGTGAGCCTTCTTCTAGCACAAGCTTTTAAGCTTATTTGGAGTGCTTAACAGGAATCTTAGTAATGTTAAGACCATTGCTAGTGTTCTTTAAGCAAATAATGTTATTACACGCTTTATATTAGTTTCACTTGTATGTTTGTATGTTTGTAACCGACTCCTTAGGGCTCTATTTTCTCATACTTTGAACGATCCGATTTAATTCAAATTTTGCACACCTGTCAAAGACCGATGACAATGCAATGATTCGACTAAAAAATAAAGAATAATAGTTTAAAAAAAATAAAAAAACGCGCTTTTATAAATAAACCAAACTAAAAAGTAGAAAATAGTAAATATTTTGAAAAAAACTAAAAAACACGCTTTGTATAGAAAACCAAACTAAAAAATATAAAATAAATAATAGTATAAATAATGTAAATAAGAAAAATAAATATTTTATCTTAAAAAAGCGTGGGGTGCCCACCTTTTTTGACATTCATTGACACGAATACAAAAATCTGGTGGTAGGATTCCTATGCAGGAAACCGTCTGGGTAGGTACCGAAGCAGGCCAGTTATTCTGCCGTGAGGCAGTAGTGTGCAAACATTAACGTGCTTCGATTTGAAGGGCATAGGAGAATTAAGAACTGATATCTCAGGGTGACAGTGTGGTGTCACAATGAAATGATCTGAGTTACACAGCATTTTTTATGGGCAGACGTTGCACTTACCATCAGTTGAACGTTTTGCTCGTTTCGTCACTTTGTACAATAAAAAAAAAATTCTATTTTTTAGTTTGGTTTTCAATATAAAGCGTGTTTTTTAGTTTTTTCAAACTATTATTTATTTTTATTGTTAAGTCTCATTGCAAAAGGAAAGAATGTTCTCTGGCGGAGTTGTTCACTTACCGCAACATTATTACGTCTCTACAGCAGTGGAAACATTTCTCACGACTTTTTGCTGACAACTTTGCTAACATTGTAACGAAGTTTAAAAGCATTTCTTATTGCGTGTTACAAGTGGAGTTACATTTTATTATTTCGGCCTTAATACATATGTCTTTAATTAACAGCACAATAAAACAACAGTAGCGGGAATATAATGAATTGACAAGGAAATACTTTTTAATGTAATACGTTACAACTTCGACATAAACTCACACATTATATTTTCCGCAGACTGACTACAGGCTGACCATTTGTCGCTACAGTATAAAATTGATATGTTTTTGTTACAAGCATCAAATACAATTTTAAGACAAAACGACCGCACTGAAAACCAGCGCTAGGGGTGACATTTGTATTTCTACTGGTGGAGTATTATGCATGAACCCTACATAGATGGATGGGGTGGTATTTTGCCGTGAAGCAGTAGTGTGCAAACATTACTGTGTTTCGGTTTGAAGGGCACTGTGAGCTAGTGTAATCACTGGGCCTATGAGACTTAAGAACGTCTCAGGGTGATAGGCGCAGTGGGGTGTCACACAGAAATGTGCTGGGTGACACAGCATTTGCTATGGGCAGACGTTGCACTTACCATCAGTTGAATGTTTCAACATGCAAAGAATTATTTTATTGTAGAAAAAGTGATGGTAAGTGCAAAGTCTGACCATTACAAATGCTCGCGGCGTAGAATTCAGAGTACCAAGTCTGACTTCTCCGCCTCGCGAAGTGGGTTCGATTATTAGTCGAATCGTTGGGTTTCGGGGTGTGGTCGTATTGTATCTCAATTTCGGAAAACATACACGGCATAAGAATAAATGATTCTAACCAAGAACCACTTCGCTATGGTGAGTCAAAACGTAAATTGCATGGCAATTGAAATATTCAACAAAATATCTCTAGATATCAGACAGTGGCCGCAAAACATATTCAAAAGAAAATTAACCAAATGGCTTGTGGATCATGGCTTTTATTCTGTTAGTGAGTTTATAACATTAAATTAGCACAAAATTATTATTTTATTGACATATTATTATTATTATTTTTGTATGTTTAATTAGATACTAAGTTATACAACTTTTTCCGGACCGATATGACTTAGGGACCTTCAAGAAAAGAGCCTATTGCTTTGTCAAAGGCCGGCAACGCACCCGCGACTCTCCTGGTGTTGCGGTTGTTCATGGGCGGCGCCGATCACTTAACATCAGGTAACAGGTAACAACTTCTATAAAAAAATGTATGATAGGGTAGTGTTACTGTACTGTACTGTACCGTACTATTGAAGACATTTGAATTGTAGCTAATAATTTTGTAACACTTAATTTTTTTCAATTTGCACGCCTATATAGGCAGAATAAGTGAGACTTTTTTTAAAATATTTAATACATTTTTTGTAACCTTATTCAAGGAAATAAATGATTATGATAAGAAATTAAGACAAAATATAAAACATGCCCTCCCCTACAGATTGCATCACCTGCGTCCATCGATCCCGCATAATCGTGCAGGTCGTCGCTCCTTCTAGTTGCCACTCTACGAGTAGAACCTTTCTTCCCCAACAAGAGCAAGAGCGAGAGCGATAATGACAATTCATATTCAAATAGCAAGTATTAAGTTTAAATATAGCCATATATTGCCACAATAGTTAGAAGGTTAGCCAGTTATTCTGCCGTGAAGCAGTAGGGTGCAAACATTACTGTGTTTCGGTTTGAAGGGCACTGTGAGCTAGCGTAATCACTGGGCATATGAGACTTAAGAACTGATGTCTCAGGGTGACGGGCGCAGTGTGGTGTCACACAGTAATTTTCTGGGTGACACAGCATTTGTTGTGGGCGGACGTTGCACTTACCATCAGGTGAACGTTTTGCTCGTTCCGTCACTTTTATTAAATAAAAAAAAAAAAAAGGTCACATTTTCGGGAATTTGCCATTGTTGCCACGCTTGGCAGGCGGGTTCGCAATCGTAGTTTATTTATTCAGATATTCCAGAAAGATGGTGCGGGCCATCTCCTGGTGGCCATTTTACCTATACCGACTTTTACGACACTCACGGGATGAGATTGGGTGGTAGATTCTCTTAAGCCGCCACCACACGGCATTTAATCACTTGAATTGAAATAATAATTTAATTAAAAAAACCGACTTCAACGCAGCGGCTCTTAACAGTTTCGTGATTCTCTTATGGATTCCATCATCTCATTACCTATATGCGACCACTCTATTAATGTAATAAAATCAAGAAGTTATGCCCGAACCTACATAAAAAATAAAATATTTACATATGAAATGAGAACCTCTTCCTTTTTTGAAATCGGTTAAAAGTAACGAAACGATAACACGAGCAATAAAAGATAAAACAAATGCGATCCCTAGCGTCTGAGTTACGACGCAATCGTCCGCCGACAGTAGCGATGTCGTGCGGCGACCTGAGGACCTCACCCTCGGGACTCATTGGTTTTTAGAAAGACTAGATTTTGCATTGAGAAAGAAGTATTAGGCTTCCGAATTTAATTCGTGAATATCTTGAAAAACAAATATTCTTTTACAGGAATACATGAGGAACAAAACGTTTAACGTGCAACGTCTGCCCATAACAAAAACTGTACCATCAAGAACATTTCACACTGCACCCGTCCCCCTGATATATAAACATAATGGCGTATGAAAACGTAATTCATGTATGTAAATTTAAAATACTAAGAATTAATAACAAACTGCATAATACTAAATTTTGACGGAATAAAGAAAAACAACATTTTCTGGTATTTTTGAAGATAAAGTAAATCAAACAGAGACAAAATTTAAAACTTATATTAAAAAAACTACCTGAAGCCCGCGACTTCTTTCGCGTGGTTATAGGTTTTTTAAATATTCCGTGGGAATTATTCAATTTTCCGGTCTGCGTTGCCGGTCTTTGAGAAAGGAGTAGACTGTATTATTGAAGCTTTATTTGTTTGCTTATTCATTGATTGTCTAGAGTCAGGGGTCCTCAAAGGTAGCTGGCGATCTACCTCACTTTTGTTAGACTACGATCGATCGACTCTGAGAGGCTGCAAGTATGTGTGATGCAGGATTGTCGCCTAGATAGGGTGTATCGTTTGAGCACCCCTGGTCTAGAGCCATCTCAATTTTTTCCAAGTTGCTTCTTTTATGTTATATTGAACATGTATTTTGGTGGCGCATGACCCTCCATTCACCTTATGCGATATCCCGATTACGTTTCAATAATTCCTTTAAATCATAGTCCTAAGGATTAGCAAGTTGAAGGTCTGGTCATGTAGCTCTTGTCCTAACCGATAACCGTGTAGTGGAAACCTCGTACCGGCAGAGGCAATGTAAGGCGAGCTCCCACTAAATGGAGCAACAACCTGGACCGTTTTGCGGGAAGCCGATGGAAGCAGGTGGCTCAGGACTGTGTTTTGTGGCAAATTAAAATAAATCAGTTAAAGAGTTCAGTTACTATGAGGGTTCAACGGTAGTGTGCAAACGTTACTGTGTTTC
Source organism: Luehdorfia chinensis (assembly GCA_019845155.1). Classification (NCBI taxonomy): domain Eukaryota; kingdom Metazoa; phylum Arthropoda; class Insecta; order Lepidoptera; family Papilionidae; genus Luehdorfia; species Luehdorfia chinensis. The sequence continues at coordinate 84,931 of JAHVAK010000243.1, read as the reverse complement.
GGTTTGAAGGGCACTGAGAGCTAGCGTAATTTTTTTTTTTATTTATATTGCAATAATGCATTAAGTGATGAAACGAGCAAATCGTTCACCTGGTAAGTGCAACGTCTGCCCATAACAAATGCTATGTCACCCAGAAAATTTCTGTGTGACACTACAATGTGCCCATCACCATGGTACATAGGTTCTTAAGTCTCATATGTGATTACCCTTCAAACCGAAATTTTTATTTATTTATTTATATTTGGGTCAAACCAAACCTGGCACGCGGGCCCCTGGCCCGCGAGCACAGTATCCGATGAAGCTGTAAAAGCCGAAAAGGCTAACAGCAATTACATCACCAAAAAAATATATCAAACCGAAACACAGTAATGTTTGCACACTACTGCTTCACGGTAGAATAACTGGCCCTGGGCTGGTACCTACCTAGACTGACTCCTGCATAGGAATCTTACCACCAGTAAAAATCACTGGTCATATGAGACTTAAGAACTGATTTCTCACGGTGACGGGCGCAATATGGTGTCACACATAAATGTTCTGGGTGACAGCATTTAAAATTCACAACTCCAAATCGACTTTAAATCTTTGATGTCTAAAATATACAATTTTCATAATATCAGTTACTAAATGTAGGCAGGTTGTAATTACAGTTGTTACGCAAACAGAGACAGAGCAGAGATAATGGACAGCTCAGATCCCAGTCTGGCGCGGCTTTTAGGCTTACTTGATATTTCGTAATGTGGCATAATGGCTTCAGTCTGTTTGTTACTCATTGAGTGATGTTGCGCTTGTTAGAAGTTCTATTTATCTTTATACAATGTGTGAATTAAAATGTTCTATACTATCGAACTGAACTGAACTGAACTGCACGGTGTGGCAGCGGCTTAAGAGAATCTACAACCCCATCTCATCCCGTGGGTTTCCTAAAAGTCGACAGAGGGCAAACGAAAACCAGAAGATGGGTAGCAGCATCTTCCTGGAACATCTCAATAATCAAACTGCGGTTGGCAACCCGCCTTGCAAGCGTGATAACTATGGCAAACAACCCCCCACCAATAGAGAGCTACAAACTATTGTGACAATCTATTGGGGAGGCTTGTGTTCAGCAGTGGACTAGTTGTGGGCTGAAATCACGATGGTGATGCTCGAATTGATTAGTAATGAAGGAAAGAAAGTTAATTTGCTAACTGTCGTTGAGTCATATATATACGTGCCGTGGTCTCGACTTCAGTGTATATTGCCTAGTGTTAGTGTTGTAGTGCTGGAGGGTATCTGGTGGCGGTTCCCGGTGGCGGTTCCCGGTGGCGGTTCCCGGTGGCGGTTCCCGGTGGCGGTTCCCGGTGGCGGTTCCCGGTGGCGGTTCCCGGTGGCGGTGTTATTTTGCTCTTGCACGCAACTGTGGGAGGGCGAGCGGTGCTCTTCAAAACTACTCCATTTTATATTTTGCATGCAGATCTTATCAAATTAACTTTCTTTCCTTTATTATAATTGATTTCCAATAAGTAACGCCTAATTCTCTTTACTGATTAGTGATATTTATCACCAACATTTCTGCACAATACCGGTTATCAAAGACCCATTTTACAGAATGTATTTATAGCGTATATATATATATATATATATATATACAATTACTATAGTTGCAACGTGGCACTGGTGCGTTTACGAGTATAAACACAATTCTTTTACAAAAGTCTATTATTGAAGTCCGCTGCTGTGGCGCGCTTTTCCTATATATATATATATATATATATATATATATATACATGGAAACGAATATATAGATATGGGCAGACGTTGCACTTATCATCAGGTGAACGTTTTGCTCTTTTCGTCACTTCAACAAATAAAAAAAACGAAACGAGCGAAACGTTCATCTGGTGGTAAGTGCAACGTCTGAACATAACTGCTGCTGTAAAACCTAGAATAATTTTGAGTGAGACACCTATAACCCTGAGACATCAGTTCTTAAGTCTTAAATGCCCAGTAACAATTCAGACCGAAACACAGTAATGTTTGCACACTACTGTTTCACGGCAGAATAACTGGCCCTGGGGTACCTACCAAGACGGGTTCCTGCATATATTACTGTAGAGAAATTTTAAAATGTTATTATTAAGATTGTATTAGAATAACATATTCTACTGAATACAATTATCAACAATTGGCCCTGGGGTGGTGCCTACCTATATATCTGCATAGAAATCCTACCACCAGGTATACATGCATATTATGCACACTTAATTTAGTCGGCTCTTACGACACCTCGGTAGGAAAGAGGCAGGTGCTATACTCTGCCGGCATCATAAAGTTGTATAACTCAAAATTTTTCTCAATAAACGAGTTACCTAATAAAAGTAAAGTAAAGTTTCAGCCTATAAATGTCCCACTGCTGAGCACAGGCCTCCTCTCATTTCTGAGAGGGTTTTGGAGCTAGGAAGAATCCGCCACGCTGCTGCAATGCGGCCGCCAACTTCACATGTCCTCGAAATATTTCTATTCCTCGGACATGCAGGTTTCCTCACGATGTTTTCCTTCACCGCTAAGGACGTGGTAAATCAGCACTTAAAATTGTAGAACAATATTAGAGGTGCTGGCACCGGGGCTCGAACCCAGGTTACTCGCTTACTATGAAATTTAAGGGGAGCACCAGGCCCCTGAGCTACCACGGCTCTTACCTAATGCAGTCAAATAATTCAAATCGTATTAGTACTCGTATTTTCTTACATTAGTGCGTTCAAGCATACAAGCAGCAAGCCTTATTATACGAGTAGTAAGATAAGATAAACCTTATCTAAAAGTTATAGTTAGTAATTTTTCTATTGCGGGTGTTAGGATTCCTATGCAGGAAACCGTCTAGATAGGTACCACTCAAGAGCCAGTTATTCTGCCGTGAAGCAGTAGTGTGCAAACATTACTGTATTTCGATTTGAAGGGCACTGTGAGCTAGCGTAATCACTTGTGAAACAGGCGCAGTGTGTTGCTACACGGAAATATTCTAAGTAAAATAGCATAGACAGCTGTTATGGGCAGACATTGCACTTACCATCAGGTGAACGTTTCGCTTGTGTCGTCACTTTATCAAATAAAAAAACATTATGTTTTAAACTAAGATAAAAAAATACAAAAAAGAAGACACCTGCAGAGTTTCTTTCGTCTGTTTATTTCTCGTAACCTTATGACGAAAGACAGTAAAAAACAAGTACTTATTACGTTGAAAAATAAATAAACTTTCATTGCATTTAATTTCATATATTCAGGGCAGTTCCTTCCACATCACTAGTTAGTGAGAATTGAGTTCAGTAAATTTGTATAGGTTTCTCGACATCATACATACGTACATAAACTTTTACGTTTGTCTCATATACGGGGTAGGCAGACGCCACATACGTAGCCCACTTTTCGCCCCCGGAGGAAACGAGACGTGACGGGTGACGAACCACATCACCGCCGTTTTGGTATGAGGCAACAAAAATTCTTACTCCCATTGCATATTATGCTGTTATTCTGCACTACTTACTTTTTTTTATTCTAATAAAGGCTGTCCTTAATACCTTAGTCGCCTCTTACGACACCTCGGTAGGAAAGAGGAAGGTGCTATTCTACTCTGCCAGACACCTATCGGCATCAGAGTCTCGTTAATCACACAGCTGGATGCACCACATTCAGGTGTGGTTGACAGTCTGTGAAAAAGGTGGTATATTTCCCCCATACACTTATCTTACACATGCACAATACGCACACAGTCGTGGAGTTGCAAAAGCCATTTGCGACATTTTCTTTCAAAGCAGATAAATGAATTTGTCAAATGCCCGAATAATACTGAGAAATATTTGATACAATAACGCAGGTATACTTTGCTAGTAAGATGAAGACGTTTTTTTTATAAACTATACAATGGTGTAGTGAAATTAGAAAAACTAGGGTTTCCGCGCCATCCTCGAAAACTTAAAATATTGTGCAGTGATGTGTCGTTAGTATGGATCTTGAAAAATTATAAGGAAGTTTAAGAACAACTTCATATTTTATTAGTCCGATAGTTTGTGAGATATGGGATATTTTTGGTCATACTCTATTACATAGCCTATTTCCCTTTGGGGTAGACAGAGACCACATCTTTCCACTTGCTACGATCCGGACACATATTTTGCTTCTTCTACTTACACTATATTACCCATTACGGAACGCTTTACTGTGCGTGGTCCGACATGCACTTGGCTAGTTTTTTAGTAGCGAAGTCGGAGAGGCCTGTAAAATTCAAATATTAATCGTGTAAAATAAAATTATCCTGGCATAAACACATTCGTACTTCGATTGCTTTAATAAGAAATAACATTAAAAGCAATTTTGGCGCGGAGGGTGGGACAAACGGCTCACCTTAAGGGAGCTCCCACCTCACTGTAAATCGGGTTGGGAGGCGAGGTCCAATCCCGTTCGATTACCGGGACGACACCTCCACATGTTGAATAGCCCCGAATTAATCGCTCGCGGCTATTTCCGGCGACTGCTGTCCCCAATAATGATCGTGATTTCGTGAATTGTACGCAAATCCAGGAAACGGGATTACTGTTCGTTTTATATTGTCGTAAATGATTGTACTTGAATCCGTCTAGGTAGGTACCACACCAGGGCCAGTTATTCTGCCGTGAAGCAGTAGTGTGCAAGCAATACTGTGTTTCGGTTTGAAGGGCACTGTGAGCTAGCGTAATCAATTGGGCATTTCAGACTTAAGAACTGATGTGTCAGGACGGGACGGGCGCTGTGTTATGTCACACAGAAATATTCTGGGTGACACAGCATTGCTATGGGCGGACGTTGTACTTACAATCAGGTGAACGTTTTGATCGTCTCGTCCCTATATCTAATAAAAAAATCTAGATTTAACTCTAGAACACAGTTATCATAATTCCAGTCTATCACTAGTCCACTGCTGAACAAAGAACTCCACCATAGATTGCCACAAAAGTTAGTAGCTCTGATTTTGGGGGTGATTTGCCTTTGTTGCCTTGTACTTTGCACGCTTGGCAGGCGGGTTGGTAACCTGCAAGTTGTTCAGATATTTCAGGAAGATGATGCTGCCCATCTCCTGGTTACCCAATAACCCCTCTAAAATTCTTTCTCATAATCCGATGGAGTTATAAATTGTCACGAGACGCTGTGAATTAGACATTCCATCATTCGTCCCCCATGCAGATCACGTACAGAGCCGCTTTACATATATTTATCTAGAAACTGGCAAAGAACCAAATGCGCTTATCCCTTTGAATACAAATTCCATTTTACTACGTTTTTTTTAACTCGTTTGCAACGTCTGCCCATATCAAATGCTGAGTCACCCACAAAATTTCTGTGTGACACCACACTGTGCCCATCACCCTGAGACTTAGGTTTTTAAGTCTCATATGCCCAGTGATAACGCTAGCTCTCAGTGCCCCGCAAACCGAAACACAGTCATGTTTGCACACTACTGTTTCACGGCAGAATAACTGGCCCTTGGGTGGTACCTACCTAGACGGATTCCTGCATAGGTATTTAAAATTAAATTTCTTCAATTAAAATCAATTTTAACTGGTAAACTACTAATGCTACGACATACATTTTAAGTAGGTTATAGATAAGAACTTTTTATAGTTCACCTTCTCTGTTTCACAGGTTTCGAACTTATGAAGATTTTTTCGATAATAATAAAAATAACCCCATCTCTAATGGAGTGGCAGAATCGTTGACTATTGCAAATAGGACGCCATCTATGATATACATTGTTTTTTCCTCTTTTTAAAAAAAGACCATGCCCTACAATATTATTTCTCCCGATTCGTAGGTGCGTTTTACAGACATACATTTCACAAGCACAACACCACCGGACCCAACAATTTATGTTCTGCATAAATGTTGGCTCCGGCTGGGATTGAAAGCCAGGACCTTAGAGGATACCAGAACTAGTCTATGCGAATTTACTGTCGGCAGTAGATTGTCGTAAACTTGTTTTTAGTATAATTTTATAGAGCATCTTTTACGTTAATTTTTTGATAATTATCTATGTTAAATATGATGTAAAAAATATTCTGATACGCCATTTTGAAGATTATTTTCCCTCTAATGACGAAAAATAATGTTGTTAAAATTAATGTATTCATCAAATATTACTATAAAGATAAAATTAATTAATTAAATTGATGAAAGCGCCGTCTGCTGACAATATATTAAACTAACATGCACGACAGCTGTCAGTTGGACCTGTTTAAATTCTTTAAAGAAGGTATTATAATATTCGCTAGAGCGTAGGTATTATATTTTTTTGTTGTATTAAGTGACGAGACGAGCAAAACGTTCACCTATGGTAAGTGCAACGCCTGCCCATAGCAAATGCTGTCACCTAGAACATTTCTGTGCGACACTACATTGCGGCCTTCAACCCTAGTCATCAGTTCATAAATCTCGTATGTGATTACACTAGCTCACAGTGCCCTTCAGACCGAAACAGTAACGTTCACAGTACTGCTTCACGGCAAAATAACTGGCCCTGGGGTGGTACCTACCTAGACTGATTCCTGCATAGGAGTCCTACCACCAGTAGTTATATATTTATACATCACTTACATTATTTTTATTTACCGGTGTAAATAATTCCAAGTTTACACGCGAACGAAGTCGCTGGTACAGCTATATGAGACTAGACGCAGTCCGTTCTTAACGAAAAACTACCAATAATAACAAACCGCAAGTATTATTGAGCAGTAAAATAATAGCCTACAAATGTCGCACTGCTGAGCACAGGTCTCCTCACGTTTCTAGGAGGATTTAGGATCCGGGAAGAATCCGCCACGCTACTCCAATGCGGGTTGGCGGAATTTGCATGTCTTTGAAATATTATATATTTTTCTGACATGTTGGTTATCTCACAATGTTGTCCTTCGCCGCCGGACACGGGGTAAATCAGGACTTTAACAATTTGAGTGGTGCCGGCACCGGGAATTGAACTCAGATCACTCGCGTACTAGTAAATTAAAAGCGAGCGCCTAGCCTCTGAGTTACACGGTTCAATATCTGATAGGTGAGAAATAAGAAAACCTACGACTGAACAACTAGCAATACTGACCACTAAGCGGTCATCACCCTTTTCAGTACATGCAGACTGTACAGCAGTTGCTAAGCATACAATTAACGCATGTTATAGTCACAAATCCTCGTACTGCGATCATGCTGTTTGTTAATTTGGCAAAGCAGCTGCAGTCTGTTGATAATTGATCGGGTAATTTATGATTTGCACCGGCGTTTAACGTAATTACACGATAAGTTTGAACGTTTGATAAAACGTTGTTTTAAACGAAATTACTATGTAGTTTTTAGGTTTGCTTAGTGATGAGTATATTATTTTTGGATGGGACACGTCTGTAGCGACATCTATGTCGCCACATGAGAAGCTCAAGAAATATTGGCATACGTCCATAATCGCGCTATGAAAGTTTTGAGATGCGAACTATATATTACAACATCTAAAATATTACTAGTAAGAGGAGACGTCCTCCCCAGATTCGACCACTCGATCTGGCGGGTAGCTGCCCCTTTCTTTGGCAATATCACCCGCCAAAATGGTCACCCCAGTATGAACATCCCGCAGCCAGCTTCTCCGAACCACGGCAATAACGTCATCGGCAGCCATTTCAGTCACAGCAACCAGAATACTGTCGGCACAACGCGTGCTTCCTAGTCTCTCAGCCACCGAGTATCAACGGCGGCCCCTTCTCCTCAGGATGACTCCTGCGGCATCAACACTTGTCTCCATATGTCTCGACGCACTGAAGACCTGGACACAGGTTCACTGCAACGCCAGACTGCACCTCATCGCCTGATGTCTCAACTTCTCCACGCTAAACTACGACTTCCAGTCTCAGCGGGGGAGTGATGTAGCGACATCTATGTCGCCACATGAGAAGCTCAAGAAATATTGGCATACAGTCCATAATCGCGCTATGAAAGTTTTCTGAGATGCGAACTATATATAACATCTAAAATATTACTAGTAGGAGGAGACGTCGTACCCAGATTCGACCACTCGATCTGGCGGGTAGCTGCCCCTTTCTTTGGCAATATCACTCTCCAAACATTATTGGCGCGCTTCGGGAGTAAAGCCGGCTCGTGAATCATGACGGAAACGTAGAGATCAAACTACTAAATAACGTTAAATTCATAAATAATTATAGCAATTATAATTTAGAGGATGAAATGGCTATAATTATAACGTATTTTTTAATTTACACAAGATTTTTAAATTAGATTTCAGCGCCAAAAAAGCATTTTACATGAAAAAAGTAGTGACTAACTAGTTCATTACGAGATGAATAGATGTCACTGTTGCAACTCATTAATAACCAAAGACAAAAATAGGGCTTTTTTTTCTCATTGGTTAATGTAATGATTGTTTGTTGTAATTAATACGCGACGCGTAATAATTTTGTTTTAGTCATAAAAAAATTGTGAAATTCTTTGAAATATCTGATGGTATAATTTCAAAGTTTCACATTTTTTATATTACTATGAAACGAGACGAGCAAGTCTTTCACCTGGTGGTAAGTGGGACGCCTGCCCCTAGCAGTTGAGATGTCATTCAGGACTCTGCATTGGAAAATTTTGCGCGCCGCGCTCATCACTCTCAGACAACAGGTCTTAAGTCTCATATGCCCAGTAATTACACTACCTAATATTGTTTTTAGAGCGAAACACACTATAGTCCACTCGCGTTAGGAAATGTATTTGTGTATTTTGCGTGTTACTCGTTCAACATTGATTTTGACCTATTCGAAAGAATAAAAGTGGATCAACAATCCATAGCGGAGAGAGACACATAATTTACAATGTTTAAATGTACTTTAATTGCAAACTTACTCCAATTGATTTGGTGGAAGTGGGTAAAAAATATATTAGATGACGCAATAGCGTTAATAGACGCTAATCGTTGGAAGAAGTGCTGCGACCACGTGATACGCGAAGAAAATACCATGTGGAATTTGGATGACGTCATGCAACTCGCAGAACAAAATCCTTTCATAATAAACGTAACTGTCTGTCTGACTGTGAATCTAGCGATACGGATTAGTGATTTAAGTAATTTTAAGACAATTTGTTTCCATTAAACTTAATTAAATTTTTTGAAGAAAAAAAAAAATTGAATTTTTACTCCACTGTGAACAAACCCTTATCCTGTAGTTGCACTGATGACTCACTATTTTCTTAACGCGAACGGACTATAATGTTTGCATAATACTGCTTCACGGATGAATAAATGCCTCTACGGTGGTACCTACCTAGCCGGATTCCTGCATATTAATCCTACCTTAAGAGGTAATGCCAACCATCTAATACCATCTAAATTCTTATCTTTGTTTTTGAGAATATTTGACAAGTCGAACTATGATCATGTGAAAATTATACCTCATCAAAGTCCAATCTAAAGAGTTATCCTCTTTAGATTGGAGTTTGGGGATAGGATTCTTTAAAAAATATTAATACACATTATCTTAGTCAGGAAACAGTATATGTACATGAACATACAAAGATTTTTAGACAGATTCAATTTTACGTATATAAGTATATTGCAAAAACAAACAAAATTACAATTATTAACAAAATAAAAAAATACTGAAATACAACTACTACTGTTCAAGATGGACGCATGTGGAAGCCATCGCCTTTCTCTGATGATTGCTGATTGTAGCTAAGCCTCTCTTATTGCTTATTTATCTTGTCAAATCTTCTAAAAACTTTATTCCTAATTTAAATTTCAGTGACATATTCTTTTTAACAATCGGAAGGCATTTGCGCATGACATAGTGCCTGTAGATATGTAGATTACAGAGGCACTCACTCTCTTTTCCGCCTTAATGTTCCCGCATTATTTATTCTTTATTGAACCGTACAATAAGTAAAGGAACGAAAGGCGGACTTAATGCTAAAAGCATTCTCTGCCAGTGAACCTTAGGGTGGTAAGTAAACAGCGAAGCTTCCCTTTTTCGATCTAATGCTTATGGGAAAGGTGAGATATTAGGGAGAGTTTACTCTTAGGGTGAGAAAAATGCTGGTTTAAACACTGCAGTGTCAGGTGTTTTGTTGTAAAGCAACGGTGACGAACCATCACTGTGTTTCGGTTTGATGGACACTAAGAGTTAGTACAGAGTACGAGATACTAGACACTTGATGTCTCTATCACTATTTTTTATTAGATATATGAATATCTTTACAAATAAGCTGCGGTTGCCAACCCGCCTGCCGAGTGTGGCAACTATGGCAAAATCCCCCAAAAATTAGAGCTTCAAACTATTGTAGCGATCTATGGGGAGATCTATGTTAATGCTAAATTTCAAGGACGAGAGATAGTTAAAATAAAATCCAGACCCAATCCTTAATAAAAAATTATATATATCTATTTTCTATGTCATGTGCAGACGTCTAATAAATAATAAAGAAGCTCACGTGTTTGAATCAAAATAATGCACAACTAAAACAGATAATATATCAAAAATGAATATCAAAGTAATTAGAATGTTCAGTTCAACGACAATACGACAAAAACAGTTGGAAGCAGCGCGCCATGACACTGGTAATTAAGTGCAGCCATAAATTCCAAGTCGTGATTCCGTGCACCGACGATAGAATGCACCATTTGTCTCAAGAGCTCGAGAATACTAAGTCATATAAAACGACACTTAGAACTCGGTGAAGAAAGTCACCAAGTAATGTATTTTAAAATATAAGTGTTAACAAAATCTATCGCAATTCGTGTTCCTGTTACAAATAAACTCATTTAGATGTCCTTTTGGTCGATTTTCGACATGAGAGTTATCAACTACATATATACATACAATCACACCTTTTTCTCATATAGTGGTAGACAAAGCAATTCGTAGCTCACTTTTCCCTCCCGCAGGATACAACACGTGACGGGTGGCGAAACACGTCGCTGCCATTTTGGTAGAAGTATAAAAGTCTTGTTAATAGGGGTCACGGGATCTCCGTTCGGAACGCAACCGTGGCCCCTCTAACGCTTCGCTATTATTGTATATAGCCCGACCCGGGGGCAGAATTCACTACCCCCAGCACTCTCACGGTGCTATCTCGATGATCCGAGACCACTTCGAGTCATCGTCCTCCCCGGGGTCGCTTTACTGGGCGTTCGAGTCCCCTATCCCGATTGCCCGCGATCCCGAAGGCCCCGTTTGTATTTCTGATAGGAGGGCCGTGACGAGGCCCGCCGTTGCCAGCATAGCCGACACTACTGCTGGCAGGGAGAGGCTCCGTCCGATTAGACTGACCATGATTCTCCGCTCAAACTCCCAAGCTGGGCACACCGAAAGGGAATAGGATGTGGAGTCCTAGTCCCTTCCACCACAGTGGAAGCAGTTCTCCGTCGCCTCGCGTCCAATCTTACACAGATAATCATCGAAGCAGTGTGTGTGTGAGTCGGTAGGTGAGTCTTCCTTCTCGTCGCTGTACCCAAGCCTCGAAGACCGGCAGGACTGCACTGACGACGCGTTTGCGTGCATATCGCTCCTCGAGGAGCCGAGCACGCCACGTCACCAATGCGTTTGATGGACTCGAGCGCCTCATCTGGCTTGCTTCCACCGCTCTGGCGGAGGGTGCGGATCCGGTGGTACACCCTCGCATCCATGTCCGCCAGTATATCCAGTGGCGGAAAGCGAGCCAGGACAGTCGCCGCCTCGAAATATACCGTGCGGTATCCTAGTATGATCCGTATGGCCATCCTCCGCTGGACACTGTAGATTTTAGTTCTACAGCTTCGGATGGCTAGCCTTTTCGCCCATACGGGCGCCCCGTACAAGGCTACGGATCGTACTACTCCCGCATAGAGGCGGCGGACTTTCTCCCGCGTCCCCCTGAGATTGGGCAGCAGTCTGTGCATGGCACCCGCTACCCTCTTGATCTGGGGACTAGGCGCTGGAAGTGTTCTTCGAAGCCCCAGCGACTATCCAGATGTAGGCCCAGGTATTTCATATACCGGCCCACTCTGACTTCAGACCCACCTACTCGAAATCGGCAACTTGTGGAACCATAGCGCCTCGGTCTTATGTAGGGGCTGTTTCCAGTCCCAACTCGTGGATTTTGGCGACGATGACTTCCGCCCCAAGCTCGGCGAGCTCCTTGTTCCTCTCGAAGGTGTTCCCGCTGGCGAGCACCAGAGTGTCCTCTGCATAGCAGATGATGTTAACACCAGCGGGAAGACCGACACGCAGGACTGCATCATAGGCGATGTTCCACAGTAACGGGCCCGACACAGACCCCTGCGGAACACCGCACTGGATCTCTCAGTGATATTTAACCTAGTTTAAGTATTACTGGTTACCAACTACGCAATAGATATTATAGTACCATAAGTGCACGCGCAAATACCCCTGAGCACCCACTCGTCCTAAACTCGCGCCGGATGTAACGCTCATGCGGTAAAATCGGAGGCAGGCTAGAGTCCAATGTGACACGGGGATAATGAAAACAAAGCCAAGTCCGTAAAACCAACAATTGGTGTTTCGAAACAAATGTTTGCGGCTGGGATTCTTGTTAAGGAACCGCGATGTAGAAGTCGTTTACACATATTCGCTCCACCAAGTAATTGTTGTTATAGGTTTCATATTACGGCGGCGGTGAGCAACGATTTTTTAAATTAACCATAACTTCTTTCGCGTCAAGGGTTTTAAAATGCCGTCGGAACTACTTAATTTTCAGGGATTAAAAGTATCTTGTGTCCATCTCCAGGATGAAGGTTATCTCCGTGCCAAATTTCATCAAGATCAAGGTGTAGCAACATCTATGTCGCTACATGAGAATCTCAAGAAATATCTAACACATTCCATAATCGCGCTATGAATGTTTCTAAGATGCGAACTACATACACAAAATTTAAATGAAACTAATTTTACGGATTTTATCGCGTTTAATTTTTGTTATTTATAACCCGACGTTTCGAGTGCTTTACAGCACCCATGGTCACGGGAGGACTGAGGTGACAGATGTCCTGATGTCATATTTAACCCGGACTACCTTCAGCTTTTAATTATTATTTGTGGTCCGATCTACGCAGACAGCTAACTGTGTCTTGAAGTCTTGCAGTGGTATGCTTGGTTTCTAACTTAATTTTATTAATTATAGGATCCCAAGCTGGTGGTAATACCCAACCATCTTCTAGCCTCGCGAATCATCCTTAGTAGGAATCGGTGTTCTTTTGCGAGGATTTGTGGTTTATCAAAACTGATGTAATGGTTGGGATGATCCAGAACATGGTCACAGACTGCAGACTTCCTGGAGCGACGCTGCTTCACATCAGCTATATGTTCTTTTACGCGGGTTTTTACTGATCTTTTTGTTTGCCCTATGTAAGAGAGGCCACATTCACAATCCAGCTTGTATACTCTTGCATCTTGTAGAGGGATATTACACTTGAAGTGGTAAAAACTATTACTCTCGGCGCTTACAAGATATAGCCAATCTTGTCACTCCTCTGACATATGTAGGACTGCGGTACCGCTCGACTGGGCCGGCTTACCGTCACGCGACGAAGGCGCGGAACCCGAAGCTGTTGTCTTGCAAACTTGCTACATCGAGCCGGGCACTGTCAAGATCCCTGTGCTCTTGAACAAAGATAGCTAGCTGTGAGATGGTGGTGAGATTCACGTTTAAATACCTGTTGGTATGGTGAAACGTGGGTAAAAAGCTGAAGGTACTCCGGGTTAACTATGACATCAGGACATCTGTCACCTCAATCCCCCCGTGACCATGGGTGCTGTAAAGCACTCGAAACGTCGGGTTATAAATAACAAAAATTAAACGCGATAAAATCCGTAAAATTAGTTTCATTTAAATGTGTAGTGTTCGCGTAAATATAAGAAATCATTATATATACACAAAAACTAAATATTTCTGGTAGGAGGAGACGTCCTCCCCAGATCAGACCACCCGATCTGGCGGGTAGCCAGGTATGGGCAGCCAGCCGATATAATGAAGAAATCCACCAGAGAATAAAAGTCATCGCTAAGCTTTTCGAGTTTGCAGACCAAAATGGAAATGGACTGGTCACATCTGTCGCAGAAGTGATAGCGGCTGAAGTAAGCAAATCCGCAAACGTTGTATGAGACGCCCTGGCAATCTGAAGCGATATCTGCTCAAAGCGGCTGCCAGATGGGGCTATGTGTTGCTTATTGGAAGAAACTATGTCCAGCAGTGAACCGACAATCAGGATCAATCTGGTTACAGTTTTGTAAGAATCACTACACTCTAATAACTGCTGATATTTTTAATATAGGTCGATAAAATGAAACGTCAAAAGCATTTTATTAAACTATATTTCTTCTACGTGTTCGAAGGAATACTGATTGGATGGACGCCAGATTTATTTGAATTACTGAGAGAATGTGCGCTGACGTGATATATTATAGTGCATTGTTATGCTTCATGCGATTTAAAAATTCTCTTATAAATTTGTTTTTAAACCAAATTTGCGATGCATGTGATGCATTTTGAAGATATATCTGGGTGAATGACCTTCAATGATTAATAGTCGAAATTCGACTTTTCTATACCTTGTCTTTTTTCGTTTTTTATTATGAAGTTTTTTAGGTTAAGATGCTGGTTGTACTTTTAATTGTAAATAGTTTTTGCAGCTACGCATAAAAAATCTCTATATATATGTCTGTCTCTATATACTTAATACATAAATCAGGAAAGAAAAATAACAAGCTTTATATGGGCCAATTTCTCATAAAAAAATCCTACAAGTGTGACGCAAAAACCTGGCATAGATTTTAACAAACATGCCAAAGATTATTAGAAAGAAGATTAATAAAAAAGACGTATTATAAAATAGATCATTACACATAATACAAAGATGTGTGGAAATAACTTTTTTTTATTTATTTTTATTTGATAAATATGTGCAGCGTCTGCCCATAACAAATGCTGTGTCACCCAGAACATTTCTGTCTGACACCACACTGCGCCCGTCACCCTTAGACATCAGTTCTTAAGTCTCATATGCCCAGTGATTACGCTAGTTCTCAGTGCCCTTCAAACCGCAACACGGTAATGTTTGCACACTACTGCTTCATGGCAGAATAACTGGCCCTGGGGTAGTACCTACCTAGACGGATTCCAGGATAGGAATCCTACCACCAGTAAAGAACTTACTCTGTACTTGCAAACCCCCTGCCTACCAGACATATGATATTGTTATTAAATAATGTATTTTATACTACATATGTAACATGAGTTCTTTTGAGTTTCCTGCCGGTTCTTCTCAGAGGCCTTATTTTTTGAACTACTGTAGATTCTGACATTCATAAGAGTTAGAAGCCTAAACTGAATAAATTTAGACTTTGACATTTGGCCGTGTGGTGGCGGCTGAAGAGAATCCACCACCCCATCTCACCCCGTGGGTGTCGTAAAAGTCGACAGGGGGAAAATTAAAACCAGAATATGGGCAGCAGCATCTTCCTGGAACATCTGAATAAATAAACTGCGGTTGCCAACCCCCTGGCAATCCCCCAATGGCAAAATCCCCCCAAAATGAGAGCTACAATCTCTTCTGCCAATATATGGGCGAGGCCTGTGATCAGCAGTGGAGTGATGATAGGCTGAAATGATGATGATGATTTGTAATAATTGCATCACGAATTCGGCTTTCTGCAAACCCAATAAATAAAAAAAATCGCTTTCGTTATATTTCACCTACGTTACCCTGTATAATATAGCAGTAAGGTTAATTAAAATTGCTTAATAAAAACAGTAAATCTTCACCGTACGTGGTGTTTTGAGCACACCGTTATAAGCGACGCTTGATCGAAATTATTGGTGAACACGTTTCGTTTCTAATAAAGCAATTAATTTAAAAAGCAATTTCCATGCGGAATGAGAAATGTATTGATCCAAAAAAGACTTATTTAAGTATAAGTTGGACGGTTTTTTTATGTGAGAAAGTGACGAGACGAGCAAAACATTCATCTGATGGCAATTCACGTCGATGTTTCTGAGATTTCTGACCGCAATGCCCCGTCATCAGTTTTTAAGTCTCAATCGCCCAGAAATTACTCTAGCTCTCATTGCCCTTCAGACCGAAACACAGTAATATTTACACTGTACTGCTTCACGGCAGAATAACTGGCCATGGGGTGGTACCTACTTAGATGGGTTCTTGCATAGGAGACCCACCGCCAGTAAAAAAACATTGTTTTATTAAAAATAGCGATAAGTCTAACCTTCATTAAACGGGACTAGTAATTCGTCCATATGATGGAAAGTTGCACTTACTGCCTTTTTTTTTATTTCATAAAAGTGACGGAACGAGCAAAACGTTCACCTGATGGTAAGTGCAACGTCTGCCCATAACAAATGCTGTGTCACCCAGAAAATTCCTTTGTGACACCACACTGCGCCCGTCACCCTGAAACATCAGTTCTTAAGTCTCATATGCCCAGTGATTACGCTAGCTCGCAGTGCCCTTCAAACCGAAACACAGTAATGTTTGCACACTACTACTTCACGGCAGAATATCTGGCCCTGGGGTGGTACCTACCTAGACGGATTCCTGCATAGGAATCCTACCACCAGTAATCTCTAAAACTCTGCCCGTAAGCAGTAAGAAGAAGGAGTAAGAAGTTTCTGACTCATACCAAAATTGCGGCGACGTGGTTCGCTACCCGTCTCGTCCCGTCTCCTGCGAGTGCGTAAAGTGGACTACGTAAGTAGCCTCTGCCTATCCCTTATATGGGAAAAAGGCGACTAAAGTATTGTACGGACAGTCCTTTATTAGTGCAGACCAACACCATAATATTCAATGCTGTCACTGTACTGCTCATGGAAACGAACTGGGCGAGCAAGAATTTGATTTTCGGTGACGTAATTCGCCACCCATCGCGCCTCGTTTCCCGCGGGGGCTACGAGAGAGATCTCTGCTTACCCCATATACGGGAAGGCATGACTGTGTATGTTAAAATAGGTGACCCACTTCATTTTATAATCCAACCGTTTTAGTTACGTTCAATAAATAAGTCAGTTTCTGTTGAAGGCAGCGTTTCACTGCAGTCCCAATCCGAACCCGGAGACAAACGGAGCGTTCCATCATTGCTGCTAGAACCGCCTGGGGATTTATAGCGGCTATTAATTACCGCGTCGTGTTGTGACTCGAAACCTGCGTGTTGGAATGTTAGTCGCCGGTTTCTTGTTATATGAATTTCAATCTTACTGCTTTCACATGCAGGTTATTTCGCGAATTTATCCGTAGAGATTTCCGTTATTCGGCGGCCGCAGAGTACTTGACTTCTAAGCCGTGTGTCCTGGGTTGGAATCTCAGCTGGAACCACTTGTAGCGACATCTATGTTTACAACATCCAAATATTACTAGAAGGAGGAGACGTCCTCCCTAGATCACACCACCTGGTCTGGCGGGTAGCTACCCTTTTCCTTGGCAATATTATCCGCCAAACACTGATAGTTGGTTTCGGATCTAGTGAGCACAAGCCTCATTTAATTTCTGAGAGGGTTTTGGAGCCGGGAAGAATCCGCCACGCAGCTCCAATACAGGTTGGTGGACTTCACATGCACTCGAAATATTTATTATTTCTCCTCAAAGGTTTCCTCACTATGTTTTCCTTCACCGCTGAGCAATTTTAGTGGTGCCGGCACCGGGAATTAGGCCCAGGTCACTCGCTTACTATGAAATTTAAAGCAATCGCCTAGCTCCTGAGCTACCACGGACCTTCCCCCTTCCCTAGTGTGGAGCATCTTTTTACCGCCTAACGGTTAAGATAACTTTATCATTGAAACTTTTAGAGGTGTTAGTGCCATGAATACTTTAAAAACAACGACTCTATTGTACGGACAGCCTTTATTTGTGCGGAATAAACCACATTATACAATGCTATCGCTATGCTGCTTGTGGGAACGCAATGTGGAGTAAGAATTTCTTGACCTCTATCAAAATGGCAACTATCTATCAAATATCAACTCCAGTTTATTAATTTAGATGTTCCAGGAAGATGCTGCTGCCCACCTTCTGGTCCCAGCCATCACTTTTTTTAAAGTTGTTAATATTTAAGTGGAAATGAAGTCAATAAATAATTTTAAAACTATATTGGATGCTCCAATTTTTAATTATCAGATTTCGTATTCATAGCATGACTGTGCATTTGTTTTGGTTTAAACAGTATAAATTACAAATATTTCATTATCATCATTTCAGCCTATCACTAGTCCACTGCTGAATATAGGTCTCCCCATAGATGACAACTTTATAGCTCCCATTTTGGGGGGATTTTGCCATAATTGCCACTCTTGGTCGGCGTGTTGGCAACCGCAGTTTATTTAATCAGATGTTCCAGGATGCAGCTGCCTCTGTTCACTGCCATCACGTTTTGAAAGTGAAGTCAATCAATAATTTGAAAACTATATAATGCTGTGGGAATATCTATACTAAAACTTTATGAACTTGGTAAGTTTAGTAAGCTCGAAACTAAATAAGATTTAAGTCAAGCTTGTCTTAATGACGCAGATTATATTGAAACGGGGGAGAATTCCAGAAGTTGGTAAGACGAACGTAACTTTGGAGAGTAATTATAAAGATTTTTTGGCATTTAACAAGTAGGTTCATCATTTTAATTTTACCAAACTGCTCTTTTTTTCCCAATGTTTCTTACGAATCGAAACATGTTTATTTTTATTTGATAAAGTGACGAAACGAGCAAAACGTTTACCTGATGATAAGTGCAACGTCTGCCCATAACAAATGCTGTGAGTAAGGTATGTGAAATTTTGGCAATGGAGATGTGGAAAGTGTACATATACAGGGAAGGAGTGCAGAAAGAGAAACTGTATATATAATATAATAGATGATGTTTTGGGATAAAAAGTATTCTATCTCATTCTCCGGAATTCAAGCTATCTCTGCATCAAATTTCATTAAGATCGGCTTAGCGGTAGAACGGCGAAAAGGTTACAAACAAAGAGAGGAACAGAGAGTTATTTTCGTAATGTATAAATATGGATAAAACTCAATAAAAAAGTTACTGCTGGTCCGTTTTGGTAATACCACTCCAGTGCCAGTTAATCTACCGTGAAGAACTGCTTCACGGAAGAATAATATCAATTATATAAATATAAAATAGGAAAACTTTGGGTTGGCTTTTGTGACGTGATAATTACGACAAGACTAGTGTAACATGTTAATATTAAGTTAATTCAAGTTTTCCTTTTTTATTAGACTGATATGAAAAAGAACCGCCTAGGTGAAGCAGAAGCATGCAAACATTACTGTGTTTCGGTCTGAAGGGCACTGAGAGCTAGTATAATAATATAGAGGCATATAAGAGTTAAGATATTATGTCACAGGGTGACAGGCGTAGTATGGTGCTACACAGAAATATTCTGAGTAACACAGCATTTGTTATGGGCAGACGTTACACTTACCATGAGGTGAACGTTGTGCTCGACTCGTCACTTTAACAAATAAAAAAAAAGAACTATGATCGAATTTCGAGCTATGGGCGACCACTAGTATAAATAAAAATATAATATGTAACTTTTAGCCTACGCTTTAATTTCACTCATTACAAAAGTATGGTACGTTACAAAATTTACGAGGCAATTAGCATACACGCTGGCCGTGTCCATGCTGGTGAATTCCGCTATCTGGTAATCAAATGTACGGAAAATTAGTTGTTTATGAACGAAATATGCTGTGGCTGAATGTGGTCGTTACATTCATTCGCTATATCGAGCGTATGAACCAAATTTCACGATCGTAAAGCTTGCTTCTAAATACAGTATTAAACAGATCCCGACACTAATAGTCCATGCTAATATTATGAACTAGCTGTTTCCCGCGGTTTCATTTGCGTAGAAAAGCCGATCCCCTTGTTTCTATCGAATTTTGCGGTATAATTATTTTGCGCGGAACCCTAATTATTTTTATAAAATTATAGTAGCCGAATTTACGCGCCATAATATCAGCTATCTGTCAGAGAAAGTCCCGTCAAAATCGGTCCAGCCGTTTCGAAGAGCCGGAACAAACACACAGACAGAATTAAAAAAAAAGGTTTTTTTTGTTAAGTACCATATATACTTTCATAAGCATAGAGTAAAAAACTGTTTTTTTGTGGAAGGCAGGGGCCACAAACGGAGTCCACTATTCGTCCCCGCAGGGAAAGGTGGCAAACCACATTGCCGGCATTTTGGTACGAGCCAAAAAAAATTCTTACTTACCATTGCACGAGCAGTATAATGACAGCATTGCATATTATGTTGTTCATCACCATCATCATCATTTCAGCCTATCACTAGTCCACAGCTGAACATCCCCGACCTCCCCCATAGATTGCCACAAATGTTTCTGGCTCTCATTTTGGGGGAAATTTCGCCATTGTTGCCACGCTTGGCAGGCGGGTTGGCAACCGCAGTTTATTATTCTGTTGCAGGAAGATGCAGCTGCCCATTTTCTGGTTTTAATTTTTCCTCTGTCGACTTTTACGACACCCACGGGATGAGATGGGGTGGTAGATTCTCTTAAGCCGCAATCCACGGCACATGCTGTCTTCTGTATCTTCTGTACCTTAGTCGCCTCTTAGGACACCTCGGTAGGAAAGACGTAGGTGCTATTCAACTCTGCAGGACACCTATCGACATTAGATCGGATCAAAAACAATAATTGAAAGCTGAAGGTGCCCTGAGTTAACTATGACATCAGGACACATCAGTCCCCTCGTGAGAAAGACGTAGGTGCTATTCAACTCTGCAGGACACCTACCGACATTAGATCGGATCAAAAACAATAATTGAAAGCTGAAGGTGCCCTGAGTTAACTATGACATCAGGACACATCAGTCCCCTCGTGACCACGGGTGCCGTAAAGCGCTCGAAACGTCAGATTATATAGTCTTAATTAATCGCCTAATTAATTCCGTGTGGTGGCGGCTCGTTAAAAGAATACTACCACTCCATCTCATCCAATGAATCTCGTAAAAGGCGAGTAAGGAACAGCACTGTGCACCCAATAGCGCATGTTGGCGATGGGCTCACCACCTATCACACCAAGTGCATTATATTGTTTTGGTGAAACGTGGATTGTGGCAGTCGTCTGCTTTTGCAGTGAGTACCCAGTCTCTGACTACCCTTTATGGGATACAGTCGTGATCTTATGTATGTATGTATGCATGTTAATTAATTGCGAAGAAAACCTTTATCTAATTATTTTTTTACATTAATTAATCCAAGCAATTATTTTTACATTAAAATAAACCGTGCGACCTTTAACCCCTTGTTTAATTGTTCACATTATCTAAAATTGCGATACCACAGTACAAAATTTACAGGGCAATTAGCATTCGCGCTTGCTGTGTCCGTGTTCGTAAATCCCACTATCTGGTAATCAAATCTACTGCAAATTAGCTGTGTATGAGCGAATTCGTTGTGTGTTGCAGCTAAATATGCTAGTTAGGTTAGGTTAGGTTAGTACTCGTAAATTTTAGTTAGTCAAATACGAGTACGTCACTAAAGGATGTAACTTTGCCTGACCGTGGCCTAGTGGTCGGAGTACCTGACTTCTACGCCGCGGGTCCTGGGTTCGAATGCCGGCCGGAGTCAACATTTGTGCTAAAACACAAATTGTTGGTTTTCGCGTCTGGTAGTGTTGTGATAGTCCCCGTGTTTCTGACACTGCATCCTAGCCTACCTCCGATCTTATCGCATCAGCGTTACATCGGGCGCGGGCAGGTTGGGACGAGTGAGTGCCTCTGTGTTTGCGCGTACACTTGTGGCACTGTAATATCTCCTGCGAAGTTGAAGGCTCTCGACAGTATTCGGAAGTTGTCGCCGTGGTCGAAATCGGGTAGGAGAACATCATCATCATTATCATCATCAACTTTATATTTAAAATATATTCTTCGTTTGCCCTGAAAAGCTTGAACATTGCTATTATTATGACGTTATAGAGAGGGATTAACTATTAAAGAACATTTCTTTGAAAGGAAGAAGTTTTTTTTGCAAAACGTTCACCTGATGGTAAGTGCAACGTCCACCCACAACAAATGCTGTGTCACCCAAAATATTTCTGTGTGACTTCACACTGCGCCCGTCACCCTGAGACATCAGTTCTTAATTCTCAAATGCCCAGTGATTACGCTAGCTCACAGTGCCCTTCAAACCGAAACGCAGCAATGCTTGCACACTACTGCTTCACGGCAGAATAACTGGCCCTGGGGTGGTACCTACCTAGACGGATTCCTGCGTAGGAATCCTACCACCAGTAAAAAGAAGTGACGAGACGCGCGAAGTATTTACCTAATGGTAAGTGCAGCGTCTGTGCTGTGTCTTCCAGAACATTTCTGTGCAGTGACAGGTAAAACCGCGGTACACAGCTATTTTTATATTATATCTCTTGAGGTTCTACGAACGCGAACCAGTGTTGTACATACATACATACATAAGTTCGCGAATGTATCCATAAGGGGTAGTCAGAGACTGGGCACTCACTGCAAAAACAGATGACTGCCACAATCCACGTTTCACCAAAACAATAAAATGCACTTGGTGTGATAGGTGGTGAGCCCATCGCCACCATGCGCTGTTGGGTGCACAGTGCAGTTTAATTCCTTACTCGCCATTTACGAGATGGAGTATAAGTATTTTTTTATCGAGCCGCCACCACACTGCCGCCACAGCACACCAGTGTTGTATGTTTAATAAAACTAATTTTACGGTTTTAATCGCATTTATCTCTTTTTTTGGTCCGTAAAATTAGTTTTATTAAACATAGAAGAAAGAAAGAAAAATAATTTATTTGCTAGAAACGGACGTACAGAAAAGTAATACGTAATAAAAAAAATATAAAGTACAAAATGGTACAAAAAAAAAGAAACTGAAACACCATTAATACCTAAAATAAAAGTATGGAAATTGTACGCCGTACTCCTAGCAAACGAGGTTGACAACTCAGCATACACTGCGGCGGAAGCGAATTCCGTCACAGCACTGTTTTTCAGTGTCAACCCCCGTTGCACTCCGATGTCGTTTAAACCAAAAGAATATATTAGAATGTAATATATAAACAATTATAAAATTACTGTAATAATTTTATAAAATAGTATTCAAATTTGAAAAAAAAATATAAGTAGCTTTCTGATATATTAATTCCGAAAAACAATGGATTTCATCATGGCGAATCTTATTTCGTGCAAGCAAAACTTACCAATAAAATTAAATTCTATGAGATGTTCTAATCTATATAATATATATACTTTACTACTATAATATATACTTTACTGGTTCGAATTTTTGGTTCCTGGAAAAAAGTTTCTCTTAAGACTTCCTACAAATAAGAAATTACATTCCAGAGATGTTACCACGTCGCAATGCGGTCGCAACAAGAAACTTTAGTCGTTACCAACGCCACGTAGTGAAAAAGTTTGTTAATAGATGGCGCGACTAGCAAAGATTATGGCGTAAGAAAAATGTACGCAACAGAATACTGAACATTACATTATTTGCTTTAAGAAATTTTACGCTGCCTATTTATTTACAAATTAGTTATTTATGGATTTTATTTCTTTATTTTAGGAAGACTTACAGACAAATGTTATAGATAAATATCAAAGTAGTTATACAAGTTGCTAATTACAAGCCTTCGCATATTAATTTGAAGTTTTGAACAAATTTTGTATAAAATATAAAAAAATCGTAAATGAAGGCATCCCATGCACATCACAGAATAAAAATAAATAGTAAACATAACATTAGGAACTTACAGTTAGTTTCATTGGTCCCTGCCATATTTAAAGAACGTTTTATTAATAAGTCTCCTTACTGCCTTAGAGCTGGTACAGAATAATTCGTTTTCCAGTCGCAGTAAAAGTTTAAAGATATTGCACTACGCATGGAGAAAGCATTTCGTCTATAATTAGTAGTAACAAATGGTATAGCTAATAAAGGCCGTTGCCTGAATCAAATTTCATTGGTACGGAGCACAACATTAGTAAGAAGATCAGGACAGTCCACAGATCCATTAGCGATGTTAATTAAAAAACCGATATCATTAACATCACAGCTGTACTCTAAAGGCAAGAAATGATATCGCTTGCAACGATCAAAACAATCTTATAAATTAAATAGAAAATTTCCTTATATATTCTCAATACGAGAAATACAAACATGGTACTGAGGGTTCCATACTTGGAATGCATATTCGAGATGGTTACGCACTTATGAACAGTATAAAATCTCAATCGTTTTTGAAGATTTAAAGCAGGCTGAAGTTCTTATAATAAAGCCAAGAGTCTTTTTAACAATGTAGTTAATATGTTGGTCGAATGGAATGGAAAAGTAATTTGCTATCATTGACTACACCTAAATCGTTCTACAAAGTTTATATACCACAGAACCCCTAACTTGCATTGTCGTAGTAGGTTTTTTTCTACTGTTTGTTATAAATTTCTACTTCTCTTCTACTAAATGTATAAGCTTTCTTTCTTGAATTCGGAAACTAGTAATATTTTAAGTATGTGTAAGTGTGTATGCATGTATGTATATTGTTTTATGCGTATATCTATTTTATACCCGTATGGTCTATAAACGTGTATGTATATATGAGTTTATATGATGTATATACTATTTGTTTTTTATTATTATTACATAACAGAATAGTTTCTTTGTTTACGTTTTAGTACGGCTTTGTAGATTACCGAGGAAATTTATTTGTTTGATCTTGGCACCCTACATCTTTTCTGCTCGACCAGAAGGTAGGATTATTATATAGGACCAGAACTGGTGGTAGGATTCCTATGCAGGAATCTGTCTAGGTAGGTACCACCCCAGGGCCAGTTATTCTGCCGTGAAGCAGTAATGTGCAAACATTACTGTGTTTCGGTTTGAAGGGCACTGTGAGCTAGCGTAATCACTGGGCATATGAGACTTAAGAACTTATGTCTCAGGGTGATGGGCACAGTGTGGTGTCACACAGACATTTTTCTGGGTGACACGGCATTTGTTATGGGCAGACGTTGCACTTACCATCAGGTGAACGTTTTGCTTGTTTCATCACTTCATACAATAAAAAAAAAGGTAGACTGGTAGAGAATGCCTTGTAGCATTAAGTCCGATGTTTTGTATGTATTTTTTTTGTGCAAATTATGTTTTAATTGAATAGGTAAATATTTGTGTATAAGTGAATCTGTGTATGTCAAATCGTACGTGATACACCGAATATACTTTCTTTCTTTCACTCTTTTCCAGACGCCTCTTGTACCGGAAGGACAAATAATGCTTTAGTCGGAAGCTTCGTCTATGTAGGATGGCGTAATAGGGAATATGTAAAGGCAGCACATATAAAGGTACTTGGTAGGTGTTGACCAAGACTCGGTGGTCAGATTATCGGACTTCTACGCCGCAGGTCTTAGGTTCAAATCCCATCCGGAGTCAACATTGTTTTCAGGTCGGGGCGTGTTGTGCATGTTAAATTTACATAACAATAGCACCTACTTCCTTCCTACCGAGTTGAGAGGCGACCTAAAAAAAAAGGGCTTATGTAATTAATGTGTAACGATAGGTCTCCGGCAGAGTCGAATAGCACCTACTACCTTCCTACCGGGGTGTCGTAAGAGGCGACTAAGGTATTATACAGCCGCCTTTACTCGTGCAAAATAATACCATATTAATCAATGGTGTCATTATATTTATGCTGTTATTGCAATGTGCCGTGTGGTGGCGGCTCGTTAAAAGAATACTGCCACTCCATCTCATCCAACGGATCTCGTAAAAGGCGAGTAAGGAATTAAACTGCACTGTGCACCCAACAGCGCATGGTGGCGATGGGCTCACCACCTATCACACCAAGTGTATTTTATTGTTTTGGTGAAACGTGGATTGTGGCAGTCATCTGCTTTTGCAGTGAGTGCCCAGTCTCTGACTACCCCTTATGGGATACAGTCGTGGTCTTATGTATGTATGTCATTATACTGCTCGTGGGAACGCATTGAGAGAAAGAATTTTCGACTCGTTTTTTTTAAACGATGCCCACAATAGGATTTCTCGTTTATCGTGGGTGAGTTTTACAGACACATATCACGTGCACATGTTGTCTCCATTTGATGCGAAAGAACATAACATTTCTAAGCCCATTGCAATTTTTATTCAATTTGACGCATAACTCACTTCTACGGGCTTAGTTGACAATTAGGTTCACGCTCCGCTGATAGGGGCGAGGCAGGAATGGCTTTAAATTGCTCGTAATAACGATGTAAGCAATTTGAGGGGCGTCCTGCCTGTGTCTGGAAATGTTGTGATCGTAAGTGGACATGCGAACATTTTCACGACATTAATTACAACATACGTACAGTCACGCCCTTTTCCCGTATAAGGGACAGGCAGAGTCCACAACCATAGACCACTTTTCGCTTCCGTGGAAAACGAGACGTGACGAGTGGCGAACCACGTAACCGCCATGACGACAGCGTGGCGCGGGTCCTGGGTACGAATTCCAGAGCTAACATTTGTGCAAAATCGCAAATAGTTGGTTCTCGGGTTTGGTTGTGCTGTGATTGTCCCCGTGACACTGCATCCTAGCCTACCTTCGATTTTATCGCGTGAGCGTTACATCGGGCACGGTTAGGTTGGGACGAGTGAGTGCCCCAGTGTTTGCGCGTACACTTGTTGCACTATAATATCTCCTGCGCAGTTGATGACTTCAGACATTTACCAAATACATGGTAGCTGACGCGTCGGTTGAAACCGGCTAGGAGGACATGAGATGCAGTATGGAATCCTGAAATGGGGTAAATACCACCTTTTGTATCACAGTTTCATATAAAAGGACCTAGGAAATAAGCTTTTTATTTCATGTTAAAAAATTTATTATTTTTTACGTGGTGGTAGGAATTCTAGATCCTTGGAATCCTGCAGTGCTAGTTGTTCTGCCACCGGCAGAGTAGAATAGCACCTACCTCTTTCCTACTATTACAGAAAAAGGGTAGGGTCTGCCAAAAATATACAACAATAGTTGACAATAGTCGCAATCACTTTTACATTGCCCTCATGCCCATCTCTTGCTCTTGTTCTAGAATACATGCGTATTTATAGATAAAATGAGAGTTCTGTCGACCGCGTGGCGTAGTGGTTAGCGTACCTGACTTCTGCGCCAGCGGTCCTGGGTTCGATTCCCAGCCGGAGGTAACATTTGTGCAAAAACACAAATTGTTGCTTTTCGGGTCTGGTTTTGTTGTGCATGTGCATGTGTAACCCACGATACAGGAGAAAATCCTACTGTGGGGCTTCGTTTAAAAAAAAAAAAGTAGAGGGACTGATTCCTCTTTACATTGTGGTAGGGGTCAGTCAATACAATGTTTGTACTAGCCATTCAGATTTAAAGTTTATTTGATATTTAATAAGTAAATTAATTAACAGCCTTATATTATAAATTTTATTATTATTTTGCATACAAGATTATTTAGCATGTGGTTAGTGTAATTATTAAAAACAATAGCAGAGGGACTGACTACTCTTTACATTTGGCAGGGGCTAAGCATTACCATGTTTGTACAAACCATTATGATTAAGTTTTATTATTCATCATCATCATCATCATTTCAGTCCATCACTAGTCCACTGCTGAACATAGACCTCCCCCAAAGATTGCCACAAAAGTTTGCAGCTCTCATTTTGGGGGGATTTTGCCATAGTTGCCACGCTTGGCAGGCGGGTTGGAAACCGCAGTTTATTTATTCTGATGTTTCAGGAAGATGCTGCTGCCCATCTTCTGGTTTAAATTTTCCCTCTGTCGACTTTTACGACACCCACGGGATGAGATGGGGTGGTAGATTCTCTTAACCGCTACCACACGGCGTCAATGATTATTATTCAATCATTGACAATTATAGTATTTATTACCGTAATTATTTATAATGTTATTAATATGTACGATTATTTAAACTGTGGTGCGTGGTAACACTACCGATGTGTCGAAAGAGGTAACTATGGTATTATACGGACAGCCTTTATTCGCGCAGAATAATACCATATTATGTAATGTAGTCATTATACTCCTCGTGGGAACGCAATGAGTAAGAATTTTTTGACTCGTACCAAAATGGCGGCGACGTGGTTCTCCACCGGCCCCGTCTCGTTTCCCGCGAGTGCAAAAATGGGCTGCGTAATTGGGCTCTGCCTATCCCTTATATGGGAAAAAGGCGTGACTGTATGTATGTAAGTGGTGTGTAATACAAACTGAGCTTTGGTTTGAATGAAAGCTACTGTAATTATAGGATGTATGATACTTAAAACTGATGGCCATAGAATTTTCCAGTAGGCAGTAGGTGACTCCGCTTACTGGTGGTAGGATTTCTATGCAGGAATCCGTCTAGGCAGGTACCACACCAGGGCCAGTTATTCTGCCGTGAAGCAGTAGTGTGCAAACATTACTGTGTTTCGCTTTGAAGGGCGCTGAGAGCTAGCGTAATCACTGGGCATATGAGACTTAAGAACTGATGTCTCATGGTGATGGGCACAGTGTGGTGTCACACATAAATGTTCTGGGTGACACAGCATTTGTTATGGGCAGACGCTGTACTTACCATCAGGTGAACGTTTTGCTCGTTTTATCACTTTATACCATTAAAAAAAGAATATATACAATAAAAAAAAAGAGTCCAGAATTCTATCTACTTCTATTTATTGCACTTGTATTTATAAGAAAACATAATTATTTCGTATAGTTTTCATCTGAAATGGAAATGACTCGAAATATTTGAACCTCGATATGATTTTTTTTCTTAAGAGTTAAATGAGCGTGATAAGACATGCACTTTCGGATTCTCTAAACTCTTTTAGAATTGCCGGCACCGGGGACTGAATCCAAATCACTCGGTTACTATGAAATTTTGAGGCGAGCGCTGACCCCTGAGCTACGCCGGCCTCGTGTTAAATACCCTTATTATATAATCTCTGTATCACAAGTAACTTTGTGGATTTGTCACAGTGCGACAAGGGATCGCAACAATGAAGCATGAATTATGTTTCGGAATGAAATTCGTATCTTGCGGCGGATGTGCGTCCTACTCAGGATATCCGGTTACAGCCATGGAAAACTTTGGGTGGGCTTTCGTGACATAATAATATAATTATAACAGCACTAGTGTAATATGTTAATATTAAGTTAATTCAAGTTTTCCTTTTCATTCGACTGACACGAAAAATATTACATATTAACCGTCGTTAATATTTTACTGTCGTTGGGATTCCTATGCAGGAAGCCAACTTGGTGAAGCCCTAGCATGCAAACCTCATATCACTCACAGCACATCATACAAAATCACTGGGCATATAAGACTTAAGAACTGATGTCTCAGAGGGACAGGAGCAGTGTGGTGCCCCTCAAAAATATTCTAGGTGACACAGCATTGCTATGGGCGGACGTTGCACCTATCACCAGGTGACCGTGTTGCCAGTCTCGTTATTTTCGCCACATAAAAAATCATGTCTATTATTGTGTTTAAGAAACAAAGAAATAATGTTATCCTTTTTTTTACTTTTGACTGCGGCGACAACTACGAAATGCTGTCGGAAATTATCACCTGCGCCGGAGATATTACAGTGCCACAAGTGTACACGCAAACACAGGGACATTGATTTGCTCTAACCTGCCCGCGTACTAACGCTCATGCGATAAGGCCAGAGGTTGGAATACGTGAAGTAAAGTACTACTGCAGTTATCGGCCTTGAAGCAGCAGTGCACACATTATTGTGTTTCGTTTTGAAGGGCACTGAGAGCTAGTGTAATCACTGGACATGCGAGACTTAAGAACTGATGTCTCAAAGACACAGAAATGTTCTGAGTGACACAATATTAGTTGTGGACACACGTTACTAGCCGTCAGGTGAACGTTTAGTTTGTTTCCTCACTTATAATTACAAATAAATAAACTGGAACATCTGATTTAAATGAAACAAATTTTACGGATTTTATCGCGTTTAATTTTACTATTTATAACCCGACGTTTCGAGTGCTTTACAGCACCCATGGTCACGGGAGGACTGAGGTGACAGATGTCCTGATGTCATAGTTAACCTGGGGTACCTTCAGCTTTTAATTATTATTTTTGGTCCGATCTACGCAGAAAGAGCTTACTGTGTCTTGAAGTCTTGCAGTGGTATGCTTGGTTTTTGATTTAATTTTATTTATTATTGGATCCCAAGCCGGTGGTTATACCCAACCATCTTCTCTATTGAAATTAGGATGTTTTTTGATTTTAATAGCCTCGCGAATCATCCTTGGTAGGAATCGGTGTTCTTTTGCAAGGATCTGTGGTTTATCAAATCTGATGTAATGGATGATCCAGAACATGGTCACAGACTGCAGACTTCCTAGAATGACGATGCTTCACGTCAGCTATGTTAGTTTCATTTAAATGTGTAGTGTTCGCGTAAATATAAGAAATCATTATGGAACATCTGAATAAATAAACTGCGGTTGCCAACCCGCCTGTCAAATGGCAAAATCCCCCCAAATTGAAGCCTACACTGTGTTTGCCCATACGAGGTTGCCACTCGAGAACATTTCTTCCCCATCGGTTTTGAAAGAAATATATTAATAAATAATATTAATAATTAAGAAATATAAATAAGAAATAAATATTATTTCTTTTAAAGAAATATTTAAATTATAATAACAGACTAAGGTAAACATCTTTACCGAATACTGAACGTAATGTTCAAGTTGCTATTCCACTGGGCACAGTCTCCAATAACATTTATATTCCTGCACGTCAAGGTTTCAGGATCCAATACTACGCTCCCGATACGGACAGCATTTCCAGTGAAATTCCCTAGAGCCGCGCTGAGATTGCAGCGACCAGGTACACAGCTTTGATCTCATTTCACCTGATCAGAAATGTATATTTACCAAACCTTACAACAGATCTGGGAACCATTACGTTCAGTGGTTATGAGACGAGTTTTTTTACTTTATTGCCTTTGATATGTTTTTTCTGATTCTTAATCTGATTAGATATTCTTGATTTCTGAAAAAAAAAAATGGTTTCATTAGTTTAAAAAAAATACATACATACAGACCACATCTTTACACTTTCTACAATCACGACACATCTTTCGCTACTTCTACTTTCATCAGCGTTTTCATACACGCTCGTCGTTTTTTTTGTAGTAGAAAGTGACTACACGAGCAACACGTTAACCTGATGGAAAGTGCAACGTCTGCCCATAACAAATGCTGTGTCACCCAGAACAACGAGTGGCACTACACTGCGCCCGGCACCTTGAGACATCAGTTCTTAAGTCTCATATGCCCAGTGATTACGCTAGCTCTCAGTGCCTTTCAAACCGAAATACAGTAATGTCTTCACGCTACTGCTTCACGGCAGAATAACTGGCCCTGGGGTGGTACCTACCTAGACGGATTCCTGCATATTTACGACACCCACTGGATGAGATGGGGTCCGTAGTCTCTTAAACCGTCACACATAAAAAAGTATATTCTTACATATATTATAGATTATACTTAATAGTCTACATCAAGCAGTGGATTGCCTGATGAAGAAAAAAATCTGTAGTTTTAGTTAAGTATTAAATCAGTAATAAAAAAAGTATAAAATAATGTAACTTCTCCTCACACATTTCTTTAGATATATTCGTATAATTTATAACATAACGTTACATTTCTGCTATATAAGCTTGTGAAAAGCTCGTGTCAAGTATATTTATTCCGTCATGTAATTTAGCGAGCAATTCGAAGCTCACTTCATCAATCAACTGACGTTGTGCTTGACAACACCCTTGGTTATCTGTAATTAAAGTAAAGTAACGTATATTACGGAATATTACAGATGTGAGTCACGAAACGATACTAAAGTAAAACTCTGATGAATACATCGAAACACCGAATGTTAGGGCAGAGTAACGTTCTGGTATACGGTATCAACAATGCTAACTTCACTTAGTTAAGGCGGATTTTTATAGAATGCAATCACTTTAGTCAGTTCAACAACTCATCGAGTAACTTTTTTTTATTGTATAAAGTGATGAAACGAGCAAAACGTTCACCTGTTGGTAAGTGCACCGTTTGTCCATAACAAATGCTGTGCCAGTCAGAAAATTTCTGTATGACACCACACTGCGCTCGTCAACCAGAGACATCAGTTCTTAAGTCTCATATGCCCAGTGATTACACTAGCTCACAGTCACTCACTTACTAGCTAGCTAACAGTACCCTTCAAACCGAAACACAGTATTGTTTGCAGACTACTGCTTCACGGCAGAATAATTGGCCCTGGGGTGGTAGCAAACTAGACGGACCTAGGAATCCAACCAATCGACACCCTAACTAATTCGTCAAGTGACCACCGATACTATGAAATCATAAGTTTTTGCAGGAACATATACTGTATTACCACGCGTTCGTTATCGTCATAATAATTAGTTTTATAGTTTCCATAGTACATATTTCATACTGGTGGTAGGATTCCAATGCAGGAATCCGTCTAGGTAGGTATCACCCCAGGGCCAATTATTCTGCCGTGAAGCAGTAGTGTGCAAACATTACTGTATTTCGGTTTGAAGGGCACTGAGAGCTAGCGTAATCAATGGGCTGTTTGCTTACTGAACATTAAAAACTGATGTTTTAAGGTGACGGGCGCATTTTGGTGTCACACAGTAAATTTTCTGGGTGACACAGCATTTGTTATGGGCAGACGTTGCACTTACCATCAGGTGAACGTTTTGCTCGTTTCGTCACCTTACCCAATAATAAAAAATATATTAAAATAAGCCATGCCACAAAAGCTGCACGAATCGTTAAGTCAAGAAAGCTTTAAGACCAGGCGATAAAGTTGGCCGCTTGTTTGACATTTCGTTGAATTTATCCCTTCGTGCAGGCGAGTCGACGTTTAAATTGCTGCCTGTGATATATCGCTCGTACTAACCACTACATGCGCGATGTATTTGTTTAAGAAATATTTTAACTTTTTTAACATTTCAATTCATTTCAAAAGATTGCAAACTTTAAACAATGATAAAATAGTTATCAGAATCAGGCGTTGCGTTGCGGAAATCCATTATAATGTGGGAAAGGAACCTTACAACAGATCTGGGAACCATTACGTTCAGTGGTTACGAGGCGAGTTTTTTTACCTTTGTTTGCCTTTAATACGTTGTTTCTGAACAAAAGAATTGTTTCTTTAGTTTTAAAAAATACATACATACATACCACATTTTTCTACTTTCTACAATCACGACACATCTTTCGCTACTTCTACTTTCATTAGCGTTTTCATACACGCTCGTCGGTTTTTATGTAGTAGAAAGTGACCATACGAGCTGGGCGTTCACCTGATGGTAAGCGCAACGTCTTCCCGTGACTAATGACGTGCGATAGTTAATAGAATCAGGCGTTACTTTTCGGAAATCCATTATAATTTAGAAAAGTTAATTTGCTAAAATCCGCATCTTAAATATAAAATGGTGTTTACGCACTTGCGTAAATCTGTAAACGCGGACAACTACCGCACCTTTACTCTAGTCACTTAGGGATATAAGTAAAAAAAGTATCAGTTAGGTACATAATTTATTTTTATAATATTCACCCTATATAATACTTGACGAACAACTTGATATCTCGAATTTAAACGGCATAGCGACATCTATCGCCGTGCGACGTCACTACACATTGCACTCAACATACCGCCCACCTAGAACATTTTGTTCTAAACCTTACAAATATCTCGAAACTATACATAATAATAATACTAAAAAAAGCATCATTGTGTTAACGGTAAAATACAAATTTTGTTCGTTGGCCGTTTAAGTAACGAATATTTTGTCTTAATTGAAACGACACGAGTAATTTTGTCCGGACCTGGGTGTTTCGCAACTACTCTGCCATACATCCACCGACAAGGTGGTAGATTATCTTCTCTAATGATAACAACATCGCCTAAATTTGGTTCGGACGTTGGGGAGAAACGCCTTTCGGTTTGGAAGAAACGCCTTAAATATTCACCCGACCACCTTCGCCAAAAGTCCTGAACCATTTTTTGCGTGTACTGCCATCTACGCAAAGAACTAACATTAGAAGACTCAAAGTTTCGATCAGGTGCTACCAGCGGAGATTCACCTATCAAAAAGTGTCCCGGTGTCAATATTTCTCCCGAATCATCACAATTATCACGCAATCTAGATAACGGCCGTGAATTCAGGCATGCTTCTTTTTGCGCCAACACTCGCCATCTCCTCAAAGGTCAGCGTCGAATTTCCAATAACACGTCTAAGATGGTACTTAACTGACTTAACTCCGGCTTCCCACAACCCTCCGAAATTTGGTGCATGAGACGGAATGAAATGCCAGTTGGTACCGTTGTTAGCTAAGGACTCGGCTATCTCTGCCAACATATTACACTTTTCCGACCGAAACAAATGTGAAAGTTCCTTCGCTGCGCCCACGAAGTTTGTCCCGTTGTCACTCCAAATCTCCTGACAGTGACCTCTGCGAGCCACAAACCGTTTGAAAGCCTGTAGGAAACCTTCACTGGTAAGGTCGGATACTACCTCCAAGTGAACCGCTCTAGTGGCCATGCACACGAACAGACATATGTAGCCTTTATAGGATCTGTTTCCTCTTCCCTTTGAAACCCGTAGCTGAATAGGCCCTGCATAGTCCACTCCACTGCATTTGAATGGTCGTGTTGGAGTAACTCGAGCAGCCGGTAACTGGCCCATTAATTGGGTTTTTGTAACTGCCCTATTCTTGACACAGGTTACACATTTGTGAACACAGGCCTTGATTAATTGTTTCAGGCCAAATATCCAATAGCTAGCGTTTAAAACCGTCCACATTAGCTGCGGACCACCATGCAACGTTTTGATGTGAGTAGCTGATACAATTAACTTAGTGAGATTACAGTCTTTGGGCAATATAATCGGATGTTTCTGTGCACTTGGTAGGTGTGATTCACCCAGCCGACCGCCCACCCTGAGGATATGCTGATCATCTAAGAACGATGTTAGTACCCGTAACCTACTGTTTTTGTTCACATTGCCTTGTTTTTCCAAATTCTCTATACCTTTCTGGAAATGTTCCCTTTGTCACACTCTTATCAGTCCTTCTAATGCTTCTCCTAACTCTTTACCCATAAGATAATCCGTATACTGTCGCCTTGAAGACCTTCTTAAACCGAGAAAACGTCTACAACGTGCTAATACTCTTAACATTCTGGTTAAAGAAGAATATCTATCCCATATACGCTCTTGGACTGACACACAATGAACAAGCACTTGTTCTAATTCCGTGCTAATATTCTGTGGTTTTTTATATACAACCTCTTTAGTGCGAAGGAAATCTGGGCCATTTAACCATAGGTTATTTTTCAGCAACTCCGGGGGGCTCAGTCCTCGTGATGCAATGTCAGCAGGATTCTGAGCAGATCGCACGTGACACCATTGCCTAGATTCAGTTACTGTTAAGATTTCAGAGACTCTATTGGCGACGAACACCTTCCAGCGACTTGGGTGACTGCTGAGCCACGCAAGAACCACAGTTGAGTCAGTCCATGCATGCCAGTTGGATTTATTAATGTTCATCGCCTGTCCGACATCCACCATTAACTTGCTAAGGAGCACAGCGCCGCACAATTCTAATCTCGGTATGGATACCTGTTTAACGGGTGCTACCCTTGTTTTTGCTGCAAGGAGTGATACCTTAACGCAGTCTGAAGAGTCGACCACGCGAAGATATACTGCAGCTGCGTATGCTGATTGAGAGGCGTCACAGAAACCATGTAATTGATGTTTTGAATCGCTTGAAGTCGAGCCCAACCATCTTGGTATATTAAAATCAGATAAGTATTTAAGATCCCTTTTATAGTTGCTCCATTCTAGCTTAATTTTTTCTGGCACTTCCTGATCCCAGTCTATTCCTGCTAACCAAAGTCTTTGTATCATTATCTTTGCTATAACTACACTAGGTGCTACCCAACCTAATGGATCAAACAGGCGACTAATGTCCGAAATAATATTTCTTTTTGTTATAGGTTTCTTGAGTTCCGGTAAATTTACGACGTATTGGAAAACATCGGTGCTACGTTTCCAGGTCAGTCCTAACAATTTTATGACTTCATCTATTTTTATTTGTAATCGACTACTTCCTTCTTTCTTTTCTGTTCCTATTTCCTTTCCTTCCGATTTCTCAATTTCCTGCAGCAACTCATTATTATTGCTAGTCCATTTTTGCATTTTAAAACCAGCCTCCTTTAATATTTCACTAGTTTCCTTGTATATTTTTACACCCTCCTGTACGCTTTCACATCCCGTCATCAGATCGTCCATGTAGAAGTCGTTTAGAATTTTATTACAGGCAAGTTGTTTTTGGTCATCAGTCGCATCGTGAGCTGCCTGCTGCAACGACCTCACGGCCAGATATGGCGCGCATGCTGTACCAAATGTCACTCGAAGAAGACGGTAATCAACCAATTCCGAAGATGGATCATTTCGCCACACCAATCTTTGATAGTTCACGTCTGAAGGGTTAACCTTAACCTGCCGATACATTTTAATGACATCCGCTGCCAAACAAATAGGCGATATTCTAAAGCGTAGGACAATATGTCTCAGATCAGCTTGTAAATGTGGTCCCGTCAACAATGTATCATTTAATGAAACCCCATTCCTTCCCTTACAGGACGCGTCGAAAACTACTCTCACCTTGGTAGTATCCTTGTCACTTCGCACTACAGCGTGATGAGGCAAGTAAACAGCAGTATCTAGGTATTCATCTGGTTCGGTCACCCTTTCCATATGCTTCAACTGTAAGTATTCATTCATTACTTCGCTGTATTTCGTTTTAAGTTCTATATTTTTTTCTAATTTTGCTTCTAATGAATAAAATCTCCTTATAGCAATTTCTCTCGAACTACCGTACTTACAACTCGGATCTTCGGTTTTGAAAGGTAAGCGAACAACAAATCTACCATCGTCCTCCCGGTAAGTAGTCCTTGCATAATAATCTTCACATTTTATTTCTTCATCCGTTAACAAGGATTTAGTAAGTTCTGTGTCAGACTCAAGTTCCCAAAATTTCTTGAGTAACGCATCATCATCAATGCGTGAGTGGAACGCTACTATGTTTGACCTGGATCTGGCTGAATCAATTATACCACCTGACAGTACCCAACCCATAGTCGTGGATTGGGCTATCAAACCATTCGGACCCTTCTTTAATCCTTCCCGTAACACTTGGGAGTAGACTTCAGCACCTAGCAGAAGGTCTATTTTATTTGGAGTCTTATATCCCGGATCTGCTAATACCATTTCCTCAAGTTCCAGCCATTCCATCGATGGAATTTCTTTACTAGGTAAGAGAGCCGTGATACAGTTTAAAACATAAGCCTTAACCGAAATCACAAAATCTGGATCAACTCGAGAACGAATCTCTAAAGTGACCGTTGCCTTGGAAACCGCCTTATGGCTTCCACCTATTCCCACAATATCGCCCCTTACGGGAAACCTTTTGAGATTTAAATATTGTACCGTTGCTTCAGTCACGAAAGACGCTTGCGAACCTTGGTCGAACAAGGCGCGCAATGTATAATTCCTGCCATTTCTTGACTTAGCTTGTACTAACGCCGTTGCCAGCAAAACCTGGTCGTATTTTCTACCCACTGAGAAACATGACACAATCTGACCTTGCGAACTAGTCGCACTGGACGGTCCCGCACCTGACCCACTAGTTTCATGACTATTGGCTACAGTGGTCGGGATCGTACTACTCTCGGGATGCAGTAAAGTGTGGTGACGCTTTTTACATTTATGACACTTGACTAAAATTTTACAATACCTTGCCGAATGGGTGCTACCTAAACAATTAAAACATAACTGATTATCTCGGACAAAATCACGCCGTGAATCACTAGGTTTACTAATAAAATGTTTACACGAACTTAGCTTATGTTCTTCAGAGCAATATGGACACTTAAAATTGACAATATGTAAAGTTCTAGGCCTAGGCTGGTGTTTTGACACATCTAATACATTCGGCTTATTCGATTCCAAGGCTTCTAAACCTCGTGCCCTATCCAGTAAAAAGTTTTTAAACTCTTCAAAGGTTGACAAAACATCTGAAGAACTATTGTTATTACTAAAGAACTCCCATTGCCGTCTTGACTCTTGATCAAGTTTCAGTGATAACATATAAATTAACATTACATCCCAATTGGATACATTTACATCGATATTACTTAAACCATTTAAACAATCACAAGTAGTATCAATTAAATTTTTTAAATGTTGAGCTGATTCACATGTAGCGTTACGTAAACTAAATAGTCTTTTGAGAAGGTTCTTTGTTAAATATTTCTTGTTTTCATAACGTGACTTGATGGTATTCCACGCTGTTTCGTAGCTATCTGCAGATATCGGAATTTGTCTTAGTAATTGCTCTGCTTCACCGGTCAAATAACCCTTTAGGTAGTGCATCTTTTGTACGTTGTCCAGTGATTCACTGTTATGTACCAACGATGTAAACAAATCGCGAAACGTTACCCACTCCAGGTAATTTCCAGAAAAAGTTGGTATTCTTATTTTTGGTAATTTGACTCGCCCTGAACTTGAACTTTCCGACGTCTTCTGACAGCTTCCTTCCAATATGAAACTATCAAGTAACGTTAATAATTCCGCCTTATAATCCATGAAACATTCTTCGGTTATGTCATACACATTTTTTAAGAAATATTGACTGCTTCTGAATTCCTTAGATTCAGTTTCCTTAACAAGTATTTCATGAGTTTTGTTAAATTGTTGCCATAATTCCTCCAGATTAGTTAACCTAATTTGTATGTAAGAACGCGTTAATCTCTCCTTTGGCGATTTCTTTAAATTCCTTTTAGCCTTAG
Source organism: Luehdorfia chinensis (assembly GCA_019845155.1). NCBI lineage: Eukaryota > Metazoa > Arthropoda > Insecta > Lepidoptera > Papilionidae > Luehdorfia > Luehdorfia chinensis. The sequence goes on along the minus strand of JAHVAK010000243.1, from coordinate 46,004 downwards.
AAATTCTGTCTGAAATATCGTCTTGATATTTTAAAAGACCTTCCATGTTGATAGATACAGATTTTTCTAAGTCCTTTAAATAACTTCTTCAAAACTTGCAAGTGTTTTTTAACAATTTTAAAAATAAAAATTTCTAAGTCCACTGAATTCTTTAAAATTTTACAAGTCCCAATGCCAGTACATATTATTCTAAGTTCCCTTAACACAATTTCACAAATTTTTACAAGTCTTTTTGAATCACTGTACTTGCGATGAAATCCAGCATGGATTCCCCGTCTAAACCACTTAACACTTAAAATTTTACAAGTCTCAACTATGTTAATAAATTGTCTAACACTACTTGCAATTTTCAAAGTTAATTTATTACTACAATTAAAGTTCAATTTAGCAAATCACTATACCTAATACTGTCACTATCACACACTATACATTATAAAGTTCAAATTGGAACGGACTCACAGTTATCCCACAGAAGAATGTCCAAACCGCTGACGTCACACTGCCTCCACTTCGTACGTAGTTCCTTGGTTCGCCGCACGCCGTCACACACTGGCGCCCGCCAGTGTAGGCTTGGTTACACGTCCCGATACAGCAATCCACTGCCAAGGGTACGAAGGGTAACAGGGTTCCCACCCTGCTGATAATGCACCGTCACCACTCTTTCTTGCCGCTCATCCGGCTCGAAGGACCAATGTTTACGCACTTGCGTAAATCTGAAAACGCGGACAACTACCGCACCTTCGAGAGTAGGGTTGGAGTTGATGTACTCTGAATTACTCTAGTCACTTAGGGATATAAGTAAAAAAAGTATCAGTTAGGTACATAATTTATTTTTATAATATTCACCCTATATAATACTTGACGAACAACTTGATATCTCGAATTTAAACGGCATAGCGACATCTATCGCCGTGCGACGTCACTACACATTGCACTCAACAAATGGTGTACATTACTTACTTTTTGAAGAGCAATGCCCGCCCTCCCACAATAACGATTACACTGTTGAATGAACGAACCAACGTATCGAATTCACCACATTTCTTCATCTTATTCGTTCTTCGTTTCAGCCTATCACAAGTCCACTGCTGAACATAGGCCTCCCCCATAGATAGCCACAAATGTTTGTAGCTCTCATATTGGATGGATTTTGCCGTAGTTGCCACGCATGGCAGGCGGGTTGGCAACCGCAGTTTATTTATTCAGATGTTCCAGGAAGATGCTGCTGCCCATCTCCTGGCTTTAATTTCCCTCTGTCGACTTTTGCGACACCCACGGGGTGGGATGGGGTGGTAGATTCTCTTCAGCCGCTTCTCTTGCTATCAATTCGGTCGCAAAACGGCTGCTTACATAATTCGGGTGGTGGATTGTGTGAGCAAATGGTCGCTATCGCAATATTGTTTTCCCAATATCTAAGCTAGGAAGCGTTTGTGACACCCAAAGTATAAATAGGTAGCTCCTTGACCGTGCAGCTCTAGCCTTCCATATTAAAGTAACTGACCGAGCCGAGGCCGGCCCCCTTGGGCACCGTCGAGTGAGGTACTCTCGCGAACAGGATGACGGTCCAAGCCGAGGTCTTCGGGGGCCCTTGAGCCAGTCATCCATAAGTTAAGGTTTCCGCTTCAGCGCACTGCCACCTTTCAATCCGGCGAAGCTGTGACAGCCTTCGGACTAACAGTGACAATCACTCCTAAAAAAAAACCGCGCAGCTAACTTGGCGGCTGTCTGTCGTAGAGTCTAAACGTTCGTGTTCTCTACTTCAGTGGTGTATATTACCAAGTGGTAGTATCGTAGTGGTGGAGGGTAACCGATGGCGGTTCCTGGTGGCGGTGTTAGTTTTATTGTGCACGCTACGCGGGCGGTGCTCTTCTAAAAGTAGGTAATGTACTCTCCATTATATTTTACAAGCGGATCATAGCAAATAACTTCCATTCATACATTAAAATGATAAAAAATATAGAACAATTTTAAAAAAAACCTTACAACAAATTTTTGTTATGACTTGTTATAACAACTGCAATTACTGGTGGTAGGATTCCTATGCAGGAGTCCGTCTAGGTAGGTACCACCCCAGGGTCAGTTATTCTACCGTTAAGCAGTAGTGTGCAAACATTACTGTCTTTGGTTTGAAGGGCACTGTGAGCTAGCGTAATCACTGGGCATATGAGACTTAAGAACCTATGTCTCAGGGTGATGGGCACAGTGTAGTGTCACACAGAAATGTTCTGGGTGACACAGCGTTTGTTATGGGCAGACGTTGCACTTACCATCAGGTGAACGATTTTCTCGTTTCAACACTTTATGCAATTAAAAAAAAGTTAAAAAAAACAAGTCTTTAGCGGCCATGAGAGACCACAGACCTGAGTTACAGCTGCTAAGCCCTCCCTTATTTTCAACGTCATCATTGCACGCTCTCACTAGCCCACTACTTAACATAGGCCTCTCTCAAATATTGCCACAAAAGTTTGTAGCTCTCATCTTGGGGATTTTGCCATAGTTGCCATACTTGGCAGACGGGTAGGCAACCGCAGTCTTCGTTTCTTGTCATTTAACATTCGACACTTAACGAAATGCTACGAAATGTGAGGTGCGGCGTTGAAAAAATAAACTTTATATGTTAAAAACAAAATTAATGATTCATTTAGGACCTTTATTATTTTGCAGAGCGAGCGAAACAAAGATGCATTGTTTAGAATAAATTAGAATTCACCTCCATTCATTTTGTCATGAAACAATGTTCATTAAGAGTAACTAGCCGGCTTTGTGCAGGTCGCAAAAACTATGAATTAAGCGACTTTCTGCTACCTTTTCCACCGTAATAAAAATAAGCAATGTTCATCTCAGTTTTTAACTTGATTTATACACTGAGCATTTGCTTTACATTTCTACACATCATGTTGGTTCAATTGTCATGAATTTACATATTTTTACTGAAGGGTTCCTATCCAGGAATCCGTCTAGGTAGGTACCATCAAAGTGCCAGTTATTCTGCCGTGAAGTAGTAATAAAGTAAAGTAAATTCATCATTATATCTATCTATCTATCTTTCTATCTATCTATCTATCTACGAGTATCTATCTATCTATCTATCTATCTATCTATCTATCTATTTGTCTATCTATCTATCTATCTATCTATCTATCTTTCTATCTATCATCATTTCAGCCTATCACTAGTCCACTGCTGAACATAGGCCTCCCCCATAGATTGTCACAAAAGTTCGTAGCTCTCATGTTGGGGAGATCTTTCTATAGTTGCCATGCTAGAAATGGGGGCTGGCAACCGCAGTTTATTTATTCAGATGTTCCTGGAAGATGTTGCTGCCCATCTCCTTGTTTCTATTTTCCTTATGTCAACAACTTTTACAACACCCAAGGGTTGTGATGGGGTGGTAGATTCTCTTAAGCCAGCACCAAACAGCACAGAAGTAAATTAACAGACTATAAATGTCTCACAGCCGAGCACAAGCTTCCTCTAATTTCTGAGAGGGTTTTGGAGACAGGAAGCATGCTGCTCCAATGCGGACTGGCGGACTTCGTGTCCTCAAAATATTTTTATTCCTCAGACATCCAGGTTTCCTCACGATGCTTTTATTCGTCACTTTCTCCTATAATAAAAAAAAATTCGACCTTATTATATAAGTGTTCAAGCATCGTAAACAGGAAGGTGAAGACAAAAGATAATACAGTGTTATATGAAATGCATACGACTCGCGGGAGGGGCGCGGGCGGGGCAAAAACAGTACGTTCTGTTTCTGGGAAGTCAGTCGCCATGGATCGTTTCACCGGTAAGGACCGTGCTTTTGTGTGCGTGAGTTTTATCAGAACATTAATTTGGCGCTGCGAAAATTTTGAGAACATCACAATCTAAACAAATTTAATGATACTTCAACTGTTGAAACGATCACGAACTGGGTAAAAAAGGTTTGAAGAGACTGGTTCGACGTTAGATGAACGGCGGTCGGCTCGACGAAGGACATCCTGGGCGAAAGAAAATATCGACATAGTGTTACAGTCTCCTACCCAGTCTACTCGTAAGCGGTCCAAAAAATTAAACGTATCGGGTAAAGATTTATGTATGCGCCCTTACAAAATTCAGTTGGTTCTTTTAAAAAGACACTGACGCTATCCAGAGACTAAATTACGCGAATGAAATATAGTTAATAGAATCAGTCATCACATCACTTTGCACACCACTGAAGTCGAGAACACGACAAGTGTTTCACCTCAAAACGAGGTATTATCAAGTGATATTGACTCTACGACAGTCAGCCGCCGAATGAAATGTTTAGCCGCTTTTTATCGTTCAGGTGTTATTCTCTGATGAAGCTCAATTCCATATTAATGGGCATATAAGTAAACAAAATTGCCGCTACTGGAGCCCGAATTCCAAATGGTCAACATCATAAGTTTGGCCCTTATATTCTTGAGGACGCCGTGGGGTGGCGGCTCTCCATCTCATCCAATAGATCTCGTAAAAGGCGAGTAAGGGAATTAAACTGCACTGTGCACCCAACAGCGCATGGTGGCGATGGCTTACCACCTATCACACCAAGTGCATTATATTGTTTTGGTGAAACGTGGATTGTGGCAGTTATCTGTTTTTGCAGTGAGTGTCCAGTCTCTGACTACCCCTTATGGGATACAGTCGTGATCTTATGTATGTATGTATGTATAAGTAAACAAAATTGCCGCTGCTGGAGCCCGGAAAATCCAAATGGTCAACATCATAAGTTTGGCCCTTATATTCTTGAGGACGGCAGAGGTCGCGCGATTACAGTTACTTCTAGTTAAGTTTTATTTGTATCCTTTTGATGTTGTACATCTTATGCGGCGGGTCAGACCGGGTCGCCACGCCATATGATAGTATGAAATCTAAGAAGAATTATTGTATTAAATTAATGGAAATGTTTAATCAATGAACAATCATCTGTTTCTTAAAAAAAATCTGAATACTTTATTTTTGATAATGACGTCGTAAAAGATACAATTAATTGTTATAGAAATAATTTTTTTTTATTCAATATATAGATATATAGAGAGAATATATAGATTATTTACATAATACTTATTGAAAGTATTTTTTTTCTTTTTTTTGAACTACATGTGCTACATTAAAATTAACCAAACATACATTATGTTTGGTTAATTTTAATGTTTCTTTTTATTTGTAATAACGCCCTCTAGTGAGTATATTGTTGAATAAACGTGACGTCATGCTGGTGGCTGACGGCTGACAGATGACGTACGTTAGGTAGTAAGGTTCATTATTGTATGACGCGTATGAAATAACGCTGTGTATGTATAGGTTATTTTTCAATGGGCCCGGTTAATTCCTTCTCAAATTTTCGCCGTAACAGTCGCCCGTTGAACGTCCTGTCGTGCTGAAATAGTCAAAGGTGTTTAATGTATCTATATACAGTCCATCCGCTACGGACATATTTATTTCCTTTCATAAACTATCCTTTCATGCGTATTATCTGCATAAAATAATTTCGATGTTTCACATCTGCTAGTGAGCCGTGGTAGCTCAGTGGCCGGGTAAAAAAAAAAAGTAAAGTTTCAGCCTATAAATGTCCCACTGCAGAGCACAGGCCTCCTCTCATTTCTGAGAGGGTTTTTGGAGCTAGGAAGAATCCGCCACGCTGCTCCAATGCGGGTTGGCGGACTTCACATGTCTTCGAAATATTTTTTTATTTCTCAGACATGCAGGTTTCCTCACGATGTTTTCCTTCACCGCCGAGCACGTGGTAAATCAGCACTTAAAATTGCAATTAACAATTTTAGTGGTGCCGGCACCGGGAATCGAACCCAGATCACTCGCGTACTATGAAAATTAAAGCGAGCGCTTAGCCCCTGAGCTACCACGGCTCATGGTAGCTCAGGGGCTCAGTGGCCGGGTGCTCGCTTTTAATTTCATATTACGCGAGTAACCGGGGTTCGATCCCCGGTGCCAGCACCTTTAAAATTATTTTACAATTTTAAACGCTGATTACTCGGTGCTCAGCGGTGGAGGAAAACATCGTCAGAAAACCTGCATAACCGAGGAATAGAAATATTTCTAGGACACGTGAAGTGAGAGAGTGAGAGTCCTCACAGAAATGAGAGGAGGCCTGAGCTCAGCAGTGGGACATTTACAGGCTGTTTACTTTTTTTTACATCCGCCAGGCATCCCGCGTCGGAACGATTTATTTGTATATACTCTTTTTACTTACTCATGCTTACATTTTTTCATTACAAAACAACATAAATCCCAATTCAAAATTAAATTTACACCGCGTAAAACGGGGGCGTATAAATTTACACCGCGTAAAACGGGGGCGTATAAATTAATCAGCCTGCCTAATTGTGCCATGTCGCCATGTCTTGTGGTAAGCACGGTGTCGCGATACCTACGCACAACGTACGCTTTAATTAAATAAATCGAATGTTAACCATGTCTCTTTTCATGGTTCCAAGACTAAATTGCTTTCTACATACAGCCTCGCCTTTTCGTATATGATGATGATGTTCTCCTAGCCGATTTCGACCACGGCGACAACTTCCGAATACTGTCGGGAGCCGTCAACTGCTCAGGAGACATTATAGTGCCACAAGTGTCCGCGCAAACACAGAGGCACCCACTCGTCGCAAACTACCCGCGCCCGATGTAACGCTGATGCGATAAGGTCGGAGGTAGGCTAGGATGCAGTGTCAAAAACACGGGGACAATCACAACACAACCAGACCCGAAAACCAACAATTTGTGTTTAAGCAAAAATGTTGGCTCCGGCTGGGATTCGAACCCAGGACCCGCGGCGTAGAATTCAGATACTTTGACGACTAGGTCACGCCGTCGTCATTTACATTACCTACATACATTTAATTCTATGCTTTTAGACCAGTCCCAATATATTCGCCGTAATTATGCGCCCATCGCCCTGAGACCTCAGTCCTTAAGTCTAATAAGCCCTGTGATTGCACTAGCTTGATTGCCCTTCAAACCGAAACACAGTAATGTTTGCACACTACTGCTCCATGGTAGAATAACTGGCCCTGGGGTGCTGCCTACCTAGACGGATTCCTGAATAGGAATCCTACCACGAATAATGGCGGTCCGTAGAATACCATAGTCGCCTGTTATGACAACTCGGTGGGAAATCACCTCCATTCTAATCCTGCGGAAACCTATCGGCTAATAATTATAATACTTGAATTTTAATTCTGTAAAAAGTAATACCAAATATTGGATGACCTTGACAAAACCCACTGAATTTTAAGACGTCTTTCTCTAAAAAACTTCTAAAGGTATTTACAAAAATGTTCACGTGTTCACAAATTTCTCAATCAACGTTTTTTTTTTTAAAAACGATGCCCCACAGTAGGATTTCTTCTGTGTCGTGGGTACGTTTTACAGACATAAATTCCACATGCACAAACCACCCAGACCTGGAACAACTAACTGCAGGCCATACAAATATTTGTCCCGTTCGGGAATCGAACCTGCGACCCGCGGCGCAGAAGCCAAGGGCTTAGCCACTGCGCCAACCGAGCCGACAATTATATAATTTCATATATTTAAGTAACACCACGTGGTCCGATTTTTCAGGCAAGCTGTAGCGACATCTATGTCGCCACATGAGAAGCTCAAGAAATATTCCCATACGTCCAAAATCGCGCTATGAAAGTTTTCTGAGATGCGAACTGTATATAAAACATCTAAAAATTACTAGTAGGAGGAGACGTCTTCCCCACATCAGACCACTCGATCTGGCGGGTAGCTACCCTTTTCCTTGGCAATATTATCCGCCAAAATGGTGACCCCGGTATGAACATCCGCAGTCATCTTCTCCGAACCACAGCAACAACGTCATCGGCCAATTACAGTCACAGCACAAGACTACTGTCGGCACAACGCGTGCTTCCTAGTCTCTCAGCCACTGAGGATCGACGGCCGCCCCTTCTCCTCAGGCTGACTCCTGCGGCATCGAAACTTGTCTCCATACGTCTCGACGCACTGAAGACCTGGACACAGATTCACCGCAACGCCAGACTGCCCCTCATCGCCTGACGTCTGAAGTTCTCCACGCTAAACTACGACTTCCAGTCTCAGCGGGGGAGTGATGTAGCGACATCTATGTCGCCACATGAGAAGCTCAAGAAATATTCCCATACGTCCAAAATCGCGCTTTAAAAGTTTTCTGAGATGCGAAATGTATATACAACATCTAAAAATTACTAGTAGGAGGAGACGACCTCCCCAGATCAGACCACTCGATCTGGCGGGTAGCTACCCTTTTCTTTGGCAATATTATCCGCCATTTGATTGGCCCGGTATCTTTGATATCGCATCCGGAACTCGGATTTTATCGCATAACCGTTATATCGGACACAGGAAGGTGGAGACGATTGAGTGATAATATCCTGTGAAGATTTCCGATTACTATCGGAAGTAGTTGCCGAAGACGATATCATTAAAGAAGATACCGTAATAATTTTAAAAACATGCTAAAGTTTGCGAACTATCAGAGAATTCTATGTACTTGTGAAATGTCTGCTTTCGATCACCGCGTGGCCTAATGGTCAGAGTACCTGATTTCTACGTCGCGCGTTCTGGGTTAGAACCCCAGCCGGAGCTAACATTTGTGCAAATACACAAATTGTTGGTTGTATTGTGCTTGTGAAATATTTGTCTGTAAAACGCACCCAGGATACTAGAGAAATCCTCCTGAGGGGCATCGTTTTTTTTTTAAAAAGAAAAACAATTTAAAAAAGATTGGGATATACAATAGAAGGAATGTCTAGTGATATCACCCATATCGTGGTAGGAAACGTGCGATCCGTCAGCTGAAACTTCGTGGATAGACATCCGTATTCTAGTATTTTAATATTATTTGGATACTTGTTTAGCCGTGGTAGCTCAGGGGCTAGGCGCTCGCTTTAAATTTCATAGTACGCGACCTGGTTTCGATTCCCGGTGCCGGCACTAATAAAATTGTTTATTGCAATTTTAAATGCTGTTTTACCACGTGCTCGACGGTTAAGGAAAACGTCGTGAGGAAACCTGCATTTCTGAGAAAAAAAAATATTTCGAAGACATGTGCAGTCCGCCAACCCGCATTGGAGCAGCGTGGCGGATTCTTCTTAGCTCCAACACCCTCTCAGAAATGAGAGGAGGCCTGTGCTCAGCAGTGGGACATTTATAGGCTGAAAGTTTACTTTTCTAAGCTAAACTAGATAGGGTTAAAAATGTGCACTTACTTTGCATATGGTTGAAATGGACGGCGATAGCTGCCTCATGCGTTATACCTGTGAATGGGTGCTGCTTGAGGTTTTCTTGTGATACCTATACGTTCCCTCTAACTCTGACATTACATCGAAACCTTCTGACGAGACGGATATGCGTTACATCGGATAGCGCTGACCAAGGTGACTACGTTTCCGCTCAAATTTACGGCATTCATAAATCCAGGGCAGGTAGCTTAATACAGGTAGTTGATGAAGGAAGGTAAGTTACTTTGCTAAGATCCGCATGCAAAATATAAAAATGGTGTATATTACCTAGTTTTTTGAAGAGCACCGGTGGCGGTGTGTTAATGTTAGTTTGCTTGTGCACGCTACTGAGGGAGTGCGGGCGGTGCTCTTCAAAAAACTAGGTACCATTTTTATATTTTGCATGCGGATCTTAGCAAAGTAACCCTTCCTTCATTATAATGGATTTCCGCAAAGTAACGCCTGATTCTATTAACAGATAGTTGATTTTTAAGACAACTATACAGTTAGTTATAATAACTTGATAATGCCCGGTGAAACACGTGTTGTGATCTCTATTTTAGAGTATTAAGTTTTCTTGTGCACGCTGTTGGGTGGGCTGGCGGTGCTCTTCAAAAGGTAGGTAATATTTTATACGCACATGCGGATCTTAGCGAATTCTTTCATTTATCTTAAGAAAAATGTAATGTATGACCTACAGATAGCTGGATAGCTAAAACCAGGAGATGGGCATCTTCCATCTTCCTGGAACATCTGTATAAATAAACTGCGGTTGCCAACCCGCCTTTCAAGCGTGGCAACCATGGCAAAATCCCTCCAATATGAGAGCTACAAACATTTGTGACTATCTATGGAGGAGACCTATGTTCAGCAGTGGACTTGTGATAGGCTGAAACGACGACGACGACGTCTCATGGCGCGAAGCGGCGCCAGATAGTGCTTCATGCTCGACATGTCAAGGTCAAGCGATTCGTCGGTTTTCAAATGCCTCCATCACAATAACATTGCACTTATATGAGGCCTATGTTTAGCAGTGGACTTGTGATAGGCTGAAACGACGACGAACGACGACGACGACAGATAGCTGTATCGGTCTGGGTGTATATCTGCAATCTGTTGGTAAAAAAGGAGAAATACTAATGATTTTCTTAAATAGTAATGTTTTTAAAAGTAATTTAAAAGTAAATTATTTTTCTTCCAACTTACTTGAATAAAGGAAATGAAATACTCCTTGGAGAGGTGTATTTTATTGTGACTTACTTTTAATTAGCTAGAACCCTGCGAGCGAATACCTAATTATAAGTCACTGATCAGATATAAAGAAAATGATTCCGCAGCGTTGAAAATACCATATCGAAAAGATAATATATTTTCCACATTCAATAGCGAAATGTTATAGGCGATTTCGCTACACTCCTTATTCTCGATCTCTAGGGATCTTCGACCAATATTTGGATTTGATCTGAGAATTGTAACATATACGCATATATGATTACAAATACCACTACGCATTTTGTTTTTAAACGTTCACAAGCACATAACTTTTTGCCCTCGGTGGATATGAGACGACGAATCATGCCGTCGCCATTATGGAACGAGTCAAAGAATGCTTACTCCCAATTGCATTGCCACGAGCATTATAGTGACAGCATTGCATAATATAGTGTTAGTCTTTTTATTTTTTTATTTCATAAAGTGTCGACACGAGCAAATCGTTCACCTGATGGTAAGTGCAACGTTTGCCCATAACAGATACTTTGCTACTCAGAATATTTCTGTGTAGCACCACACTGCGCCCGTCACCTTGAGACATTAGTTCTTACTCCCAGTGTTTACGATAGCTCTCAGTGCCCTTCAGACCGAAACGCAGTAATGTTTGCACACTACTGCTTCACGGCAGAATAACTGGCCCTGCGGTGGTACCTACCTAGACGGATTCCTGCATAGAAATCTTACCACCAGTTATGCTATTACTGCCATAGTTGCCACGCTCGGTAGGCGATTTGGCAACCGCTGTTTATTTATTTAGATTGTCCAGGAAGATGCTGCTGCCCATCTCCTGATTTTCATTTTCTGGTGGTAGAATTTCTGTGAATTTCTGTGTTTCGATTTGAAGAGCACTAAAGTAATTATTGCGCAAATTAGTGTTCCTTTTTAGTGAATGAAAAGTAAATTTATCATACACGTTATAAGTATAATTTATACTGTAGTAGTAAAGTATATGATTTTGTCGACCACACGGCATGAGTGCTTGACTTCTACGCCACCAGCCCTGAGGAGTAGTTAGTAGTGAGTAGTTTAGTCCCAGTTAGAGTCAACAAAAAGTGACTGCAAAAACAGGAATTGTTGATTTTCGAAAATCAACGATTCGTCTCGCACACCTCTAATCTCTTCGGTTTAAGGGCGGATTTCACCGTTGAAACTTAACGCGATCAGTTCAAGCTGAACGAAGTTTAAGCGTTTAACTGAGTTCAATGCTACTGTTTGCATTACACCAACATCAACTGAACGCGATTAAAGCTAAACGCGGTTCAAATTATGAACGCCCAATTTTCGACGTTCAGCTCTTTAAACGCGTTTAGAGAGCTGTCATTGTCAATTGCACAACTATGTAAACACAATAAATATTTTTAATACGTTCTGTTTATTGTTTGTGTCTTATTCATAAAAACAGGCAGTTTGATGTAGCAAAATAATAAATACATCGAGTTTTTGTTTTAGATTGTGACGATATTTCACGTTAACTTCGTTTTTCTGAACGCGATCAAAATGGAGCCGGTGAAATCGGTTAGACGAAAACCGAGTTCAAATGATACATTTGAACTACGAGTATGTTCAGTGAAACGTGGTTTTATTAAACTTCGATCGGTGAAATCGGGTCTAAGTCGCCCACAGGGAGGTTATAATGAGTAAGCGTCTCTGTGTTTGCGAGTGGCACTATAATATCTCCTGCGCAGTTGACTACTCCCCGCAGTATTCGGAAGTTGTCGCTTTGGTCGAATATTGAACAGGAATACATTTCTCATCATCATCACTTTTGTAGAGTAAAACTAAAGGTTTAAAAATATTGATTCGTTTAATAGAATCAGGCGTTATTGTCCAGGAATTCATTGTAATAAAGGAAAGAATGTTAATTTGCTAAGATCCGCATGAAAAATTTAAAATGGTGTGTATTTCCTAGTTTTTGAACAGCACCGCCCGCCCTCCCTCAAAAGCGTGTACAAGAAAACTAATACCACCACCGGGAGCCGCCACCAGATACCCTCCACCACTACAACACTACCACTAGGCAACACCACTGAAGTCGAGAACACGACACGTGTTTCACATCAAAACGGGGCAATATCAAGTGATATTGACTCTACGATACTCAGCTGCCGAGACTTTCTCGGCGGCTGACTGTCGTAAATATTGAATATCTTACAGTACGTTGGATTTTTTTTTATTTAATAAAGTGGCGAAACGAGTAAACGTTCACCTGATGGTAAGTGCAACGTCTACCTATTACTAATGCTGTGTCATCCAGAACATTTGTGTGTGACAACACACCGCGCTAGTCACCCAGAGACATCAGTTCTTAAGTCTCATATGCCCAGTGATTACACTAGCTCTCAGTAATGTTTGCACACTAGTGATTCACGGCAGAATAACTGGCACTGGGGTGGTACCTACCTAGACGGATTCCTGCATAGAAATCCTACCACCAGTTATTTCGCGCTTCAGGCCACCTTTGGAATGCTGTTTCTATTCCTATCCGGCATGCCAAATCTGTGCCAATTTTCAAAACGCTGCTCGGTGAACTACCTCACAATTATTACCTACTACCTCATAATTATTAATAAATATTTTTATTCATATGTATTTTTAAATGAAACTAAGTTTACGGATTTTATCGCGTTTAATTTTTTTACTATTTATAACTCGACGTTTCGAGTGCTTTACAGCACCCATGGTCACGGGAGGACTGAGGTGACAGATGTCCTGATGTCATAGTTAACCTGGGGTACCTTCAGCTTTTAATTATTATTTTTGGGTCCGATCTACGCAGAAAGAGCTAACTGTGTCTTGAAGTCTTGCAGTGGTGTGCTTGGTTTTTGATTTAATTTTATTTATTATTGGATCCCAAGCTGGTGGTAATACCCAACCATCTTCTCTATTGAAATTAGGATGTTTTTTGATTTCAATAGCCTCGCGAATCATCCTTGGTAGGAATCGGTGTTCTTTTGCAAGGATCTGTGGTTTATCAAATCTGATGTAATGGTTGGGATGATCCAGAACATGGTCACAGACTGCAGACTTCCTAGAACGACGATGCTTCACGTCAGCTATGTGTTCTTTTACGCGGGTTTTGATCGATTTTTTTGTTTGGCCTATGTAAGAGAGACCACATTCACAATCTAGCTTGTATACTCCTGCATCTTGTAGAGGGATGTTACACTTGACAGAAATGTAAAAACTGGCTTATCTTCTTCGGCGGCTTGAAGAATGTTTTTATGGAAGCCCGCTTCAAGATATAGCCAATCTTGTCCGTGACTCCTCTGACATAAGGTAGAACAGCAGGCACACGCTCGACTGTGGCCGGTTTCACTCGGTCACTGCGACGTAGGCGCGGAACCCGAAGCTTGTTGTCGTGCAAAACTTGCTTGACATGTTGAACCTCGGCGGCCAGGTGTTTCCTGTCACAGATTCCTCGTGCTCTCTGAAACAAGGATTTACCCACGGTAGCTAACTGTGATGGATGATGGTGAGATTCCCCGTTTAAATATCTGTTAGTATGAGTCTTTTTTTCTATACACAGTGTGACACAAGGTGTTATTAGGATTTCGAATTACTAAAACATCTAGAAAAGCTAAAGAGTTATTTGCCTCTAACTCCATTGTAAATTGAATTTTAGAGTTTAGGGAGTTAAGGTGGTCTAGAAATGCAGTTACTTTATGCGATGGTAAAATTGTGAAAGTATCATCTACATACCGCTTGTAGAATCTTGGATTTACTGGAGAAGTACGGAGGGCTCTCTCCTCAAAGTCTTCCATGAAGATGTCGGCGACAATGGGAGATACTGGGGAGACCATCGCCACACCATCTACTTGCTTGTAGTACTGTTCCTTCCACAATAGATAGCTAGATGTAAGGCAATGTCTTAGTAGTTCTGCATATTCCGCTGGCATGTTGTTCTCAGCTAGCTTCCTAGATACAATTGAGATGCAGTCGTCTACTGGTAGGCATGTGAATAGAGACTGGACATCAAAACTGACCATAGTTTCATTGTCAGTCAGGTGTAGGTCTTTAATCTCACTGACAAAATGGTATGAATCCTTTGTGTGTGCTCTAGTGTGTCCTCTGAGTGGTGAGAGTACTTTAGCCACATGCTGAGCCAATCTGTAGGTTGGTGAATCGATCTGGCTCACTATTGGACGTAGACGGAGCATTTGGTTTGTGTATCTTTGGTAACCCATACAACTTCGGTGATTTGGCACAAGATGGTATTATCGAACTAACGTCCAGATTCAATTTTTCGGAGTGTTTCTTAATAAGATCGCTAGTCGTTTTAAGCGTATTAGTAGTTGGGTCTGATTTGACCTTTTTATACTCGTATGTACTTTCGTCCGACAAAAGTTCTTGTATTTTAAAATTGTAATCTGACGTATCCATGACTACCGTAGCATTACCTTTATCTGCGCGGAGGATCGTGAGTTCAGGTCCGTAGGTTGTTCAACGCCTTTAATTCGTCTTTAGGAAGATTTAGTTTCGGCACCGAACTTCGACGTAACATAGACGAAATGTCTTGACGTATGGCCTCCAAATCTTCTTTATTGATATTGTTTTTAAATAGACAATCTTCGACACTACAGATAATTTCCTCGTACGGTATTCTTCGCGGTGTTACTGCGAAATTCATGCCTTTCGATAATACTTTTAATGTAGATTCATCCAGTGTTTGTTTTGACAGATTATAGACCGCGCGTAATCTATGATCATTGTCCGTAGTCAACAGTCGCGTTCCGTTCATGCGTTGAGATTGATGTTTGACATTTAATTTGGTCGTTAATTTTTGATATTTTTCTATGTGTTTATTTTTGCAATCATTATATCTAGCTGTTTCACGCTTATTTAATGTTTCAATGCAATTATTAAAATCAAATGTCGTTAAAACTGTTTTTAAAACACTGGATAAATTGTCTATGGACGTATTTATGACATATAGATCGGTACGTTTTTGCTAAATACCCGTTCTTAACAACTTTTTACTCACCATCCATCATCGATCATCCATCACAGTTAGCTACCGTGGGTAAATCCTTGTTTCAGAGAGCACGAGGAATCTGTGACAGGAAACACCTGGCCGCCGAGGTTCAACATGTCAAGCAAGTTTTGCACGACAACAAGCTTCGGGTTCCGCGCCTACGTCGCAGTGACCGAGTGAAACCGGCCACAGTCGAGCGTGTGCCTGCTGTTCTACTCGTACCTTATGTCAGAGGAGTCACGGACAAGATTGGCTATATCTTGAAGCGGGCTTCCATAAACTCATTCTTCAAGCCGCCGAAGAAGATAAGTCAGTTTTTACCATCTGTCAAGTGTAACATCCCTCTACAAGATGCAGGAGTATACAAGCTAGATTGTGAATGTGGTCTCTCTTACATAGGCCAAACAAAAAAATCGATCAAAACCCGCGTAAAAGAACACATAGCTGACGTGAAGCATCGTCGTTCTAGGAAGTCTGCAGTCTGTGACCATGTTCTGGATCATCCCAACCATTACATCAGATTTGATAAACTACAGATCCTTGCAAAAGAACACCGATTCCTACCAAGGATGATTCGCGAGGCTATTGAAATCAAAAAACATCCTAATTTCAATAGAGAAGATGGTTGGGTATTACCACCAGCTTGGGATCCAATAATAAATAAAATTAAATCAAAAACCAAGCACACCACTGCAAGACTTCAAGGCACAGTTAGCTCTTTCTGCGTAGATCGGACCCAAAAATAATAATGAAAAGCTGAAGGTACCCCAGGTTAACTATGACATCAGGACATCTGTCACCTCAGTCCTCCTGTGACCATGGGTGAAAAAAACTGTAAAGCACTCGAAACGTCGGGTTACAAATAGTAAAAAAAAATTAAACGCGATAAAATCCGTAAACTTAGTTTCATTTAAATGTGTAGTGTTCGCGTAAATATAAGTAATCATCATATGTATTTATCATTTTTGAACGTATATATCTATTATTTATGTAGTTTATGGTAGTACTGGTGGTAGGATTCCTATGCAGAATCCGTCTAGGTAGGTACCACCCCAGGGCCAGTTATTCTGTCAGCAGTAGTGTGCAAGCATTACTGTGTTTCGGTTTGAAGGGCACTGTGAGCCAGCGTAATCACTGGGCATTTGAGACTTAAGAACTGATGTCTCAGGGTAACGGGCGCAGTGTGGTGTCACACAGAAATATTCTGGGTGACACAGCATTTGTTGTGGACGTTGCACTTACCACCAGGTGAACGTTTTGCTCGTTTCGTCACTTTATACAATAAGAAAAAAAAAGTTTATTGTTTTGTTTTTATCCATTTTCATGTACACTGCCGTCTTAATTTAATATATCTCAGTTTTCTTCCATGCAAAGGTTGCCAGAGAGACAGAAAGAGATCACTTTTGCTACAAGGGCGCCCATTATATTTAAAAGTTTTCCATTAATGTGCACAATAAAGTTATGTTTCATTTATTTAAATTAATATGAATACAGTATAGTTAAAAGAATCAGGTTATACTTTTTGTTATAATAGGGAAAGAAAATTTATTTGGCCACTAGACAATACACACCACTGAAGTCGAGAACACGACACGCGTTTCACCTCAAAACGAGGCATTAGCATTATGCCTCATTTTGAGGTAGTGTTGTAGTGGTGGAGGGTATCTGGTGCGGTTACCAGAGGCGGTGTCAGTTTTCTTGTGCACGCTATTGTGGGAGGATGGGAGCTCTCCAGCAACTAGGTATTAACATAAGTGGTGTATATTAATACGCCAATTTACATTGATACCCTATGAATACAGTAAACCCGAATTATCTGTGTATTGATTTTAATAAGAGTGATTTTATCTACTTATTTATATGTTCCCAAGTAATGAATCGGCGAAGATAACTCACACGTAACATATACGCGATCGCACATTAAGAAGTTCTGTGAACTTTGTGAGCTTCCATTAATTGCTTTCATAAATGATTACAACCACATATGCTACGCCTGTTGTTAACATTAAAGTCTGTTTTAGAACTAAATACAACATATTAAAATTATTTTCAAGTTGAAAGCGATTATATGTCATAAAATATTTATACATCTCGTGTGTGATTTTAGGAAGGAAAATTTCATACTAGAATGTATTTAATGCATAAATCAACAAAGTCTAGGGTTTTTTAACCAGGAGATGGGCAGCAGCATCTTCCTGGAACATCTGAATAAATAAACTGCGGTTGCCAACTCGCCTGCCAAGCGTGGCAAAATCCCTCTAATATGAGAGCTACAAACTTTTGTGGCTATCTATGGGGAAGGCCTCTGTTCAGCAGTGGACTTGTGATATGCTGAAACGCCGAATAAATATTAAATAAATAAAACACAATATTTTAGATTTTTACAATCAGTTGATACAATAAAAGAAACGGTCAGGTGTTAAAATAAAAACGCGTGTCCAATAAAACAATATAAATATAATATAATATAAATAAAACAATATAAATATAATATAATATAATGGAGTTCCAGCAAGACACAAAAATAGCAAGTAATTGCCATGATATTTATTTATTTATTTAAATATTTATTGCTTCCTTCACAATAAAAGGATACAAAGGGCGGACTTAATGCCTTTAGGCATTTCCTCCCAGTCAAACCATGGAGTGGTGAGATTTTGATTAGGTGTAGCAATAAAAGAAAACAAAGAAAGAAAGAAAGAGCAAAAAAAAATAAAATCTAAATAACATTAATATTTATATTATAAATATAGTTACATATATAAATATATATTAAACACATAAACATATACGTATATACGGTATACATACATATTATACAAAATAAACGTAAAATAAAATAAATATATATATACATTCGTTTTATTGAGAAGCAGAAGGCGGTCCCTCGTGATCGATGTGCTGTAAATAAGTTTCCGCTTAGTTAACTAAGCCGCTTTGTAAGTTTTGTTAGAAAAGTTATGAATATACGCTAATATTTAGGTTATATGTGAGCCTTTTTTTGTGTGCATATATTTTATAGCAAAGAGGGCAAATGAGCAAGCGGCTCACCTGATGGTGTCATCACTGCTGCTAAAGAACATCCGCAATGCTAGAGGAATTACAGGTGCGTTGCCGGCCTTTGAAGAAGGAATAGGTTCTTTGATTGAATGAAATAGGCTTTTATCTGAAAGGTCCCTAAGCCGTATCGGTTCGGAAAAACCACTGCCGACAGCAGATTTTTTAAAGTGGTCGTGCGTCGCAAAAATTCTGTTTAAAACTCACAGAGGACGACTGAAATTTTTTCGTTAATCGAATAAAGTGACGAAACGAGCAAATCGTTCACCTGGTGGTAAGTGTAACGTCTACACTTTACAAAAAGGCAAAAAGTCTTTACTTTACAAAAAGGCTGAAACGAAATGAAAATTATTTATTTTTCGACGCAAAACATACATATTTGATTTGTCAAAGGTCATTTTTTTACAATCTAACACCGTTTTCTAATGAGGTTTCTCCAAAGGACAAAAACAGTCGAATGAATCTCCGCAGCTATCCTCTTTTTAGTATCATTTATTTTTATTTGCCATAAAACATTGTATATACAAAGAATAGTCTTATAGACGACCGAACCACGCTGTATGAAAAACATTTCAAATGTATATAATAATTATACATATAAAAGTGTATTGAAAACTCGAGAAGACAAGCCAACACAAACAGCGCCTGTACACAAGCATGTGGCAGCCATCGGTCTCCTCAATTTTAAAGAGAAGTGGACGACCCGCCACACGACCCGGAAATACAGACATTAAAGGGTTATTTTAATATTAAAGAATATATAGATGATGATATAGTCTTTTACTGTTCAAGCTACACTCCTCTGGAACGTTCTTCCTGATAAGATCAAAACAGCTCCTAATAGAAATACATTTAAGAAATTAATTCCAGAATATTACCTAAATGTTCAGTAGCGTTATTCGGCTTAACTCATTTTCGGTTTTTATTATTTTATATTTATGTATTTATATATATAAATATATTCCTATTTGTGTACGTAATGTTATACTTATTGGTTTATTAGTTGTTGTACATGTTTTTATATATGTACAGCTTATTTATTATATATCTAAATTATATATTACATATAAAAAATATCATAAATTTATTTTCCTCCTATTATATTTATATATTATTTATATTATATTATATTATTATTATTATTATTCTTTAGTTAACACCTGCCTTCTGCTTTTCACCATAACAAAGGTTGACTGGTAGAGAATGCCACTAGGCATTAAGTCCGCCCATTGTAGCCCTTAGCTTAAAGTGTTTTCAAAGGATAAATAAATAAATAAATAAATAGCCCCAGGGAATGAGGTGATTGCTGCTACGGTATTTCTAGATATTCATATGTTGGGCGGATAGAAAAGTCTGTCGTAGTCGATGGCTGGTGACATTGTTGCTGCGGCTGGAAGAACCTGGCTGCATTGTTCATATCCGTTCGGGTTCACTAATTTAGCGGATGTGTGTGAGACTAGTGACTAGTGGTCAGAGTACCTGTCTTCTAAGCCGCGGGTCCTGGGTTCGAATCCCAGCCGGAGCCAACATTTGTGCTAAAACATCATTTGTTGGTTTTCGGATCTGGTTGTGTTGTGATTGTCCACGTGTTTCTGACACTGCATCCTAGGCTACCTCCGATCTTATCGCATCAGCGTTATATCGGGCGCGGGTAGGTTGGAACGAGTGAGTGCCTCTGTGTTTGCGCGTACACTTGTGGCACTATAATATCTCCTGCGTAGTTGATGGCTCTCGACAGTAGACGGAAGTTGTCGCCGTGGTCGAAATCGGCTAGGAGAACATCACATCATCATATAGTTCGCATCTCAGAAACTTTAAAAGCGCGACTTAGGATGTATTAGCTATTCGCCGGAGCTTCTCACGTGCATAGATATCACTACATATTTATGACATTACTGTTATTATATATGTTTTTTAAGTCACTGAATAGAAAATAGAGTGTCCGCTGGGTTTCTTAACATCCCACACCCCGCACAAATTCACATGTCTTTAAATTTGTATAATTCCCGAAACAAAATATCAAATAAATTTCTCCGCTAAGCAGCAAATAAACAAAAACTTAATATTTCACTTAACAATTTTGTTGGTGACAGCATCAGAGACAGAACTCAGAAAGCTCGCGTAATATTAAGTTTTAAGCGAGCCCCTGCCTGCCCCTGAGCTGCTACGCCTCAAATTAACATATTATCATTAAATTTCATCGGCTATGAAATAAAATTAATACAGGAGGGTGCGCTTCTCCCATGGCATCTCGCACCTATGCGTAGTTTAATGAATATTATACGATGTTAGTGTACGTGGGTTGGCCATTAGATACTAGTATAATTATGATTTCATATATTTACGCGAATATTACACATTTAATAAAACGATTTTCTACTCATTTTATTATCGCTCTAGGAAGTCTGCAGCCAATGACAATGTATTTGATCATCCTAACGATTATATCAGATTTGATAAACCACCGATTCTTGCAAAAGAACACCGATTTCAACCAAGGATGATTTGCAAGCATATTCAAAAAAAATCATAATAAGCCGTGTGGTAGCGGCAGAGAATCTACCACCCCATCTCATCCCGTGGGTGTCGCAAAATTCGACAGAGGAAAAATTAAAACCAGAAGATGGGCAGCAGCATCTTTTTTGGAACATCAGAATAAACAAACTGCTGTTGCCAACCCGCCTGCCAAGCGTGGCAACTTTGTCGTAATCCCCCTAAATCAGAGCTAAAAGCTTTTGTGGCAATCTATAGGGGAAGCTTTATAATGTTCAGCAGTGGACTAGTGTTAGACTGAACTGATGAACTTTCAATAGAGAAGATGGTTGGGTACTAACACCGGCTTGGGATCCTATAACTAATAAAATGAAATCAAAAACGATTAAAAGCTAAAGGTACCCGTTTTAACTATGACATCAGTATATCGCCTCAGTCCTCTTGTGACCATGCGTGCTGTCACTCGGTCACTCGAAACTTCAGGTTATAATAAATAGTTTAAAATTAAATGCGACAAAATCCGTGAACTGTAGGATATAGGATCTTGTATAATGTGATACAATATATAAAAATGTTAGTAATTTCTATTTCTACCTAGCCATCCGATGAATGGAGGTTGGGATTTTTTATCGACCACATCCCAAGAACCATCCGATTTTAAAAAGCCGCTTGTCTGCCGGTATTGCAACTGGTACTGAGTAATATACCTAACCTATGAACCTAGCAATGACGAAAATATTAATAGAAATATTTCTTAATAAATTAGATGACATCTTTTAATAATTGCTCTTCAGTTTCCGGCATCTACGTAAATAGTGCCGTGTGGTGGCGGCTCGTTAAAAAAATACTACCACTCCATCTCATCCAATGGATCTCGTAAAAGGTGAGCAAGGAACTGCACTGTGCACCCAACAGCGCATAATGCGATGGACTCACCACCTATCACACAAAGTGCATTATATTGTTTGATTGTGGCAGTCATCTGCTTTTGCAGTGAGTGCCCAGTCTCTGACTACCCCGTATGGAATACAGTCGTGATCTTATGTATGTATGTATGTATGTATATGTTTTGAAGAAAAATATATTGAAAACATTTATTATACGGCTCATTAGATATTAGGATCCAATACTGCGCCTCCACGGCTACCGCTAACGTAGCATTGGCCGCGAAGCCCCCAGAGTGAAGTCGAGATTTCAGCGACCAGATTACTTTGACCCCGTTTCACACCTCGCAAGTGTACAGAGGTGAACACTTACAGAACTCGACAGGGGAGCGGGATAATAAACTGGGATCTTCGTCATCTGGCGGAGTGGTTAGGAGCTCAAATTGGTTTTATTTGGGGCGCCGGGGAGGTCTCATGTGATCGAGGTGTCATAAATGGTTTACCGCTTCGGTTACCTCGACTACTCGGTAGGAGGAATTTACCTGAATGTAAGAAATTGTTACGTTTACACGACATACGAACAACTTTATACATTATTTAAAATGTAATAAGTCTCCTTGACATTCTTGACAATACATGTGCAGTATAAAACAATAATAAATTTTTAAATGCTAGCATATATACTGTTATTTACCAAAATGAAACTAAATACAATTGATTGACATTTTTTTTGACGACCGCGTGGCTCCCGACCGACCGAAAAAGGAATATATCAAAAACATGCTGTATGAATGTTAGAAAATTTGAAAGGGAAGATTTACTGGTGGTAGGATGCAGGAATCCGTCAAGGTACGAGTAGGTACCACCCCAGGGCCAGTTATTCTGCCGTGAAGCAGTAGTGTGCAAACATTACTGTGTTTCGGTTTGAAGGTCACTGTGAGCTAGCGTAATCACTAGGCATATGAGACTCACAGAAATGTTCTGTGTGACACAGCATTTGTTATGGGCAGACGTTGCACTTACCATCCGGCGAACGTGGCTCGTTTCGTCACTATATCAAATAAAAAAAAAACATCATTTAAATTTTAAATAAATTACTTAATGAATTTTTTATTGGTCCATCATAAACATAAGCTTTAGGAGCTCAAATTGGTTGAAAAACAATTTAAAGCTTTATGCGTCAACATCTATTGTTAGTAAGAGCATCGTATTTCAAATAAAACGAAATAAAATAAATGTTCCTATCGATTATTTTTTAATAAGAAAAAGTGACGAGACGAGCAAAACGTTCACCTGATGGTAAGTTCAACGTCAGCCCATAAAAAGCTGCGTCAGCCAGAATATTTCTGTGGAATTTTGTTTTTAATGGGAAAAAGTGACGAGACGAGCAAAACGTTCACCTGATGGTAGGTGCAATGTTTGCCCATAAAAAAGCTGCGTCAGCCAGAATGTTTCTGTGTGACACCACACGGCGACCCTCACCTTGAGACATCAGTTCTTAAGTCCCATATGTCGTGTATTTATACTAGCTCACCAGGATTACAGGCACTGCGGATGTACCTACTTACATGTATTTTAATTATTTTTTTATTTAAACTTTAATGTACTAGTGGTACATATGACGGACTTAATGCCTAAAGGCATTCTCTCCCAGTCAACCATAAGGCAAAGCAGAGATGAATATAATATGGTAGGCGGTGCAGCGACAAATAAGGGAGTAAAAACATTATTATTTATGACCAAATCTATAAATATAAATACATAAACTATAAAATCTAAACATAATTATACCAACACATACATATACACAGTTACATATATACAAGTACATACATACATATATATATAAACAAACGCACATACACACGAATAAGAGAGAAAAATAGAATTCAAACTTACAATTATTAATTTTGAATTTTGAATTCCTGCGTAGAAATCCTACTAGCCGTAAGCTTCAATAAAAACTTAATTCTACAAAAACAGGACGGTTTGACTGGGGCCGCTCTTACAAAATACCAGCGCAAAGTAGCGACATCTATTATGTTTTGTTTCGGTCATGTTTATGCTGACCCCAGGGTTAACACACTTATATCTTGATTGACAAGAAGGTGCTTATAAGCCACAGTGAACATTTCCAGTCGACTGTATACTCATTTGTAATCTCTACAATCTAGTTATTACTAAAAAGCATTCGCACTAGTTCCGTAGCTGACATTTCCTTCCATTATACACTAATGGAAGCCAGTGCGATGCAGTGAGTCGTAAAAAGACTACTCTTACGAATATTTTAGATCCATTAAACTGCGAACATTTATCTTTCTTTGCATTGTATAATTATAAACAAAGTGAGGTAACAGACTATGAATATCATACCGCTGGCCACAAGCCTTCTCAAATGAAGATTGGAGAGGATTTTGGACTCCACATGTCGTCGACATATTTACGTAATTTTCAGACATGCAGGTTTCCTCTCGATGTTATACTTCACCACTGGACACACACGCACGTAGTAAATCAGCGCTAAAAACCGCAATTAAGACGTAATATAATTTAAGGGGAACTCCCGGCATCTAAGCTACTACGCCTCTCGAAACACAACTGAATCAATCACTTCGGCCAATCACCAGTCCACTGCTGAACATAGGCCTCCCCCATAGATTGCCACAAAAGCTCTCATTTTGGGTGGATTTGCCATATTTGCCACGCTTGGCTGGCGGGCGCTGCCCATCTTCTGGTTTTAATTTTCCCTTCGCTGACTTTTACGACACTCACGGGATGAGATGGGATGGTACATTCTTTTAAGCCGATACCACACTGAATCAATATTAGGTATATATTACATAAACAACAATTACAAACCGTGTGGTGGCGGCTAAGAGAATCTATCAGCCCATCTCATCCCGCGGGTGTCGTAAAATTCGACAGAGGGAAAATGAAAACCAGAAGATGGGCGGCAGCATCTTCCAGGAACATCTGAATAAATAAACTGCGGTTGCCAAACCGCCTGCAAAGCGTGGTAACTATGGCAAAATATGGCTATAGGAGGGCCTATGTTCAGCAGTGGACTAGTGAAACGAACGATTGAACGAACAACAATTAATTACATAATAAAATATTATTATATTACATAATGTTTTCTTTTATTTACGCGAATATTACACATTTAAATAACACTATTTTTACGGATTTTATCGCGTTTAATTTATAACTATTTTTTTTTAACCCGACGTTTAAAAATAGTTATAAATTAAACGCGATAAAATCCGTAAAAATAGTTTTATTTAAATTATATTACATGTTTAAATAAAACTAATTTTTTAATTTTGCGGATTTTATCGTGATAATGATATGTTCGCGTAAATATAAGAAATCATTATATTAAATGTTAGCAACGCACGCAATCGAGGGGTTACTCATAACATTTCAAACGGTCAAGTTTCGCTCATAAAAGAGAATGACTCACCCAATTGCAGGTTAAAAGGGTAATATGCTTCCTCATAAGGAATAATATCCTGCCTCCGAGACTTTCATGCGTTCCCGTGATCGTTTTTACTAATGGCCTTCATTTACGGGCCGCTAATAAACATATCACTTCATTAATTTGACGATTACGATTTATTCCACCACGATTACGACCCCAATAACATCTACCACCAGTACTGGTTGTGTTACTATCCATTTTTGTGTAAGGTCTTTTAAATTAGCACACAATTGCTTCTTTTTATTAACATTATATTCAGTTTATGTTTCTTGACGCCAGTTCTACTTATGTGTGTGTGTGTGTGTTCTCCTAGCCGATTTCGACCACTGTCGAGAGCTACAGTCGAGAGCTATCAACTGCGCAGGTGATATTATAGTGCCACAAGTGTACGCGCAAAGACAGAGGCACTCACTCGTCCCAACCTACCCGCGCCCGATGTAACGCTGATGGGATAAGATCGGAGGTAGGCTAGGATGCAGTGTCAGAAACACGGGGACAATCACAACACAACCAGACCCGAAAACCAACAATTTATGTTTTAGCACAAATGTTGGCTTCGGCTGGGATTCGAACCCAGGACCAGCGGCTTAGAAGTCACGTACTCTGACCAATAAGCCACGCGGTCGTCATGTCGTTCTACTAATATCTTTACTCTGAATACTTATTTTTCTATTTAGATATTGTTATTGTTGATCGAATTTTTTTAATTATCTATTGTCACTCCCGTGATTGACTTGATATTGGTAGAGTTCTATTGACGGCGGACAGAATTAAAAGAAGAAGAACAAGATGCATTATCATACTTGACCGTGAGATGACATTTAATTCCCACAGAATATTTTTAATATACATGCAATGCGATGCTTGGTTTGTTTATTGTTAAAATACAAAATTTCACCGAACGACGAAGCCACAAAACTAACATAATTCACGACAAACAAACGCCAATTTAGTTGAAATCGCTATGAAAACCCGTTTACAAAGGAAGTTGTTAAAACGTCAATACAATCGTTTCTCCTCATATTCATTTAAAAACAAAATTAACGAACAATTGATGACACGGCCGTTCACTAAGTCCCTGTGCGTCAATTTGCCGAGCTTGTTACGGCCGATATTCAACAAGTCATCAATAATACTCGTACAAATTGAAAATGATGTGTGAAAAACGGCTTACAGTTAAATATCTCATTTTAATGAATTTTCGTTTTTCATGCTTGCGTATTGATGAATGAGTTTTGAACCGGTGGTAGGATTAAAAAAATTACTGGGCGTATGAGACTTCCGATGTCCCAGGGGGACAGGCGCAATATGGTGCCTCACAAATTTTCTGGGTGAAATAACTTTTGTCATTGGCTTGAACTGGTGGTAGGATTCCTATGCAGGAATCCGTCTAGGTAGGTACCATCCCAGAGCCAGTTATTCTGCCGTGAAGCACTGGTGTGCAAACATTACTGTGTTTCGGTATGAAGGGCAATGTGAGTCAGCGTAATCACTAGGCATATGAAACTTAAGAACTGATGTCTCAAGGTGACGGGCGCAATTTGGTGTCACACAGAAATGTTCTGGGTGACACAGCGTTTGCTATGGGCAGACGTTGCACTTACCATCGTTTTGCTCGTTTCATCACTCGATCCAATAAAAAAAAATTACCACCATGTGAAAGTTAATCTCGTTTCGTCGCTTTCTAATATAAAAAAGGTAGTCATTTTTATGCAGGAATCCGTCTAGGAGAGTACCACCACAGTGCCAGTTATTCTGCCGTGAAGCAGTAGTGTGCAAGCATTGCTGTGTTTCGGTCTAAATGACACTGAAATCTAGTGTAATAACTGGGTATGAGGAATTTAAAGAATGATGTCTGAGGGTGACCACAACACAGGATTGCACATACCACTTTAATAATTATTTTATAATATATGATAAGATATAAGCACTTACCATCAGATGTAAAATTTGCTCATCTCGGCATTTTCTTAAATAAAACCTTAGTTTAAAATTAAATTTAAAATGATTACGAAAACTATTATTATCACCAGTCAACGAGGGTCCGTCAAGGGTCTTGGCTTCGAATCCCAGCCCGGTTGCGGCTGGGATTCGAAGCATTGTGGAAAAATTCAAACTGTTGGTTTTCGGGCCTGTTTGTGTTGTGATTCTCCCCGAATATCTGGCATTGCATCATAGCCTACCTCTGATCTTATCGCAAGAGCGTTATAATCTAAGCACGTACACTACCACTCCATCTCATCCAATGGATCTCGTAAAAGGCCAGTAAGGAATTAAACTGCACTGTGCACCCAACAGCGCATGGTGGCGATGGGCTCACCACCTATCACACCAAGTGCATTATATTGTTTTGGTGAAACGTGGATTGTGGCAGTTATCTGTTTTTGCAGTGAGTGCCCAGTCTCGGACTACCCCTTATGGGATACTATGCTCGGTGTTTCTTTGCGAGATAAAATCCGTAACTGACATAGTCCTAAGTGTTAGTAAGCTGAAGTGGCAATGGGCTAGTACAACTGATAACCGTTGGAGAAGAAAGGTTCTCGAGTGGCAACTTCGTGACGACCTGAACGGTTTTTTGCGAGAAGTCGATGGATGCAGGTGGCTCAGAACAGTATTTTGTGGCAATCAAAGTGCCTATGTTCAGCAGTAGACTTTTTTTCTTTAACCTCTTTTTTCATACTCGTAATTGTTGTACTTCGCTTATGTCAGGTTATTTCTTTTTTCACATCACAGAACTTACTTTTTATTTATTTTATGAATTGTTTGTATAATATTTTTTAATGTAGTTTGCTTGCCAAATAATTAAACATGATTATTTCGTTTTTTCTATTTATTAAAATCATTATATGAATTTATTTACTATGAATTTATTTACTGTTGGTTACTACATTAAAACAAAGATGAAGAATGTAATACAGAATTTATTTCCGCTCTTATTCATTCAAAAAATAGAACAAAAAATGAGCACAGAGGAAGCGTACTTTCGCGTAGCTTTTTTGCTTCATATTTTCTTCTGCAGAAATATTTTTCTATCTACGGTTAATTCTAGGGAGTTATTTTAAATTGTTATACTTTCTGAACGCGACATACTATGTTCCAATTCGTGGCACACTGGTGGGAGTCTACCTAGGTACACTATAATGGCAGTCATTTTATTTTATGTAATCGGAACCACCGACAGAATCACATATATTTTGATATTACATGGAAACAGTTTTTTTTTTATTTCAAGCAGCTAGTATAAAAGCTTACAAATTTTTGCCTAGGCTTATTTATTTTTAATGATACTCGTACAAGTGAATTACCATCTGCAGCCAAACTAGGCAGAGCCTGTACGGTTTCGAATATCAGCGCCAATGCGCTGGAATTTTTTTTATACGAGTATTAATTGCTGTGCCGTGGTAGCTCAGGGGCCTGGTGCTCGCCTTTAATTTCGTAGTAAGCGAGTAACCTGGGTCCGATCACCGGTGCCAGCACCTCTAAAATTGTTCTACATTTTTAAGTGCTGATTTACCACGTGCTTAGCGGGGAAGTAAAATATCGTAAGGAGACCTGCATGTCCGAGGAATAGAAATATTTCGAGGACATGTGAAGTCCGCCAACCCGCATTGGAGCAGCGCGGCGGACTATTCCCGGCTCCAAAACCCTCTCTGAAATGAGAGGAGGCCTGTGCTCAGCAGTGGGACATTTATAGGCATACATTTGTAATCTTAATTTGTTGTACATACTACACTTATACTACTCGGTCTGTTATGAGACTTGGGATCTATTTATTTTTTGATTTAAATTAATTGAACTTTGTTTAGTCTGGTTTTAATTTTCCCTCTGTAAATTCTCTTAAGACGCTAGCAGCATCTACCTGGAACATCTGAATAAATAAACTGCGGTTGCCAACCCGCCGGCCAAGCGTGGCAACAATGGCAAAATCCCCCAAAATGAAAGCTACTAACTTCTGTGGCAATCTATAGGGGAGGCCTATGTTCAGTAGTGGACTCGTGATAGGCTGAAGTGATGATGATGATGCATGTCTAATTTTGGTGAACAAATGTGATACTGTGTGTGAGTGTTTGTGAGTATATAATCTTCATCGGATACTGTGCTCGCGAGCCAGGGGCCCGCGTGCCAGGTTTGGTTTGACCCAAACATAAATACTTAAATAAACTCCTACAAAAACTTCGAAATTCGGACTGTGTCGCGTTCGGTACGTGCTTGCGCGCTTTCGAATATCTCAAATGATTTTAAGTCGTCTAATGACCGTCCGAGGGAGGCTGCTGGCCTCCATTCGGACTGTCGTCTTGTATGTCGGTAACTCTGGGCGGTGAGAACCGCCCTGGAACACGGGTGTATAGTGTGTATGCGGTGTGATTGTCGACCGTTTGTGTGTATGCGCGCGAGACAGAGAGGGCGCGTTTGTGCTTTGTATGAGTGTGTTGAAATACGAAATAAAAGTAGCTTGAATTACTCTCTGAAAGATCCTCTACCTACCCATGAAAGGTTCCGACAAAATCAGTTTAGCCGTTTCGATGACAAACCCGGACAAACGAACAGACAGACAGACAAAAGTTTTGAATATGCGTGTTTGAGTTTTGTTACACATAACATCGTATGAGATTATGAGAAAATCTTTATTGCGAAGTCACAGACAGACACTCCAATTTTTTTTATTAATTTTTTAACAAGCCCTTAGAATGAAAATGAAATGGAAAAATTTTGAAGCCTGGATTGGTTTGTTTTTTGTATTTATGATATCAGTAATAGTTATGATTACCGTACTCCGATACGTCAAATATAATAATCCGCTTAAACTTACCGTTCCAGACGGTTGACTTTCGCAGGAAAGGCGAGTAATATTGAATTATGGGGGAGGGTTGCTTCTGTCCTATGGCATCGCGTGCAGACGAGAAATCTGATGAATATTTTACGATGTTAGTGAAAGGGGGCTTCCCAAATATGGGAGCCATATAATATTTAGTGTACTTGAAAACTTGGGTCCTATCTATTAAAAGATCTTCCAGATTACTGAATGAGGTATTTGATTTGTTTGAAACGGTTCTACTTTTTAACAGACCCTGTAAAAACAAATTACTAATTTTCATGCCGATAGGTGTCCGGTAGAGTATAGTAGCACCTACCTATTTTTTTGGTTTTTTTAGGTTGTTTTACGTTCCTTTAACTGGTGGTAGGATTCTTAATCAGGATTTCCTACTCCGTCTAGGTAGGTACTACCCCAGGGCCAGTTATTCTGCCGTGAAGCAGTAGTGTGCAAACATTTGAAGGGCATTGTGAGCTAGCGTGATCACGGGTCATTTGAGACTCAGACTCAGAAGAACTGATGTCTCAGGGTGACCGGCGCAGTGTGGTGTCACACAGAAATATTCTGGGTGACACAGCATTTGTCGTGGGCGGACGTTGCACTTACCGTCAGGTGAACGTTTAGCTCGTTACGTCACTTTCCATAATATAAAAAAAAACATCGATAAACAAAAATAGAAAAATACAAAAAACAGAAAATGCTAAGAAATTAAAGGTGTCATTTGGAGGCCTTATCGCTTACAAGCGATATTTCAACCACGTTGCAAATATACATTTAAAAGATACTTTCAACTTTGACAGACCTTTCATGTGTAAGTACATAATAGTGTGTAGTCCGTAAAGTCGGTTCGATCGTTCATCATTCGTTAGATCATGAAGGCGGGGCCATGCATCATCTGTACGACACTTTTACAAGAAACAAGTTTCGCCAAGTCGTATATGCGTATGTGACGACCGCGTGGCCTACTGCTCAGAGAACCAGATATCCACGCCGCAGATCCAGGGTTCGAAGCCAGCGGAGCACATTTGTGCAAAAATACAAATTGTTGGTTTTCGCGTTCGGTTGTAACGCGCATTTGAAATTTATCTCTGTCTGTAAAACGCAATCACGATACAGGAGAAATCCTACGGCGCGATTTTTTTTTTTTTTACAAAAACGAACGAAAAAGTGAATGCATCTGCTTACAGTTCTATAGTTGTTTATTAGCTAGGATAGGTCCGGTAGAGTAGAATAGCGTTAAATAGAAGATATGAAATTGTGGAGACATCGAATAGTCAACACTACCGTAATGGTATATTGATAAAAATTCAAAAAATATAAAACAGTTCGTTGTTTTTGTGGGTAAGGAAACATAACACAGCCGATAGGTGTCCGACAGACTAAAATAACACCTACCTCTTACCTACCGAGGCGTCGTAAGAGGAGATTAAGGTGTACGGACAGCCGTTGCCTGCTGAAACTACCGTGAAACATTCTACAATGGAACATTCTAGAAGTCTTAATGCTAATTTGCTGCTTTTCTTATATGCTATACTGTTAGGTAGTAACTCTTCATTATCATCATTTCAGCCTATCACTAGTCCACTGCTGCTGAACATAGGCTTCCCCTGTGGGGAGTCTATGGATTGCCACAAAACACACACACTACTACTTCACATAAGAATAGGCCCTGGGGTGGTACCTACCTAGACGGATTCCCGCATAAGAATCCTACCACCAATGAGTCAGTTGGTGAAGTAAAACTCCAATTAATACTTTAATCACATAATATTCGGGCAGAGTTTTATTTATGTTCATAAATAGTACGACGGATGTAGATTATTCGATGTATGCCAATAGAATTTGACACCATCTAGGCGGATTCCTGCGTAAGAATCCTGCCATAATTGGACGCGAATGACTTATCCACACGGTCTTTCAATTATATATTTATCATATTTCACTCTAATTCTCAACCCCAATGACGATACAAATTTAGAAAATATATTATTTTTCATTTCGTCGTTCACTCGCTCCGGGGCATTACGCACCGATACGCTGTTTAATGCGTGTTTTTTGGAGTGCGTAAAAGTCACTCCAGCCTAATTCACATTAGAAGCTTTTACGCGCCTCAAATGCTTTTAGTTTAGAAGTACCACATGGTGTGGAAACATCTGAAAATAATTGTTGAACAAGAAGATATATTGTATTCTTCTTCTTTTAATTCTGGCCTCTCTCAATACAATTCTGCCAATGTAAAGTCAGTCACAGCAGTGACAACATCATCATCAACACTTCAGCCTACCACTAGTCCACTGCTGAACATAGGCCTCCTCCATATAGAGCCACAAAAGTTTGTAGTTCTCATTTTGGGGAGATTTTGCCATAATTGTCAGGAGCGCTGGCAACCGCAGTTTATTTATTCAGATGTTCCAGGAAGATGCTGCTGCCCATCTGCTGGTTTTAATTTTCCCTTTGTCGACTTTTATCACACCCACGAGATGAGATGAGGTGGTAGGTCTCTTAAGCCGCTACCACACGGTACAGGGTAAAAAAAAAGTAAAGTTTCAGCCTATAAATGTCCCACTACTGAGCACAGGCCTCCTCTCATTTCTGAGAGGGTTTCGGAGCTAGGAAGAATCCGCCACGCTGCTCCAATGCGGGTTGGCGGACTTCACAAGTCTTCGAAATATTTTTTATTTCTCAGACATGCAGGTTTCCTCACGATGTTTTCCTTCACCGCCGAGCACGTGGTAAATCAGCACTTAAAATTGCAATGAACAATTTTAGTGGTGCCGGCACCGGGAATCGAACGCAAGTCACTCGCGTACAATGAAATTTAAAGCGAGCGCTTAGCCCCTGAGCTGCCACGGCTTCGACCCGGAACAACTATCTGTAGGCCACGGTACAGGATGATCATATTTAATTAAAAAATTTGATCAACAGTAAAATGACAGTTAACTTTAAGTGAAGATTTGTTCAACTGATGGAGATAAAACGGAAAGTACTGTTCCGGTTTTAAATTGAATTTCCCAATCACTGTACACATTTACAAGCACTTGCTGCCAAATAATCTATCAATATCAAACATCGAAACTCAAAATATACTGAGAATTTTTTTTCTTTGTTTTTCTTAAAAACAACAATGCCCCACAGTAGGATTTCTCCCGTGTTGTGGGTACGTTTTACAGACATAAATTCCACATGCACAAACCACCTAGACCCGGAACAACTATCTGTAGGCCATATAAATATTTGTCCCGTGCGGGAATCGAACCCGCGACCCGCGGCGCAGAAGCCAAGGGTTTAGCCACTGCGCCAACCGAGCCGACAACTAATAATTTTCCGTCACTTTTCGAGTTGACGCCAAAAGTCTGTTGAAATATGAACACAACCTACAATTACATACATACATAATATTACGACTGTATCCCATAAGGGGTAGTCAGAGACTGGGCACTCACTGCAAAAGCAGATGACTGCCACAATCCACGTTTCACCAAAACAATATAATGCACTTGGTGTGATAGGTGGTGAGCCCATCGCCACTATGCGCTATTGGGTGTACAGTGCAGTTTTATTCCTTACTCGCCTTTTACGAGATCCATTGGATGAGATGGAGTGGTAGTATTCTTTTAACTATTACAAGTGTGAGTAGCGAATCTGTCAGTGTTTGATTTTGTAGATGAAGTTCCCAAGGAAAAGGTTGCTACCCGCCAGATCGTCTGGTTAGATCTAGGGAGGACGTGTCCTACTACCAGTGATCCTTAGATCTTGCATATATAGTTAGCTTATGTATATTTGTATTAAACGCAATTAACTTTTACGTTGTCGTGTCTTCGATCTTCAATCAATACTATATATTCATAAAATCTATACAGATAGTTATTTCAAGTTTGGATGTTTGTGTATGTAAAAGTTATATTCGTTAGCCTTACTTGTATTGGAGGAATTCTAGCATCAGGCCATATTTTATCGTAAATCGTAAACACAAACTGTTTGTGCCGCGGGCGAGCACCGTCGCACGTGCTAACTCACTCATGCCTCGCGTACTCACCGCACTCAACGCTCTCCTGGACACAAAACCTGAGTGTGACTTGTTTGCGAATGAATACATAAGATCACGACTGTATTCCATAAGGGGTAGTCAGAGACTGGGCACTCACTGCAAAAACAGATGACTGCCACAATCCACGTTTCACCAAAACAATATAATGCACTTGGTGTGATAGGTGGTGAGCCCATCGCCACCATGCGCTGTTGGGTGCACAGTGCAGTTTAATTCCTTACTCGCCTTTTACGAGATCCATTGGAATTCCCGGTAATATTGTCAGAATGTATGAAGTTCTGTGAGCGAGAAGATTGAATAAGTTGTCTTTAATTAATGTAATTGGTTCCAATTGTTTTAATTATAGTAAAATAAATAAATTAATGAAAAAGAAAAGTTGAGATAAAAAACGTGTTTTGGTTCACGACGTCATGATTCCAAAATATAATTTACTCTTTTAAATAAAACTACTTTTTTACGGATTTTATTGCGTTTAATTTTGAACTATTTTTACCCGACGTTTCGAAAATTAAACCGACGAAAATTAAACGCGATAAAATCCGTAAAAAAGTAGTTTTATTTAAATGTGTAATATTCGCGTAAATAAAAGAAAACATTATATAATTTACTCTGTTAGGATTTTTTAATATGTTATTTGATAAAGTTTTTCCCCATCCCTTTCCATGACAATATAACAGAATTTATGGGTAATAGAAATTTGAATAATTGTCAATCATCTCTGCTGCTTGGGGTGACGTAAAATATCTCAAACCAGTCGCAAGGTTCACCCCGTCTTCTTTAAGTTTATTATTTTATTCATTTTAATTCAGCGGTTTTACGATCAGATATTCTTCGGTGATTTATGTAACAGACATCGAAAGAAGACACTATCTTTTTATAGGAGAATGTGTCGATATGGGCAAAACTTTTACGGCATAGCAAGTCCAACGTCTTCCCATAACAATTGCTGTGTCACTTAGAACATTTCTTTGTGGCACCACACTGCCCCCGTCCGCCCATCAGTTCTTAAGTCTCATATGGCCTGTAATTTAACTAGCTATCATTGCCCTTCAGACCGAGACATAGTAATGTTTGCACACGACTGTTTCACGGCAGCATAACTGGCCCTGCGGTAGTACCTAGATAGATTCCTGCACAGGAATTATACCAGCAGTGCTTGTTAATAGTCCACCGCTGGACACAGGTCTCTCCAACAGAAGGAGGATTTATCGTAACCACCACCCTCGGTAGGCGGACTGGTGAACGCAGTACAAGAAGCCACAAATATTGCTGCCATTGACGCCTGGCACTTTTGAGATGATTGTACAATTTGTCATGAGATTTTTCAAGCTTCTTTGACTTGGCGACATTAGTAGATGGGGTGTCGTTACTCCACCACAACACAAGACGTGTCAATTTACATTACTGTAAAACAATTTACGGATAATTGAAAAGGGGAAATTTGCTAGGACTGAAAATAACTTTTTATATAATTACTAATGACTAAATAAATTAAAAAGAATATTTAAATATAAATAATTTTACGAATTTCATCGCGTTTGATTTTAAATATTTATAACCCAACGTTTCGAGCGCTGATGATGGTTGGGTACTACTACCAGCATGAGATCCTATAATTAATAGAATTAAATCAAAAACCAAGCATACCATTGCAAGTTTTTAAGACACAGTTAGCTCTTTCTGTGTAGATCGGACCAAAAATAATAACTAAAAGCTGAAGGTACTCCGGGTTAACTATGACATCAGGACATCTGTCACCTCAATCCTCCCGTGACCATGGGTACTGTAAAGCGTTATAAATAAAATTAGTTTTATTTAAATGTGTAGATTTAAATGTCCGTTGTAGATCCTCAAATTCGAACTTAGTTGAATTCACCGACAGTCTTATAGAATCCATGGATAGTAATAAACAAACAGATGTTACACATACAGACTTCAGCTAAGCTTTCGATCGTGTTTCTCATTTCATCGAGAAACCTGCTATTTATAATTTTTCTGGATCAATGCCTTACTAGCTGAAATCTTATTTAACAGATCGCTTATTCTATGTTGTCGTCAATGGATACAGCTCATTTAGACATAGTATTAGTTCAGGCGTTTTTCAGGGCTCACATCTGGGACCAATCCTGTTTAATATATTTATTAATGATATTCCTGATTGCTTCCATTTGATAGATAGATAGATAGATAAAAGTTTATTTGCGTATCACAAAACAGTACACGCATAGCCAAAATATAAAACACAATTTTAACAAACTAAAACACAATGAGTAAAATGTAAAAAGTAATATTAACAAAAGGAAAAATAAACACAACGCACATCTAAATATAAAACTATCCAAGGTATGCCTGCACTGCAGTATGACAAAACAAAAGGGTCTACACTCAGCATGAGCTGCGATCATACGCAGCGCTGATTTTCAGTGCAACCCTCGGTCTGTCTCAGACAGGTAGTGTACCTTTACTAAAATAAGAAAATACCTATGCAATATATATACATTCATAGTTACATCCCTACATACTTAGAATTAATTACGAAATTATTATTTTATTAAACAAACAAAATACGCAAAAAAAAATTCTCTGCGTTGTATTTGTTTGCAGATGACCTGAAAATCGCAAGGGTTGTTGATAGTGAAGAGGATGTTGTATTACTTCAGAGTAATTTGGACAGGCTAAACACCTGGTGCAAAGATAATGACATGGACCTCAATTTAAAAAAATGTGTTTATATAAAATTTACTAGCAAATTTAATTCATTTCCAAGAATCTCTTGCAAGAGGTCTGTTGTATCAGAGATCTGTTGGTCAGAGATCTTGGTGTGTTACTGGACAACAGACTCACGTTTTTGCCTCACCTGGAAAACCTAACTAAAAAGCCACAAATATTTTAGGCTTCGTTATAAGAAATTGCAAAGTTTTCAGAGACGAGAAAACTAAGATACTACTGTTTAATAACTAGGCTAGGCTGCGAAGTATTCTTGAGTACTGTACTACGGTATGGCGACCACACTTCGCGGCACACTCTCTGATGCTCGAAAGAGTACAAAAAAGGTTCCTCTGGCCTACTCTGTAGGTATAGCAAAAAGGATTCCTTTATATCCTGTAAGGCTCGTCTATTTTAAAATGCTCACTTTAGATAAACGAAGGGACCTTTATGACCTGAATTTTTTGTTTAAATTGCTCAGAAACCAAATTGATTGCCCGCAATTACTTGGCAGGTTTCGCATTAGAGCTCCGGCTAGATACCCCCGAAATAGATTAGCATCTTTTTCCCATCCCCTTCGAAGAACCGTTCTTGGCTCAATGTCTCCTGTAACGCGTTTGAGCGGGCTATACAATAGCTGCAGTGCTTCCGCTGGCATAGACATATTTTGACTCACTGGCTAAGTTTAGAAAACATATCGTAAATTTTATTATAAGTACTAAACATTAATTTCCGATTACTTCTTCTAGTTGTTATATAATTTTGTTTCTGGTTTTCATTGTGCATGTGGCAATGGGCCGGCCATATAGCCCGTAGAACCGATAACCGATGGGAAAGAAAGGTTCTAGAGTGGCAACCTCGTACCGGCAAACGCAGTGTAGGGCGCCCCCCCACTAGATGGAGCGACGACCTGCGCGATTTTGCGGGAAGTCGATGGATGCAGGTGGCTCAGGACCGTGCTTTGTGGCAATCTATGGGGGAGGCCTATGTTCAACAGTGGACTAAGATAGGCTGAAATGATGACGATGATGATGATGTGGTGTTTTTCGCCTACAATTGGTATGCTATATTGTATCAGTGTAACAACTGTTGGTGAACCTTAAATAAATAAATAAAGTTAATATGCTATTCGTAACAAATAAGGTAAATTTCATTTTAATAACAAAATTTTAAATGTGTATTACCTAGTTAATAAAGGAAAGAAAGTTAATTTGCTAAGATCCGCATGCAAATTTTAAAATGGTGTGTATTAGCTGGTAATTGTAGAGCACCGCCAACGGGAGTTCTACAACGGGAACTGTAGACTCCTCTACCTGAAGATCGGGGTTCATTTTCTCGTCACATCGAAGGCTCAACCCGGGAACAATTTCCTGGATTGTGATTAGCGACCACGTCCACGGTGTTTTCAACATACAGTCCACTGCTCTGCGAGCGTCGCTTTTGATTAATTCCCTTGAAACGCCCGCGTCATTTCTCAACTCCCCCCACCCACTTCACTGTGCGGGGAGGTCGTGAGGCGTGTCAATAATTTTCGTTTTGAGGTGAAACACGTGACGTGATCTCGACTTCAGTGGAGTATATTGCCTAGTCGTGGAGGGTATCTGGTGGCGGCTCCCAGTGGCAGTATTAGTTTACTTGTGCAGTCTATTGAGGGAGGGCGGGTACAGTTCAAAAACCAGGCAATACAAACCATTTAAAACTTGCATGCGGAGCTTCGCAAATTAACTTTCCTTCCTTTTTTAGTTAAATACGAATCAGAATTTTCGTGACTGAGAGGAATGGACTATTTTAATTATAGAAATCACATATTCTTTAGAATAGTTCAGATCGTAACACGCTTAGCGAATAAAATCCAATTTAGTACTTTACCAGACACTGAAGGCATCAAAAAATTTATAGTAATAAAAAGTTTACGATCCGTCTAGACAAGGCATACCTCTTCCTGTGGTATTCGTGTTTATGAAGACGTGTTCTAGATGCTTTTTAAACTAAACTGCAGACAGCACTTTATATTTTCTCTTCGAATTTCGTACTCCAAGATTCAATTGGAATTTTTTTTATTGCAAAAAGTGACGAGACGAGCAAAACGTTCACCTGGTGGTAAGTGCAACGTCAGCCCATAGATGCTGTGTAACCCAAAAATGTTTTTGGCACTAAACTGCGCCCTGAGACATTACTTCTTATGCCTCATATCTATCTTTATAAATAAAATCAATAATCGCATGTATGTATGTATGCATATAGGAAAGATCATCACTTCAGAACGGCTCGACAAGGTTTGTATCAAAAAAGTTTTTTTGAAATTCCACCGGGAAAGTCAAAAATATCGATGGTATTTATGAGGCACTCACTCGTCCCAACCTACCCGCGCCCGATGTAACGCTGATGCGATAAGATCGGAGGTAGGCTAGGATGCAGTGTCAGAAACACGGGGACAATCACAACACAACCAGACCCGAAAACCAACAATTTATGTTTTAGCACAAATATTGGCTCCGGCTGGGATTCGAACCCAGGACCCGCGGCTTAGAAGTCAGGTACTCTGACCACTAGGCCACGCGGTCGTCAACATTAACAATTTAACGGTTAAATATATTTTATGGTTGTAACACTTAACAACTTCTTATATTTACGCGAGTATTACAAATGTAATAAAACTAAAACTTTAATAATTTTGTTGCGTTTATTTAATTTATTTATTTCCCGATATTTTACAGTAGGTAAAGCGTTCGAAATGTTGAGAAATAAAAAAAAATGGAAAATCCAAAAGTGCACGTCTCATGACTCTCATTTAACTCTTAAGAAAAAGAAACGTATTGTGGTTCAAATATGTCGAGTCATTTCCATTTCAGATAAGAACAATAAGAAAATATTTATATATTAATATTTTTGGAAACCAGTAGATAAAATTCTGGACATGATAAAAAAATTACGGTCAGGAGTTATCGTGACCACATCCCAAAAAAAATCCAGACGTCAATTTTTTTTTAAATAATTCTTTAAGTGTTTTCTTGATATGAGTCTATTCAAATTTGCATATAAGTGCAATGTTATTGTGATGGAGGCATTTGAAAACCGACAAATCGCTTGACCTTGACATGTCGAGCATGAAGCACTATCTCAAGCTTCGCGCCATGAGACGTCGTCGTCGTCGTTTCAGCCTATCACAAGTCCACTGCTGAACATAGGTCTCCTCCATACATAGCCACAAAAGTTTATAGCTCTCATAGTGGAGGGATTTTGCCATTTGCCATAGTTGCCACGCTTGGCAGACGAGTTGGCAACCGCAGTCTATTTATACAGATGTTTTTTTTTATTTTTGATAAAGTGACAAGACGAGCAAAACGTTTACCTGATGGCAAGCGCAACGTCCGCCCACAACAGATGTCGCGTTACTCAGAATATTTACTGTGTAGCACCACACTGCGCCCGTCACCCTGAGACATAAGCTCCTAAGTCCCATATGCCCAGTGCTTGCACTAGCTCACAGAGCCCTTCAGACCGGAACACAGCAATGTTTTCACACTACTGCTTCACGGCAGAATAACTGGCCCTGGGGTGGTACCTACCTAGACGGAATCCTGTATACCCTACCACCAGTAACCTCCGGAAGATGCTGCTGCCCATCTCCTGGTTTTTATTTACCCTCTATCGACTTTTGCGACACCCACAGGTGAGATGGGGTGGTAGATTCTCTTAAGCCACCACCATACCAAACAATAGCTTAAATTCGAAACGTCCATGACCACGGGAGGAATGAGGTGACAGACTTCCTGATTCTGAGATCTACGCAGAATGTCTTGAAGTCTTGCAGTGGTATACTTGGTTTTGAACTTAATTATATCACAAGCGGCAATAGGGTACGGACTGCGAAATATGATGTCGCAGGATCGAGACCGCCATTCGACTATTGTCGTGAACCATCTCCTAGCACAAGCTTTTACGCTTAGTTGGAGTTGTTAACAGGAATATTAGTAATGATAATATAGCATTGCTAGTATTCTTTTTTTTTAAATAAAAGAATATTAACAATAGGATCCCAAGCCGTAGTAGTTCTCAACCATCTCTATTGAAATCAGGGGCTAGGCGCTCGCTTTATATTTCATAGTACGCGAGTGACCTAGGTTCTATCCCCGGCGCCGGCACCTCTAAAAATTGTTATTTTAATTGCTGATTTACCACGTGATCGGCGGTGAAGGAAAACATAGTGAGGAAACATGCATGTTGGAGAAATAAAAAAAATTAAAAGACGTAGCGGATTCTACCTAGCTCAAAAATCCTTTCAGAAATGCAATGCAGGCCTGTGCTCCGCAGTGGGCCATTTATATGCTGAAACCTAACTTTTTTTTTAAATTTCAATAGCCTCGCGAATCCCTGTACACAGAGGCTGATAAAGAAGACGATACAAACCTCAATAGCTCATTATCAGATTTTTTTTAAACAATACCCCACAGTAGGATTTCCTCCTGTACCGTGGACTATTACAAACAAATTCCACACGCACA
The DNA here is from genome assembly GCA_019845155.1 of Luehdorfia chinensis. Taxonomy (NCBI): domain Eukaryota; kingdom Metazoa; phylum Arthropoda; class Insecta; order Lepidoptera; family Papilionidae; genus Luehdorfia; species Luehdorfia chinensis. Next base: position 4,522 of record JAHVAK010000243.1, on the reverse strand, counting down.
ACACAACCAGACCTGACGAGCTCCAATTTATGTTTTTGCACAAATGTTGGCTCCGGCTTGGAATCGAACCCAGAGAGACCGCAGAAGTCAGATGCGCTGACCACAACGTCACGCGGTCGTCATTAATAATGATAATCAAGGTATCTTGATAATGATTTCTTATATTTACGCGAACACTACACATTTATATGAAACTAACTTTACGGATTTTATCGCGTTTAATTTTTTACTATTTATAACCCGACGTTTCGAGTGCTTTACAGCACCCATGGTCGCGGGAGGACTGAGGTGACAGATGTCCTGATGTCATAGTTTACCTGGGGTACCTTCAGCTTTTAATTATTATTTTTGGTCCGATCTACGCAGAAAGAGCTAACTCTGTCTTGAAGTCTTGCAGGGCAAGACGCGATAAAATCCGTAAAATTAGCTTCATTTAAAGGTATCTTGATTTCTGGAATCTCTTTCGTTTCATTTTAACAATTGTGATTTATGACATATGGTGAAACGGCATCACTCTATCGGGACTAAAAAATTACTTGTAATAAAACTAAGTTTACCGATTTTATCGCGGTTAATTTAAACTATTTATAACCCGACCTTTCGTGCGCTTTACAGTGCCCAAGGTCACGGAAAGATGATGAGATGTTATATACTTAAGAAGGGTTATTATAATACTAACGAATACATGGATGATGATAACACCTGGGAATGAGGTGACCGCTGCCAAGCTACTTCTACGTCTCTACAATACTGCTGCAGTTGTATGTTATTTCTAAAATGACTGAAAAACAACAATCCCGCTGGATTTCTTGCTGGTTCTTCCTAGGACAGAGGAATTTCTTTGCGAACCTGTGCAGCTTAAAAAATGACTTTCAATGAGTATTACGTAAATTATTTATATTAAATTAAAAATATTCTGTTCTATTTTATTAAATTAAAAAAAAAATCTGGATCAATTAAGCCATCGTTATAATTTATCTATCACAAATGTTTCTAGAATATAATTCGTTCGAAATACTACGCGTATATAATAGCTGGCTGAGCATTTAAAAATACCACACTATTCGCAACTTTTTACTGGTGGTAGGGTTCCTATGCAGGAATCCGTGTAGCTTAGTGTGCAAACATTACTGTGTTTCGGTTTGAAGGGCACTGTGAGCTAGCGTAATCACTGGGCATATGAGACTTAAGAACCTATGTCTCAGGGTGATGGGCACAGTGTGGTGTCACAGAGAAATTTTCTGGAATTTTTTTCTCTTTTTCTTTTAATAACGATATAGATTTCAATTATTACATAAATACTAGCTTTCGCTTTAAGGAAACTTGAAAACGGAACTCCACGCAAGAACAACCCAGAGACAGAGTTACGAGACGAATGAAATATTACATTCAGTATTTTGACAATTCCCAAGTTTGGCTTGTTGTCACGAATCTCAGGGCGAAATGTTTGTAGAGAACGTATACCTTTTTGGATTGCAGCCAACGAAATTAAATTACGGACGGAGTACTGAATGAATAATCAGTAACGAACTTTTGACTAATAACAAAAACTCGATACCACTGAAATCTTAGTAATTAAAGTTTTATATGACTGGCTATACTCGCGACTACATTCGGGAGGATGGATTTCTTTAGACAGAAAATAAAAAAAAGTGTAGCATAAACAGTATATTATAAATGAGTCGATGGATATGAACGTGACCAACGGCCACAGCGCCTTGAACTCCGGAACCACAGACAACAATTTGATTATTTTAATTCTTTTTTTTGTTGAAAAACGTACGTTCACCTAACGGCAAGTGCAACGTCTGCACATAACAAATGCTGTGCCACCCGGAACATTTCTGTGTGACACCACACTTGAGACACCTTGAGACATCAGTTCTAAAGTCTCATATGTCCTGTAGGTACGCTAGCTCTCAGTGCCTTTCAAACAGAACGCCCTACTGCTTTACGGTTGAGTTGTTGGGGACTACCCCAGGCCCAGTTATAGATAGGATTCCTATGCAGGAATCCGTCTAGGAAATACACACCACCACTACAATTTACCACCAATAAAATAATTAATAATTATTATTCTGTTGTTTAAACACAAAGTTAATAAACCAACCAATTTTTAGAATTATTTCGGAATCTCATTCTAATCTTCAACAACTGAAGACCTGCGCGATTATTCGGAGACATTTGGCGACACTTTAATAGGAATTTTTTGAGGATCTCTCTTATAAATTTTAATCGCCAGACGACGGACCAAAGCGCCAGCCAGCTGCTGCAGCCATTCTTTCCGAAGTTAGTTGGAGTAAATATTCTTTAAATCTATATTCTTTCATACTTTGTTTCAGGAAAAATTGTTCGGACTAAATCCATAACCTTGATGGTTGGCATTCCACCACAGTGCATTTTGCGTGGAATTTTCTGCCACCAACGACAACTACATGGAATCTGCTACCGCCAGCGGCATTTCCGGATCGATACGACTTAGGAGCGATTTAAAGAAAAGAGCCTATTCCATCCTCTGGGCGGTGGTGATCACTGACCATCAGGTGAGTGCCCTCTCTTCTATAAAAAAATCTATGTCGCTGATAACTCGGTTGATCTCAAACGTACCTGACGAAGTGATGTGGTAGCTATGGGTCTAGGCGCTGGCCTGCAATATTAAAAATTTAAACATTATGTATATCATACTCTCGCCTTTTTCCCATATAAGGACTAGGCGTACCACCGCAGGGCCGGTTATTCTGACGTGAAGCATCAGTGAGCAAACATTACTGTCTGTGTTTCATTCCTAAAGGCACTGAGATCTTGTGTAATTTCTTGGCATATGAGACTTAAGAACTGATGTCTCAAGGTGACAGGCGCAGTGACGGACCACACGGAAACGTTCCGGGTGACAGTATCTGTTATGGACAGAGGTTGCATTTGCCATCATGTGAACGATTTGTCGCCTCGGTACTTTCTCCAATAAAAAAAATTAAACTTTTCACCCAGTCTTAACGTAGATAAGAAGTAACATACTCGTACATTAGATAGCAAAAAAACTATTTCAGACGCATCGAACGCGAGGGACTTCCTTCAACGCCTTTCTGTAATGCCAATATTAGATCGAAGCTACTTCGACGGAGATATTCAGGCAACCAAAGATCCCCGTGCATGACCCATATATTGTTGACATTAGTATTCTCACAACATGCTTCGAAAGGTCTCAATACATTGGTTGGTGAAATCACAACACGTCCCAAAGGAATTCCACAGCCAATGCTAAGGCTTCTAACGCTCATTGGATTGCGGGATCGAAATCCTAGGTAGTAATGATTTAAGATGTAAATAAACGTTTGATATTATTTTTATATATTTGTATTTAATACATATTAGTTATGTAGTTATTTCTTCTTTGATGACCTCGTGGTCTAGTGGTCACAGCATCTGACTTCTATGACGCGTGTCCTGTGTTCAAATCCCTTTTGTACATTAAAGCTTATGGTTTCTAATCGAGACTGATTGTGTTGAGATTGCCCTCGTGTCACACCTTGATACTGCAGCCTACTTAAGACTACTTAAGATCCTACTTAAGATCTTATTGCATAACGTTATATCCAGTGCGACTATATATATGGACGAGTGATTGCCTCTCTGATTGCGCGTACACTTGTGGTACTACGAGTATAATATCTCCTGCGCTGTTGATGGCTTCCGACAATGTTCGGAAGTTGTCGCTGAGTTCGAAAATCGGCGGGGAAGTTCTCAGTAAGTTCTTTACAAATTCTAAAATATATTAAATTTATCCAAAATATAACACAAACCATGTGGCTCAGTAGTATATTTGTGCAGGATACATATATATAAATATTGTATCTTGGATCTGACTGTATTGTATGTGTATGTGGTTCAAATAGTCTGATTCTACTGCAATATCCGGATTCTGAAAGTTAACCATTTTTCGTGTGTGTTCACAATGGGAAGTTAAATTTAATTTAATTTATTTAGACTTGTTTAAAGCTCTTATTCGTCGTGTGGTGGCGGCTTGTGAATCTTCCACCCCATCTCATAACGTGGGTGTCGTAAAAGACGACAAAGGGTAAAGGAAAACCAGGAGATGTTCAGCGTGTGGGCAGCAGTGGACTAGTGATAGACTGAAATGATGGAAGCTCTTATGAATCTCAAAATCCGTTACGAGAAATAAGATCTTAATAATGAATAATAAGAACACGACACGTGTTTCACCTCAAAACAAGGCATTATCAAGTATAACTTGTACATTATCAAGTTATACTTGATAATGTACTAATGCCTCGTGACTCTCGAGTGTGCGGCCCGGTCAAAGAGCTGCTATTGTAGAGCTGTTATATGCTATTTATACTCTATTGAGACTATAAATATGCTATTGAATTTAAGCTAATTATTCTCGACCTCTGTGGTGTGTATTGCCTAGTGGTAGTATTGTAGCGGTGGAGGGTATCTGGTGGCGGTTCCCGGTGGCGGTATTGGTTTTCTTGTGCACGCTGTTGAGGGAGGGCGGGCGGTG